>OU898280.1:61113036-61613036 GCA_918026665.1 Diabrotica balteata
ATGTCAATAGATTTGAAACATTTATTGGAAATTTCAGTTTGTACGATATTAAATTTTGATAGAACTTATCAATTTCTATTTTTTTAACGGATATTCTAAAAGAATATGTTGTAAATCGGCAATTTCATCACATAGACATTTATTATTATCTAACAAACCTATTTTATGTTTATACGCTGGAAATAGTGCATGATTGCAGCACATTCGACTTAATATCCGAATAATTGAACGATTACGTGTATTCTCAAACCATGGTTTGTCCCTTATTTTTGGTTGTATATTCTTAAAAAACTGTCCTTTGTCTCCACATTTATATTTTATCTGCCACTTTTCCTTAAGTTCCTTTAGAAAAATTAAAATAAAATCAGACTCTGGTATTTTTAATCTAAGTAGTCTTCCATTTTTCGCACCATCTTTTGCTAAATAGTCTACTTCTTCATTTTCTGCTATACCTGAATGGGCTTTTATCCATGATATATAAATTTGTTTTTCTCTACTTGATACATTTTAATATAGTTCTAAAATATCAAGAAGGATGTAATTTAAATTAGGATTCAAACACAGATTATAAAGTTTTTCTACCGAACTTTTAGAGTCTGTAAATATGACAAATTTATCCTCTTCTTGTTCTAAACACAGATTAATTGCTAATTTTATGGCAATAAGCTCAGCACTGAAAATTGACACCATATCTGACAGTTTGTATATTAGCTTGATATTTTTGGAAGGATAATAAACTGCACAGCCAACTCCATGTTCCGATTTAGATTCATCAGTATAAACTTTTTCATAATCTTTCCATTTTACTATACAATCTCGATAATATTCTTTTTGTATAATAATATTATTTTGACACAAATAGCGAGCGTTAATAAGGGTCTTAACTGGACAAAGAAACATTTCATAAGAATAATTCCATAAAGGGATTCCATTGGATTTATAAAGTTCTTTATATCTGTGAACATTGGTAATGAAACTTTCAACTAATAGATAATGGTATTTTTTTCTTATCCCAATATTTAGATGTTAAAACCAGGTCAGCTAAACTAGGTACTTTAACCAATAACTTGGATTTCTGACTTCTTAACTTTAACACAAATTTGTCAGATAGAAATCTTCTCCGAAGAGTCAATGGCGGTTCGCATGTTTCTGTTTCCATAACGTCTATAGGAGTAGCTACTTCCCAATTATCCAATACTGAGTCGAATATATTTGTTTTTTATTTTATCTATTTTTATAAGATTTTTTTTTCTGCTGCTGAATGGTAAAATAAAGATCCTAAAATTAAAGTATATCACATTAAAAAGAAAACACTGTCAAAAAAACACAAAAGCATATCTCTCTAGTTATAAAGCAGCAGTTATTAGTGATGATCATTTTTGTCGATAGAAACATTTTTACAATTCAGTGAAAAACGATGGCTCCATTATTGAAATATTTTTTAATTGGAACAAAACATAAAAATAGAGCTTCTTTCTTTCATAGTTTTAATTCTCCATTTATTACTAGTAATACAAGAAAAGTAATCCTGTACAACCCTTTGTAATCAAAAATGAAATAATCGAGAACGGAGTTTATTGATTGGAGCAATCTTTCACCAATTAATATTTGTATTGTTGTTTTATTTCTAGATTAAATAAACAGTTATTATTATAATTAAATAAAAGATATAAAAAAGTTCATCTACCAAATTTAATTTACCCGATTTAATTATATCGAAAGGGATTTATTAAACAATGTTTTTCTCTTAAACTCACTTAAAGGAATCTGACTTTTCTTACGTAAAAATGATTTTAGTTAAATTGCCAATTGCTTAAATTAAATTAAAATTAAAATTAAATTAAATGCTAATCAAAGCTGTCCCAAGACTCAGAAATTAATTTTTTCTGAGTTACAGAGGTTGAATGTGTCGGTTTTTTGTCCATTTGAATAGTAGGTACATATTTGAAAAATATTAATGTTATGTAAAGTTGTTAGTAAATATAGATACAAACATCTTACAAAAACACACTAACATCACACACACACACACACATCACAACACACACGACAAACCCGCTACCCACATTCACCCCCCCCCCCCACAATGCTCCTTGTCCCTCCCAACCCCCCCCCTGACCATAAACAACTCCCAGTATAAACCAACCCCCACCCCCCCCCCCCCAACCCCATCACCGCTCCTCCCAATACCCACCACAACTATTGCACCCACCCTACCACAACAAACCCACCCCTCCTCCCTAACACCCCCTAACAACCAACCAAAACGCCCAACCCTGTTCAACAACCCCTTAACCCAAGTGCTCACCCCAAACAAAAACAATTATAAGTAAAAAAAACATAAAAACCCACGACCCTAAACCGCAGCATAATCAAGAAAAACACCCATCAACCTAACCCAAACACCATATCACGCATCAAAAATAGGGCAAAGAATTAAAGTCAAAACGCAAGACACTTCCTCTTAAAAACTAACCTAAAATAAATATAAAAAAGAGAAGAGACATGTAAACCTTAGTAATAAGTTTTGACAGAACGAAAAAAAAAATCAAATTGAATAATGTCATTATGTTAATTAATTTTGCTAATTTTAAAACACAATCCTCACAAGGGTAAGCCTATTGAAGATATAACAATTTCATTTTTCTAATGTAAATTTTTTATGTTAATTTTTAGTACGTTTTGAAAAAGAGTAGGTACAATAAACTCGAAAGCTTAACAAACCTAAAAGAGTTTTACTTAAAGGCCAATATTAACTACTTAACCCAAGATATCCGTATACCTATATATATATATATATATATATATATATATATATATATATATATATATATATATATATATATATTTATATATATATATATTTGTATTTCTTATTTATGTATGTAAAAGTGGTTTTGGTTAGATTGACTTAAACTTTGCAGAGCTTTGATCATTTTCATCAAAAGTTCTTTCACCACAAGACTTAATTGATTCTGAGATCAGATATCAATTGTTTCTGAATTATGACACTTCAAAATATCTTTTTTTAGTCAACTTTTCAAAATTATGAATTTGGAAACGTGCCGACCCATACATTCAATATACGGCATCTGATTTATTTATTTCTTCTTGTATTATTTATCTTCTTCTTTAGGTACCATCACCTTTAAGGAGGTTGGTAATCATCACAGCTATCTTCACCTTTGAGATTGCAGCTCTGAACAAGTCGATCGAACTGCAATTATACCACTTTGTGAGATTGTTGAGTCATTAGATGCATTTCCAATACTTCTTTTTCCCTGTATTTTTCCCTGCATTTGGGTTTGTAGCAACACATATTTATCCCCTCTTATAACGTGGCCGAGTTATTGTAACTTTCTTATCTTAATCGTATTCATGATTTCCATTTCCTTTGTCATCTTTCTGAGGACCTCAACATTTGTTATTTGGTATACCCAACTTATTTTTAATATGCTTCGGTAGGTCCACATCTCAAATGGTTCAAGTCGATCGATCACCTCTTTCTTTAAGGTTCAGGCCTCCACCCCATACAGCAGCACCGAAAATACATATGAACGTAATATTCTTATTTTGAGTTGCAAACTAAGGTCTTTACTGCATACTTTTCTTATCTTATTAAATGTTGCTCTAGCTTGTCCAATTTTCATTTTTAATTCTTCTGTATACTCGTTATTTTCATTAATAACTGTACCAAGATATCTGTATTTTTTTACTTTTTCTATTGGAACCCCTCTTATGTTTAAAATGTCTTGTTATTGTGTTTTGGAAATTCCAATTGTTACATTTTCGAGTGATTTTTTAATTATTTCTTCCGAATATAGATTAAACAATAAGGGGGAGAGTATGCAACCTTGCCTTACGCCCCTTTTTATCTCTACTTTCTCCGAAAGTTCATTGCCTACTCTGGCTTTTACTGTTTGGGTAAAGTAGAGATGAGTTATTTTTCTTTTCTGTCAATGTGTTTATCTTTAAGTAACTGTATAAGACAGTTGTGTCGGACCTTATCCAAGGCCTTATTGTAATCAATAAAACAAACATAGAGTGGTTGGTTTACATTCATTCATCTTTGCATAAGGACGTTAAATCCAAATATTGCCTCTCGTGTACCCATGGCATTACCAAATCCAAATTGGGTTTCTTTGATGTCTTGTTCCACTTTTCTGAAAATTCTTAAATGAATCATTTTTAAGAATATTTTTAGTGTGTGACTTATTAGACTAATTATACGGTGGTCATTACATTCCTTTGCATTAGGTTTTATTGGTAATGTATAAATGTTGTTTTTGGCCAATCTCTCGGAATAATACCCGTATTATATAATACTATATATGATTGATCTATATTGATACTATACATTGATCTGATCCTCTGATATTAATTTACTTATTTCAGTTAGAATTGTGTCAGGCCCCGCAGTTGTATTAGATTTTGCCAGATTTATTGCATGTATTATCTCAACCATAGCTATATTTGGACCTATATCATGTTCCTCGCAATCCTTCATGCTATCTTGTTGTGTCCTGTCGTCCTATAACAATTCTTGGACGTATTCTTTCCATTTATTTAGTTTGATATCAGATATTATTATACCATTCATATCAACCAGAGTGTTATTATTGTTGGACCGTCTTATACCTGCTAATTCTTTAATTTTTTTGTGCAATTCAAAACTATCACGATTTCTCTGAAGTTCTTCTATCTTTACACATTTGTCGTTGTACCACTTCTCTTTAGCTGCCCGTATTTTTATCCTGATCTCCTTGTGTGTGGCTTTGTATTCGTTTACATTTTTGTTTTTGTGCGATCTTCTTTTATTCATTAGTTGTCCGGATTGTATCTGCCATCCATGAGTCTTAGCTTCATCGATTTTATGACCACTCAGCTTATCTTTAATTGGTATTATTAGTGTGTTTTTAAATGTTTCCCATTTTTCGTTGGAATCTTCATTATCAATGATTATTGTTTTGCTTAACTGTTTGTTAATTTTCAACGTTAGCTCTCCTTTTATATTCGGGTGTTTTAGCAGCGTGCTTATTTGTTGTGTCTTTTGTTGATTTTTTATTTTCTTTAGCGGATTTCGAATTTTACGATTACTGGATTGTGGTCTAATGACGCATCTGTTCCTGGATATGTCTTTGCCGATTTGATGGAGTTACGGTATCTCTTATTGATAAGGATATAATCTATCTAGTTTTTGATAATTTTTTGGTTGCTATCCGCAGGTGAGTTCCATGTATATAATCTACGTGGTGGTAACTGAAAGAATGTATTTGTCGCTATCATTTCAAACTCCTGACAGAATTCCGTCAGTCTTTTCCCTCTTTCGTTCCTTATTCCTAGTCCGAATTCACCAATAATGTCTTGGAATTTACCTTTTCCTAATTTGGCATTAAAATCTTCCATTGTTATTGTTATATCTCTATTATTGGTGCTGTCTAGTGCTTCTTTAATGTCATTGTACAACTCTTCTATTTAATTTAAACATCTTTATCTGCATTGGGCGCGTAGACCTGTATTATATTAAAAATTCTATGCGCTATTTGGGCTTTGATCATTAACACTCTATTCGATATAGGAACAAAACCGTTACGCCTGACAAAAACTGCGATCAACCACTATCACGACCCCAATATAGTGGTGAATATCTTCATTTCCTGAGTAGTATATTTTGGTACCGTCGACTTTGATTTCGCCAGATCTAGGCCATCGAATCTCGCTTAGTCTGCCTCTGCTTCTATTCCTTGCCTCAAATATAGACTTTACAATCCAGGTACCTATCTGCAGTTCATTTATATTTTTGTGCCTGACGCAGAGTTTTCGCATGTTAGCGATCTGGGAGGCCCCGCCGTCTAACTGAGAATTGCCTTCCCTGGCGTATCTTGGTATCCGACGTCCATGATCAGTAGTTCTGAAATTGTCATTTATAATGGCCATGATAATTGACAAGAGATATCTATTTAAAGATCCTTAATATAGTGGTTTCTCGTTGCCTTCTACATCCTTCTGCCGTTGACCACTTCTTTGGTTTATCCGCCTTTGGAGTCGATTTCTCAACTCCGACAAAAGAGTGCCCTATCACTTACCAACTCATCCGCCCGTAGCCGTTGGTCAGTAAGTGAGAGATTGCTTATACCGGCAATCACTCGGTCTCTATCTGCATTGGCCATCTATTATTGGTAATGCATAAATAATATGTATTATTTATGCATTATGTTAATTACACATGAAAGTTTAGTAAAGACGTTTTGAATTTAGAGATGATTTAAATACAAGAAAAAAGTAATATATACGTCTGTTAACAGTTATTTCGATAATTATGGGCCTACGATGGGATAGATTTTTTTTCTATTCAGAGAAGTGGCATATATCGCTTTGATGAGACCTAAAGAGGTTAAAATACGAATAATCGGCTTGCCGCTGCTCTGCATCGAAACGAAAAATCTAATGCCGTCATTATGTTTTATTTCTTTACTCTGGTTAAAGTACCACAAAGTAAATTCACTACGAATTTTGATGATGATGAACGTCAAATGGAATTTCACGTGGAATGCATATTTAAGATTCCCTTGCTAAGTAATTTATCAATTTGTTTTTTTTGCATCATGTAGAAGGCACATTGGTAAAAATTTGAATTCAATTTCACCAGGTAGGAAATCGTATGATTTCTCTTGTTGTTAAAAAAATAATATTTAAGAATTATATAGAAGCGCTATGAGTTAATATCCTTGTTATAGATTTTAATAAGGTTGAAAAAATTAACATGTTGTATGATGGACTTACCTCGTCGTGTAAATATACTCTTCCAACTATTTACATCGCCTTCCCAAGGTGTGTCTTTCGATTCTACTCAGCATTTTACTATAAAAAAAGTAATACAACGATTTTTATTTGTTTATGTTCATTAATTTTTACACCCGTTTTTCATAATTCTCTTTTTTTTTTAACATATCGAATGTGCCATGTTTGTATTTTAACTCTTCTATGTCATATAATATAAAGACAGTACTAAATTGTTGTTTAATATAGAGCGGCGGCAACCGCTTATACGTATTTCGACCTTTTTAGATCTCCTCAGAGCGGTATAGCCACCTCTCTGGATCAAAACAAAATTTCTTCCCGTCTAAAACAATAGTTATAAAATAACTATATACAGACGTAAGTACGCCATCTAATAACAAAAAGAGAAATCAAATCATTTCTACCTGGCGAAATCGAATTCAAACCTTGACCACCGTGCTTTCTTAAAACTTGCAAAGCAAACAGCTTGATAAATAACTCGACAAGGAAATCTAAGATTGCATTCCACATGTCGTTTATCATGGTCAAAATTCGTAGTAAATTCAATTTCTGGTACTCCAAACGGAGTAAAGGAATAAAGTAAGACGGTACTAGATTTTTGTTTTAATACAGAGCGGCGGCAACCGCGTATACGTATTTCGACCTTTTTAAATCTCGTCAGAGCGGTATAGACAAAATCTCTGCCTATCTTAAACAATAGTTATAAATAGACTTCGGCAAATATGCAAATAAAAATGTAGAAAATATGCGCATAAATATGCACGTGTTTACCCGAAAATATGCAAATATTTTACAAAATATGCATACAAATAAATAAAAAAATCGTAAAATAGTAACAATTTTATTTAAAAAAAAAGTGTACATAACTAAATATTTCCTACTATTCATTAAGATTTACATTTATTTTAAGTAACTACATCATTTTTAAGTATGAATAAACTTATTTAGAATTATGGTAACAATAAATGACCAAGTGGTGTTCAAAATTTTCTAACAAAAACGTGTGGCTTCTGTCTGAGTACACATATTTATATATGGAAAAACTTCGTTCAACATCAACTGATGTAACGGGAGCATTTTTCAAACTAACCAAAACATTTGGTTCTAAATTAATTGTTTCCGAAATATTTCCAGCTAGAACACTGACTACTTCAGAAAGAATATGGTAACCTTTATTTTTTTCCATAGTAGCTTCAATTTTTTTTAAAATATCTTTTCCAATATTACCTCTAACGTTCCGACAACATGACGCAAATTCTTTTATTAATGCTGTACTTTCGAACAATGACAGTTTTGGTGATTCTAACTGAGTAATTGTTTTTTGAACAAAACTAAAATTTGATTTTATAAATGAAAGTTCTTGTTGAAGCAAGTTACTCTGAAAAGTTTGTTTCGAATCCAGAAGAGATTGGGAACTTTCATCTGTTAACGTATCAATTATGTTCTTTATTTTAACAAAATGATCTGCATAAAAATTAGCTGCTTCTAACCATGTTCTCCATCGCGTTAAAATAGGTTGTGGTAGAAGAGGAATGTTAGGTAGCATTTCTTTATAAAGTTGAATTCTTATAGGAGATTTAAGAAATACTTTTTTGACACTGAATATCATGGTATTTACAAGAGGAAACTTTTTTCGTATTTCCTCTGTAACTCTGTTTAATCCATGCGCTACACAAGTAACATGTATTAAATCTGGGAAAAATATTTTTAAATTTTGTCCTGCTTTCACCATATAAGGAGCAGCATCCGATAAAATAAGCAGTAATTTATTAGAAGGAATAGTTGTCGGAAGAAAAAAAGTTGCTAATGTTTCTTGTATAAAACGCGAAATTGTTAAAGCATTTGTTTTCTCAAGTTGCTGGCATGAAATAAGATGAGATTTTGGTAAGGTTTCTTCTTTAAGAACACCAATCAATAAATGAGCAATATACTTTTCTGAGGAATCAGTGGTTTCGTCTACAGATATGTAAAAATAATTATCTGCAATTTCTTCCTTAATATTAATTAACACCGACGAGTATAGCCCGTTCACATTATTTCTTCTTAGAGACCGATCACTTGGAACATTAAGTTTGCAATATTTTTTTAGAAACGAACTAAAATTTACATTTGCTAATTTTGAAAGCGGTATGTTTGCAGACACTAATGCGCAACACAAGTCTTCATTAAAAGTTTCTTGCTCATCTAATTTTTTTGAAGTAGATTGGAAACATTTAGCCATTAAAGTTTGATGTTTTCCTCCTATTTTTCCTTTTTTTGCAATGTGTGAAGCAGTTCTCACATGTTGGTCTATCTGAAATTTCTTCTCACATGCTATCTATAAATAAAAATAAAAACCTTTATTTTAACCCAACCTTTAAAATATAAAAATATACAAGGTGTTTTTGGTTAATCAAATAACTGGTTTGGAAAAAAAACACTCGATAAGTGTTTTAAATGCAGTATTAATCCACAAATTAGTTTTTGTTACTAACCATTAGTACATCATATAACTTATTTTAAAGTTCAACCAAAGTTTTTTTTTGTTAATTCAATTACAATAAAAATAATTGTGTTTTAGAATAGCTGACTTCATAAAAAAAAGTAAAGGTGAAAAATTTTTCTAAATACACACCATTGTATTGTACCATGGACAATTTTTTCTCTCTAAAGGAAGCTATTTTTCATTTAAAAACAACCTACGAGTACTAAATTTCAAGTAAATACGTTTATTGGTTTTAAAGTTATTGTTGTTATTAACTAAAAGAATTTAATTTTTTTTAATTTTAACACCCTGTATCTCGAAAAGTAAATAAGTTTGACCCCTCATTAACTATATCGTTTTGTTCAATTTTTCGAGAAGTATCTACAGTCAAACGTTGTAAGTGTCATTTGGAAACACCCTGTATGTATGAAATATTAGATATTTAATAGAAAAGATTAGATACTTACAATTTTGCCACAGACTGAACAGTAGATTTTTCCCATATCCATAGACAGCTCTTTATAAGGATTAATCCAAGTTGAAGCACTGGTTGTTTTAGGCATTATAAAATCACAATCTTCCTTTTTGTTACGCACAACGAGTGTTTATGCTTTGAATATCAAAACAAAAATGATTTACAAATCTGAGCATCAAATTAGAAATGTTTAGGTACCTAATTCAATAAACTGGAAGATTTTGGAAAATCCCTAAATTAGGAACAAAACTATTAGCCGTTTACCTGCTGTTAAGATACAATAAATTGTAGATAGATTTGGGGATTAGATCATAAAATGCAAATGAGCGAACCCTTAGCGATTATCCAATAACTGAATGCCTCAGTCACCGAGACTTTCTAAGAATGTTGAGGGCTACTTAAATTGATCTTCTTTGAAATTGTAAATGTTTTGTACCTGTAGAGATTACGTACTTAGATCATTTGTTGATTAAAATGACTACAAAATTTTATACAAGAATTGAAATAAATTGGTATGTTTAAAAATTTTCAAATACAGTATAAAAATCTGAACTTTTATGCACTTTATGCAAACTTTTATACAAATATGCCAAAATATGAAATATTTGCATAAAATATGCACAATATGCAAAATATGCAATATGCATATTTGCCGAAGTCTAGTTATAAAATAACTATATACAGACGTAACTTTAATACAGACGTATTAAGACAAAAATCTAGTACCGTCTTTATATGTTATTCCTTTACTCCTTTTGGGGTACCAGAAATTGAATTGACTACGAATTCTGACCATGCTAAACGACATGTGGAATGCAATCTTAGATTTCCTTGTCGAGTTATTTATCAAGCTGTTTGCTTGGCAAGTTTTACAAAGCACGGTAGTCAAGGTTTGAATTCGATTTTGCCAGGTAGAATTCGTTTGATTTCTCTTTTTCTACTATTTTAATGTATTTATCCTTCAAACACTTTTCTTTTGCAATCCTTATTTTTGTTTGATTAATTTCTGTTTTTGTGATATTCCCCTATTGTTTCTCTGCTCAATAAATTCAAGAAACTTCGTTGATCATGAAATGTCGTTATTTGTCTTTGATTATTTTAAGTATGTTTTTTTATTATTTGTAAGTTATTATCTATAAAAACATTTCCATATTTCTACACCATTATTTTAATGTATTCTCTTAATAGGCTGGATATTTTTATTTTCTTTTTTTTTTTATTCTCTATTATGTTTATTTTTTGGTGTTTTGGGACTTTTATCGTCATCAATATCAACTATTAGAAGATTGTGGTCTAAGCCGATATCTTCATTAGAATATGTCGTTATTCTGATGACACTATTTTAGAATATCTTAGGTATTTACCAGAATGTAACCTGATTTCTGATTATGTGATTTAGATGATCTAGTCTCTTGTATGTGTAAAGCCTTCTGTTGTGTAGTTAAGACTAGATGTTTGTGGAAAGATGACATATGGTCAGACTCAAGAACAATGGAGGTACGCACCGATTCAACTATCATAGACCACCTTATGAAGCTGGGATCTCACAGAACAGGGAAAGGCAATTTTTGCCGGTTTACGTCAGCAAAGGAAAATAAAAAATGGATAATTGTAAAAAGAAAAGCCAACACGGTTGGTACCCCAAGTTACCGTAAAATAAATAAATATTTACTTTCTTATAAGTTCGAATACCAAGGGTTTAGTTTAGGTTAGTCTCATGTTTGCTATAAGTGTTGGCGGTAGACGTTTTAGTAAGTTGAGTAATTTATACTACAATAATAAAAATTCTAACACAACTTCGTTATATATCTACTTCTTCTTTAAGTTCCACCTTCTGTCGAAGGTTGGAAATCATCATGGCTATGCGGACCCTGTTGACTGCCGCTATAAATGGTTGTGCACTACTGTATTAAAAACATTTCCTTAAGTTTTTAAGCCACGGTATTCTTCGTCTTCCCACATTTCGTTTTCCTCGAATTTTGCCTTGCATTATTAGCTGCAACAATGAGTATATTTGCCCTCTCATAACATGGCCTAGGTACTTAAGTTTTCTTCTATTTTTAAATTATATTCTATTTTAAATTTTCTAGTTACTGCTGCGTTTTATATTCTTTAAGTCCATGAGATTCGTAGGATTCTTTTGTAATACCAAAGTTCAAATTTCAGGAAACTTATTCAGATGCACTTGTTTTAATGTCCATGCTTTCAAAACATAAAGAAGAGTAGTTAATATACAATACTAAAGTATTCTTAGGCGTAGTTTTAAACTCATATTCCCACAACAAAGAAACTTTTTAAGTTTATCAAATGCACGTGCTATTTCAATACGTATCTTAATTTCTTTGGTTGGGTCTCTATTTGATGTTATCCATATTCTTAAGTATTTGTAGATATCCACACTCTCAATTACAGTATCCTTAACCTTTCGCTACCGAAGGGTCAAGTTGTTTTGTAGTTGACAGAGGGGGTACATCATGTACCCCATGCATTTTTATAGATTAAATATTAACATAATGCAATAATTTTAGTTAAAACATATGCAAGTTTTTTTTATTGAATATAAGTAACAATAAAAAAAATATATGGAATTCTTTGTCGTCCACAGTACGTATGCATTCAGACCTGCAATGTCTAGAAGATTTTAAAACAAAACAAATGGCCATCTCTTAGAGGCTCTTTTACAAGAATATTCATTTACCATCTTATCCATGAAGTCAGTAGCCAGTTTTAAAACTGGCTACAAGCGTCCCAGTGTAGAGAATACTGGAAAGAACTGAGGGAGGCCTATGTCTAGCAGTGGACGTGATTGGCTGATTGATGGTCTTATCCATAGTATCTACGGCACCTTTTGTAGAATTGTAATGCAAGATTATGTCTGGCTTATAGTCCGTCTCTTCTCCGCTAATTTTATCGTCGTTATGGTCTCTACTCAATAAAATTACTGCCTTATTCTTTTTAGAAACGTAAGATGCCAGTGTTATTTCCTCAGTGAAGGCAAAAACTGAGGACTTTTCTTGTCTAGAAATATTGGGTAGTAGGGCTGGAGGGATATCCTGCTTGTTTTTTCAAAGTGTTCCACATAATGTTATTTGTCGATCTATGAGTTGTTTTGCCAAGGGAATACTGGTAAAGAAATTATCAGTAGTGATGCCATAACCAGTTTTTAGAAATGAGACCAAATCAAGTACTACTCTTTTGCCCTGGTCTTTTTCTGGTTTTGTTACCATTTTTTCCAGTATGAAGGTTAGCAGCATAGGTGATTGTTGCATCAACTAGAGCCCATATTTTGATGCCATACTTGGCTGTATATAACTATTTTTCTAAAAATTCTTAGCCAGGTGCGCACGGCTTCCATCGGAGTCAAAAATTCAAATCTTATTTTATAAATAAATATACACTTTATTCAATTAACCCTGATGTACTGTTCGAGTCCACTAAAAATTATGTTGCTAATGTAAATTAAATCTTATTAACAAAAATAAAAGGCATTTTTTTCTTGCCCAGAAAAGCCTAAAAACAAATAGTTGCAAAATTTAATTTAGTTTACATCTGGGACAGTAATAAAAAGATTGGGTTGTTTGTAACATATACAACATACAATATTAGTCTTGTTATTGTTTTTAGAGCAATATTTACAGCGTGCTGGATTATCCATAGCCGGTTCATTAGAATTTCCATATTTTCTACTCTCTTCTGTTCGTGTTCTTTTTACCAGTTCTTGTGAGTCTTATGAGACAACAGACTAACCTAAACTAAAATTCGACATTTTGTAAATTTGTTGGTGTGCCATTGGGGATTTATCGATGTCCATAAAACGAACATACTATAGAAAACAATCATAGGCTAGTGATTTGTTTTCCTCAACACAAGCTGATCTAGAGTATCCACCGCTTCCTTACTGGAATTATAATTTAAAATAATTTGGAGCTTTTTATATCATAATAGCCTTATTGTGATGCAAAGTACTTATAAGAATAACATTTTTATTTTTTTAGGAATACAGTTTTATCTTACTTGAAGTAAAAAGACGAACTATGAACTTCTTTATTCGCAATTTGTACTGAAAGATCTGGGTTATTTTTTCTTATATTTCCCAACATTGTATTTTTTCTTTTTGTAAGAAGTCTTTGAATGTAAAAAAATTATCCCAACTAATATTGTGGCCTTTTAAATCACCATACAGTCGTACACCACACGCATTTCCTAATTCCATTCTGGCGTGGCACCTGCTTCCTTTCCTGTATAGATCTGCAATTTTAGAGCATACAAACTTTTACTGTCACATAAAGCCCAAATTTTTATGCCATATTTTGCTAGTTTGCTTGGAATGTACTGTTTAATGCGGCCTTTAAAGGCAATTAATTGCTCGTCAACTGCAACCTTTTCATCAGGGTTAAAAAATGTTGGTAGATCTTCTACCCAAATTTTACGTTGTTGTAAATACTTCCAGGACATTGTTGCTCGAAATACACTACGACCCGTTTCTTCATTCCACAAACTTTTTTGCCATGGGACTGAAATACTCCAGGTAACAATAAAAGATCAATGTATGCTTGAAAACCAATTTTATCCAAGTCTTCACAGTTCCAAAAGACTGCGTCAAGTGAACTTTTGATATCGAAAATTCATGCACATGCATACCTTGTAACTTCTATAGCATTATTTATAACATTGGTCGTGGAAAAACGACCGCTTTGATAAGGACGATCGATAGACCACTGGATATTACCGTCTTTTGAAGAAACTTTTACAGAATGTTGTACGTAGAATGGAACAGCAGAATCATCACTACTTTCTTCGTCACTCTTATTAGTTGTATTGTTTTCTGTTTCTGATATGCACTCATCACTCTTTTACACGTTCGCGAGCTCGCCAAGCTCATCTTTGGTTAGCGTTCTTCGATGCGACATTGTCAATATGCAAACATAGACTGAATGACTTAAATTTGAAATGTAAATGAATGCGCTTGGCATATCAGTGTCCTACCAGCCTACCACTTGTCTATCATCCCCATTTTTACGTGACATGCCCTTCTAAATGACATCGTTTAGCTACACTACACATTTTTTACAAGTTCTAGCTTGCAGAAACTGGTTTCTATTTATAGATGTACCTGACTGACAAACTGTTATTATATAAAATACTGCCAACTAAACATACGTACACAGGCAATTTTAATTGTTTAAATACGTGGGTTATATTGACCCGAACATGCTATAGGTAACAAATTAAATTTTTACCAAGTCGATTTTTTATCTGGAATACAATTTAAAGACCTCATATTAGGTAATATGAGGTCATTAAACACCAAACCGTTACGATGCGTAATAATTTGCAAAATGGGAAATATTTTTTTTTGGGTCAAATAGACTCGAACAGGACAGCAGGGTTAATTTAATATTATATATATTATTCTAATATTAATTGCAACGATATTTTAGAAAAAAGTTATTGCCGCTCCTGGGTAACACCTCTCGAAAAAAGTCAGTAGCGAATATGTTTAAGAGTTACGAAAGAGAGAGAGAATGATTTTTATGGGATTAAACTACAATTAATTCTTACGAGAATTACATTTTACAATTGTAGTCGCTTTTGAAAAAAATTACAAATTAAGAATTTATTGTGTTAACCTGTAAGAATCGGTTATTTATGAAAGGCCTCATGTCACTTTTTTTCAAATTTTCGTTTAACTTAGAAAATGATAACCCATATGTTCACACATCGTTTGCTTATGAAAAGCCTCATGTCTTGTTATTCCTTTATTTGATATATAAGTTTAAAATTATTGTTTATTTATGAAAAGCCTCGTGTCAGTGACAAGGGGCTTTTCATAAATAAAAGCACTGTTGGCAACATTGCGCTGTCGGCTGATTGTTGACAGATATTCAGTGTTTGGAGATTAATAATTAACCTCTTGTTGTTTTATTTTATAATCAACTGTTAAATAATAAAGTAAAATATTTCTCTTCAGTTATTGTTAAAGTGATTTAACTTATGTTTTGAAATAATGTCAGAGAGTGAAAATCTCGTTGAAATTGAAGCACATAGCAAGAAGCGAAAAAGGGCTGTTCGTTAACATGAAGAATATAAATTTAATCGAATTAAGAAAGCTAGATGTCGTGGTAAAGAATATCTAAATTATAAAGGAAATGTTGAACCACGCAAAACAGTATTACCATGCTCGTAAGTTACGTTTTATCTTATAACGTACTATTTTAGATAGGAAATAAGATGATAATTAGAAGTCAGTTTTAAAACCTTGCTTAGTTCCATAATAGTTACCTTTTTCAAATGTTGCAGATGCAGATTGAGATGTTTCGAGAGGTTATGTGAATAGGACGAAGTTGAAATTTTATGCAGAGGGACAAACTTTGCAAACAAAAATGAGCAACACCTTTTTTACCAGTCCTTAATAGAAGTAGGGCTTGTACGGATGAGACGGTCAAGAATAAAACAAAACACTTTGTTGAAGCTGAAGATGTTTTTTTAAGCCCAAACATTTTGTTCTATGCCCAAAAAGTTCTTTTAAATTCTATGCCTTGCTTCGTGAGAAAAGGATCAACATCTGCAAAAAGGCTTTTTTAAGTCTGCACGGTATTGGTAAAAAAAGAGTAACAAGACTGCAAGATCTTTTTGTAAAAGGTAAATCTCCTAGAGATTTAAGAGGCCAACAGAATAATCGGAGGACCCTTCCACATGATAATACGGATCTTGTAAAAGAACACATTCAGACTGAAAACAAGTCACTATTCTTCTAATGAAATAGAACCTCTAGATGTTAAGCTGGACATAAAAAAATGTTCAATTTGTTCCAAGAGAAACATAACGACTTAAACGTGAAGTATAGTTTTTACTACAAACTTTTCAAAGAACATTTTAATTATAGATTTGGAAGTCTTCAAATTGACACTTCTGAATGTGAACTGCTCAATATTACAATAACAAATCCTCAGTTAAATGAAACAGCAAAACGAGTTGCAGTTGCGCAGTTACTTGTGCATAAGAGGCGTAGCAAACAGTTTTATTCATCCCTTCGACAGACGAAAGAATCGATGTTTGATTGTATGGCAAACATATCGCTTCTCACAATTCCAGTGCAGGAAATATACTACCTTAGACAACTGTCCGTCTATCCGTTTGGCATTCACTACAGTAATAATGACACTGCTACATTTTATTTATACCACCAGGGAGTTGCTGGAAAGGGAAGTAATGAAGTTTACTCTTTCTTGAAGAAGTATATTGATGAGAATGTTCCAGCTAATGTAGATGAATTGTACTTATCAATGACAACTGTACAGGACAAAATAAAAATCATACGATGATTAGGTTTTTAATGTAACTTACAGATAGTGGAAGATTCAAAAAAGTTGTCTATAGACTTTCAATAAGGGGTCACTCGTATTTACCATATGACAGGGTCTTCGGCCTTGTAAAATGAAATCTAAGGAAACGTGATAAATTGTACACTTAGAAAGATAAAACAGAAATAGTACTTTCATCTACAAAACAAAGAAAATTTACTGTGAATTTAGTGGAACAATGTTTTGGACTTTCAAAGTTAGTGGCCCAAATTATACAAAAAAATACTGTTTTAGAAGAAAGTAAAATTGAGAAAAACAAAAAAAGGAAATGTTTACTATTTCTTCCTACCATGAATTTACTTGTGAAAGATTTAAAAAAAGTAGTGGTTGTTGTATCTGATTTCATAGGTGGATTTATTAGCAAAACCTTCAAATTATTATCTAATCCACTGTCTATTGCTGAGCCATCCTCCCCTTCCTCATTAGCAAGAAAAACTCATGAATTAAAGGTACTAATTCATTAAGAAAAAATTAATGACCTGAAGAAACTTTTGCAGCTTGTCCAATGGTCTAGAGTTGCAACGAAAAAATGAGCCAAAACGTATAAAATGGCAATTAATTGTAGCTAATTGTATTGTCTTAGAACTGTTTTAATAAAGGAACATTAATTATAAATAAACACGGTGTAAATTCATCCACCAATCAAAACTTTTCCCGTAAAACAACACTTTTGTTTATGAAAGGCCTTTTGTCAGATATTTTCAATAATAAAAAAAAATATAATATTGATTTTAAAAAGTGTAACTAACATGATTTATTTTTGAGTTTTAAGGTTCTCAAAATGTTTTGAAAAATCAGAAAAGCATAAAATCGTTTTTTATAAAACTAAACAGTTTTTTCTTGTTTTCCAAAATTTACATTTTGTGACAAGAGGCCTTTCATAAATAAGCGAATTAGCGCTTTGTATCAAAATGAAACTTAAAAACGTATGTATCGAAACGTCAAAACAAATCTAAAATATACCTACTTCTTATAGCAATCTATTGCAGTTTAATTTCATACAGATACAATATTTGACACATACACATACACACACACACACACCACTAGAACACTTTTTCACTTCATTATACAGCATAATATAATCATTTATTATTTCAATTGTTATCTTTTGTAGTTTTTTTTTAAATTTATAGAAATATGAAAAGTCTAGTTTAAATCCCGACTATTTTCACAGAGTATAAATATAAAAGTGTATTAAATGTACTTACAAAATCGTAGTTTCTAAAGGATAAATTAAATTAAAACAAAGGAAACGTTATTGTTGCTGTTAGAGCTCGACAGTACGTAATTTTGTAAGACTGGTCTACCTTTTGTTTTACTTTAGGACCAGACGTCTACGATTTAACTGTTCATAATAGAAGATTTGTATTAAACAAGAGATTGTGAAGACAGATCGATGTTGTTTTACGTCATTAATTTGTAGCTAAATATTTTTACAACTTCAGTTTTGAAGTGAGTTGATTAATAATGTTTTTATGATGTAATTGATGGATTCGATCGTTACTTGATGGAAATTCATATTATGTAATAATGAAACGCTGAAAATTTTATTTTCAAATAATGGCAAAGCATAGTGTGTAGAATGTGAAGAATTTTACTACATACAGATGTGTGTAGTGAAATCAAAAATTTAAAGTGAGTTTATTAATAATGTTTTTATGATGTAATTGATGGATTCGACCGTTACTTGATGGAAATTGAGTTTATGTAACAATGAAACACTGAAAATTTAATTTCCAAATAATGACAAAGCATACTGTGTAGAATGTAAAGAATTTTACTACATACAGATGTGTGTAGTAAAATCAAAAATTTCTGTTACAAAAAAAATAAAACATCCATTTCAATTACAAATAAATCAATAGAAAACAACATAATGTTTACAAAAGCAGACAAATGTAACACTACTATTGCTATAGATAAAATTGAATATAATAACAAAACAATAGAATTTTTAAATAATAAAAATATTGAAATGGTACACAAAGATCTGACAGAAAAGTATCAAAAACAAATTAAGCTAGCGTTATAAAATTCAAAATCAATAGTAAATCCAACAGAATAGAAGTATCTCAATATAATGAACCCACAGACTCTCAAATTATACTCATTTATTTAACTAAAAAAACTGGATTACCCAATAAAACCTGTAGTTTCTTTTTATTCAGCTTTGTCTATAACCTTTCAAAAAAACTGTTAAAGATTATTTTAAAACACACTAAATTTTCACCTAAATCTACCGTAAAAAATACAATAGAACTAGTTAATAAAATACGTTTTCAATTACTCAACAACTCCAGATTAATTTCAATTGACGTAACAAATCTTTTCCTACTATTTATTCTCCAGAAACTTTTATTCTAGTAGAAAACCTTTTAGACCAAAATATTACAAATCCAATCATTACGTCTGAAATTTTACATCTTGAAATTTGCATCAGCAGGCAAAGAAGACAAATAACAGTGCAGAACTTATAATGGGCAATCCTCTAAGCCCATTGCTTTCAGATATTTTTATGGATCATGTAGAGACAAAGATTTCAAAACATCCTATAATTTAAACAAATTTTATATTGGTGGAGATTCATAGACGACGTACTGGTAATTTTCACAGAAACTAACAGGCAACTCGACCAATTTTTATCGTATATTAATTCACTTCATAGTCATATTGAATTTACATTAAAAACAGAACAAAATAAATACATCATTTTTTTAGATTTAAACATTATCAGACCTAAAACAAACATGACTTCTCCATATTTCATAAACCTATGCATCCTGACACACACAATTCATTATCTCATCTCACACAACATAAACTTCATCGCCCTATGACACACACGGATCTTTTGAATTGTTTTCCTTGTCATGGTCAACTTTTCGGCACCGTAAGTCAACACTGGCAAAACACACTGATTAAAGGTTTTTCTTTAAAGGCGTATTGGTATATCAGACGATTTGAAAGTATGGTTCAGCTTGCCGAAGGCTGCCCAAGTCAGTCTTATACGACGGAGAAGCTCAACGGTTTGGTTATCTTTTCCTATGCGGATCTCATGACCTAGGTATTTATAGGCCATCACCTGGTCTATCTATCTTGTTCCTACGCATGTATCTTCGTTGACTACAAGATTTGTCATCATCTGGGTTTTAGATATATTTATTTTCAATCCCCCTTCTAGCGAGGAAAGGTAGAGCTCATTTAAAATTTCTTTGGCCTCACCTATCCTATCAGCTATTAGTACAATATCATCTGCAAACCTTAGATGGCTAAGCTTTTCTCCGTTTATGTTTATGCATTTGTTGTTTAGTTTTGCCCCTAGAGAACCTAAAATACTTCTGCATAAATGTAGCTGATCTACAATAATGAAAATATTAAATGCAAATATTTGATGCTGGCTATTTTTCTCCTAGTTTCGTGACCGTTATCGATCGTTGCATATACAATATGTGATAAAGCAGAGAAAATCGTGTGGGTGGCGGTGTATGCATTTATTTATCTAATATTATTACAACAACTTTCAAAATAAACATTAAGCTATTAGATATTCCTGAAATAGATGAAATTCACTTATCTGTAACTAAAAATCATTTTTGCCTTAATTTAGTATGTATATATCTTTTATCTGTTATACTACTTGCACACGATAATGTTTTCTTTACAAAACTTGAAGAACTGTCATCTCTGGATCATCTTATCATTACTAGTGATTTTAATTTCCCAGAGATCACCTAGCCAATAGCTTAACTATCTGATGCTAAAAACGCTCATAATTGGTTTAAAAACTTTGTAGTAAATTCAAACCTGATATCAATCATCACAGAATCAACTAGATTTAGAATTAATAACCAACCTTCTACTTTAAATCCAGTGCTTATTAACAAAGAATAACTGATCTTCCCTTAAAGCCAGTTCTCCTACAGGAAAGTCTAATTATGCAGTTATAACAGCTCACATCCAGTTCAATTAAATACTACCCCACAAAAATAATATTGTAACATAATGGTACTACCTACTTTTCTAAGGTTGACACTGAACTCTCAAAAATTGCTGCAGGATGTTTACAGATGCATCCAAATGCAAAACAGGAGTTGGTGCTGCATATGTAACGTCTAACAATCAATTTCTTTCAGACTACCCAAATATTTCAGCATCTTCTCTGCTGAACTTTATGCAATACTCAAAGTTCGTGAACATATCAACAATAATAAAATACCAAAATGCTTGATTTTAAGTGATTCCCTTGGTGTTTTACAAATCTTAAATCATATGTATTCTAAAAGTCCCCTAGAAAAAATGGTAAAATCTGAACTAAAGCAAGCTGAAGAAAATTCCAGATGCATTACCTTCATTTGGATCCAATCTCATATTGGTATTGATGGAAACGAAACTGCAGACCAGTGTCGAAATAGATGTAACGGAGTATCGAAATCCCGCGGGTGATATAAAAACGTCTATAAAAAATTTAATTACGTGCAAGTGGAATCAAGAGTGGAAGTATTCACAGACAACACTACGGAAAATTAAAGACAATGTTTATCCATGGCTATATAGAACTCGAAAGCGAAAACTGCAAACCATCATTACTAGTCTACGTTTAAGCCATACAAGATATACGCATTCGTACCTTTTTACCAGAGATAATCCCCCTAAATGTGTCATTTATGACGAAACAAACAGTGTTAAATATTTTTTTAATTGACTGTCCACTTTTTGTAAATGAACGCAACAGGTTCAATATTCCAAACAATATCAATAAACTCTTAGGTACAGATTTTAATTATGTTAATTTGGGAAAATATTTAAAATTTATAGGATTATATTATAAAATTTAAACTATTAGAATTTTACACCTACACTGTATTCCCGCTAATCACCTTATGGTTAATGCGGTAAACTTTTTCAATAAAAAAATAAATAAATGATGATTTTAATTTAAGAAGAATACAAATACTTGAAAATATAGGTTTTTAAGTAGTAAATGACGCCAGATTCGTTTCTTAATATGCTAACTTAATATGGTTCCTATTCGTCGTAGAAAACTGTTTTTTTAATCTTCGTCTCAAAGCCAGCTATAATAATCTACAAATTAGGAACTTGTAGGGCACATAAGGGGCGCTGAAGCTCTAAATGATTCTTCTTCATATACCATGTCCTTTCAGAACGTTGGTTACCATCATAGCTATTTTAATTTTATTCACTGCCACCCTAAATAGCATGCTTGTATCTACACCATACCAATCTCGCAAGTTCTTCAACCATGAGGTTCTTCTTCGTCCTGGACTGCGTTTGCCTGCTATTTTTCCTTGCACGATATTTTGTAGCAATCTATATTTGGGACCTCTCATTACATGTCCGAAATATTCCAGCTTTCTCTGCTTGATGCTTTTTATGATCTCAGTGGTCTTGCTGAGACGTTCAAGTATTGTGGAGTTACGAATCTTCTCCACCCAGGAAACTTTTAAAATTCTTCTATAGCACCACATTTCGAAAGCCTCAAGGCGATTTAGATCGATTTTATTCACAGTCCAGGACTCGACAGCATAAAGTAAGACCGAGAACACGTAGCAGCGAAGTAGGCGGATCCTTAATGCCAATTTTAGGTCTCTGTTACATAACACCTTGGACATCCTTCTAAAAGCAGCTCTAGCCTGCTCTATTCTGGATCTAATTTCGCCGTGATTTTCTGCATTACAATTTAATTGCTGTCCAAGGTAGACGATTTTATCAACTTGCTCAAGTTTGGTATTATTTACATATATAGACGGTTTTATATTCTGTTGTTTACTTATTACAAGTATTTTGGTTTTCCTTATGTTAAGATCCAGACCTGCCTCCCTGCAACTCTCAACGACACTATCAAGTAGTGTTTGCAGATCTTCTTGACTAGAAGCTAGGAGTACTGTATCGTCCGCATATCGCAAATTATTGATGACTTCGCCGTTCACAAGTATTCCTTCTTGTTTTTCAGAAAGTGCTTTTCTGAAAATTCTTTCGGAGTAAACGTTAAAAAGCAGGGGTGACAAGAGGCATCCCTGCCGTACTCCTCTTTTAATATTGAGAGCTTGTGATTCCACACCATCTACTAAAACTGATGTTGTTTGATTCCAATATAAATTTGCAATTATTCGAACATCTCTGCCGTCCAAGCCAATGTCTTTTAGAGCTTCGATCAATATAGAGTGCTTAACACGATCAAATGCCTTTTGAAAGTCAATAAAACAACAGTATATGTCTACAGATATATCACGACATCTTTGAGCAAGTACGTTCATTCCAAACAGTGCCTCTCTCGTTCCAAATCCGTTACGGAAACCAAACTGAGTGTCATCCAGGTATTCCTCACATTTATTGTAGATACGACCATGTATTACCTTCAGAAAAATTTTCAATAAGTGGTTTAACAAACTGATGGTTCTATAATCAGCACAGGTTTTTGCTGTTGTCTTCTTAGGTAGAGCTATAAACAGTGAGTTAGACCAACCATTAGGTAGTTGTCCGCTGGTATAAATGGTATTGAAAAACGAAGTTATAGCCTCTAAAACATTGCTATCCTTTATAAGCTTATATATTTCAGTTGGAATTTCATCAGGACCAGTCGCTCTGCCATCTTTTGATGATTGTATGGCCTTTATAACTTCACAGCGTGTTATTAGGGGTCCGTCGCAGTTAGTAATATCGGGAGGTGAACTACTCCTATCGTCTTCGAATAGGTTCGTGACGTAATTTTCCCATTCTTTAAGTTTGTCCTCTACTTCGAATATTACTTTACCATTTTCATCCTGTAGCAATGCATTTTGTTTCTTATTGAAGATACCAGCCGCTTCTTTTACTTTTTTATACATGTTAAACGTGTCGTATCTTTTTTCGAGTTCTTCAATGTCATGACACTGTTTGGCTAGATGTTGACTCTTTGCTTCTCGTATTTTGCGTCGAATTTCTTTTTGTATGCTATTGTAAAGTGTTTCGTTGGTTTTTGCTAGTCGCCGTTGTTCCATCAAATCCAGTATATCATCTGTCATCCAAGCCTGCTTTTTTGGCTTTGACCTGCCTTGTAAATTTCTCACACAGATTTCTTTTACTGTCGTTACGATTTTATTTAAGCCCTCATCGACGTTTTCACCAATATTTTCCCAAATTAAATTTTCGTTCAGTTGTCTTTGAACTGATTCCTTAACTTTCTCGTCTTGTAGTTGGGCTGTATCAATCTTTTTGCGAGACTTCTTTTTGATCACCTTTTTTAATTTTAATTGGGTTACAGCTACTATGGGATTGTGATCGGACCCAATGTCAGCACCTGGATAAGTTTTAACTGATTTGATGCAGTTTCTAAATCGATTTTTTATTAGAATGAAGTCGATTTGATTCCTAATAATTTTGTCCTCTGATTCTGCATTTGACTTCCAGGTGTAGAGTCTTCTCGGTGGTAGTTTAAAATGGGTATTCGATATAATGAAATCGTGTTCTTGACAGAACTGGACAAGTCGATCTCCACGTTCGTTTCTGTTTCCCAAGCCATATTCCCCCACAATGTTCAAACAGCGTCCTTTGCCGACTTTAGCGTTAAAATCTCCGAGGACTATGGTATTTTCTGCTGCTTTGACAAGATCTAGAGCATCAGTAAGATCTTTGTAGAATGCTTCTAATTTATCTTCATCACTAGATGATGTTGGGGCATAGACCTGAATTACGTTGGTAATGAACGGCTTTGAACTAAATTTTACTAGCATTACTCTGTCAGATATGGGAATATAAGTTAAAACTGATTGAGCTAAGTGTTTTGCTACTACGATTGCAACTCCATTATAGTGATTGGCATCTGTATTTCTGGCATGGTACACTTGATATTCATCTACGTCACATACTCCTGATCCCGGCCATCGCATTTCGCTTATTCCGAGGATGCTGATTTGCATTCTTTTCATTTCTTTTATGGCATTATATATTTTATCTGACTCAAACATGCTTCTGACGTTCCATGTGGCTATTTTGCAAGGATTTCGCATATTAACGACCTGAGAGGCCCTGCAGTCTTGAGATTGTCCTCTCTTGCCGGATCTTGGATTCCGAGATCCATGATCATTAATGTTTTGACTTAAATTATTTACAGCCATGATAGTTAAAACTAGGAGTGCCACAAGGCCTTTAATGCAGTAGTTCTCCTTTGCTTTCTGCATCCTTATGCCGTTGACTAATTTGTAGTTTTATAGTTCTTCCGCCTTCGGAATCAATTTCTCAATTCCAGGACAAAAGAGTGCCCTTCCACTTACCAACTCGTCCGCCCGAAGCCGTTGGTCAGTAAGTGGGGGATTGCTTATACCGACAATCGCTCGGACGCCAGAGCCTCGTTTGTTGTAAAGCAGGATGCACCGGATGATCAGAATCAAGATCATCACACGGGCAGGTGAGGTTGACATTTTGACAGGAGAGGCTTTATATTGCGCATCACAGTCCCTTACACCCCTCTAAATGATTATAACTACAATTTTACAACTTCCTAAATAATTATTTTTAACGGGTTAAATTTTTTTTTTTCGTTACTTTCTAGTGAATTATGAAAATTTACGGCTTTAGGTAGAGGGTGAAACAAGAATTACCCCTCTACTATTTTTTTAATCCAATGAGCATTCAAAGTTGAAGGTCGTGGGATAAACTAATTAACGTATCTTAGCAACAAATTAAGTGATTTAGGCCTACTACGCCTCATTCGATTCGTAACTTTACAGGCTTGAATGTAAATATTTGAAATAAAAGAGCAATTTTGCAATAAATATTACGTTTTTTAATTTTGACCTTTATTCGCCATTTTTGCAATAACAAATAAATTAAATTGAACATATACCGGCTCAAATTGAAGGTCTTTTAGATTACTTTCATAATCTATACAGAAATTACCGATTACAATACTTACTTTAGGCAAAAAATAAAAAAAAAAACTCAAAAAATATGTATTTTGCACCTGTAAACGCTCATAAATAAACAATAACCAAAAAATTTTTATTAAATGAACTAGGGGATTGCTCCTGAGATTGCCCTTTATAACATAGGCCACATAACAGAAATTCCTGGATTAGAGAGTACTTTTTCTCCCACAGCCTGGGCTATTAGTTTTTTGTAAGTAATAGATCTGAAAATAAAATTAGCTCTATGAAAATGAAATAAAATGAAAGTTTATTTTAAAAATGCTACTTAAATTAAAACTAATTCCAAACAATTGTAAATTCTAAACTAAATAAAATTCTTAGCGAATTAAAGGTTTAAATAAACCATCACCTTGGAATATATTTTTTCTTATAATTTGTGTGTCAACATTTTTAATGTGTCAAAAAATTGAAAATACTAGTTGACGCACTGAACTTCGTACCGGCTTAAAATTAAATAATATATCAAAGTTCAATAAGCTTCTTTGTCAAGTCTGTTAAGTAACAGAAATCTCTGGGTGATGAAATCAATTTGGTCGAGGTGTCTATAACAACTTAACCTTTTCCAATATCTAACAACTGCTTCGAAAACACAATTGCGTTTTTATCTTGTTGCAAAAACACTTGCATGTTATTTGTCAATTAGAGCTTGTTTTCGTGTTTGTGAAAAACTGAAATACAACTTAGAGAAATGGAATCTAGAAGCAAGCAAATACAACTTAAACGTAAACAAAGAGAAGACTCAGATAATGAAAATATCAAGGAAACAAGGGACGGAAGATCAACAAGAAATAATGATAGACCAACAAAAAATAATACAGACAAATTCATACAAATACTTAGAAACAGTAATCAACAACAAAGGAGACATCGAGGACGATCTTAACAATAGAATGAAAAACACAGGAAAACTATTCCAAGCACTAAATAGAGGATTTCTTAATAACAAAGAAATATTAACAAAGACTAAGATGACAATATACAAAACAATATATAGACCTACAGTGGCATGTGGAGCAGAAAATTGGATACTAAACGAAAGGCATCAAAGCAGAATTCAGGCAGTAGAAATTAAATACCTCAGAAGAACGATCGGAGTAAAAAGAACTGATTGAATCAGAAATGAAGAAATAGGAGAAAGACTAAAAATCAAACCGATTCTCGAATCAATCAAGGAGAAAAAATTGGCATGGTTCGGACATCTAACCCGGATGGACAATAATAGACAAGTAAAAAAAGTGTGGGACGCCAAACCAATGGGGAAGAACAGAAGAGGAAGACCAATTAAATAATGGAACAGTGACATCTCGCAGATATTGCAGAGTAAGGGTAAGACTTGGCAGGAAGCAACTCAGATGGCATACAATAGGAAGGAATGGAGAAAGTTTGTCAAGAGCTAGGACACCTCAGAAGATTATAAAATATTGTAATATAAAGAATTGTATTATAAACGGCCCAACCCCGAAAGGTACAAATGGGTCTACTCATTAAGTAAAGTAGAGCGTGTTTTCATGCCGCCAAAAATTAAGTGATGTTAGGCATGCGTTTAGTTCATCCACAGCAGTTAATTGGAAAATATTTATTAAATAAGGAACAGTCTTAAAATAGAATCATGGATCCACCAAAAATGTTTCTAAATGTCACTAATATCTTTCGAAGGTTTGACCAGTCCCTGTAACGACCACTTGTCGGCCAATGTACATTCATACTAAATAATTTGCATTCCTGTAAAATCTTCGACATTGCATTATGTTTGACAATGTTGCAATCTGGTGTTTCTTTAATTTGTATGTTTAATGGTAATTTTAATGCAAAATTTGATATTCGTTCGCCTTCCAATAAAGTTGCAAAGTTAGGGCTACTGCTATCTGATCCTTGCCAATAACAGTAAAATAGGTATTATTTTGTCTATCCATCCCCAGCATGAAGGAAGTAAATACCACCAGTTCCAATAAACACAGTTTTTATCAAGTTTTGTTTTTTATTATTAAATTTAGTTAAAATTTAAATAAAAATAAAAATTTTCCATTTTGGTATTACATCTTTATTTATATTATAATTAACTTCTATATTTATTGTAGTAAATTATTTAGTATTTTCTCTTACACATTAATTTTTAATTTTATTTTTTTTTAGACAATATGAACTATGCGATGGAGAATGTGTAGATAAATTGTGTCCTCCGCCTCTACTCTTTAATAAAATGCTAGACGTCTGCGATTTTCCAGGACGCGCCAACTGTTGCGAATTTAATGCGAAGAACAACAGCAAAATTTTACAGGACTCCTAGTAGTTTACTTTATTTTAATGTTTTCCAAGTTGTGCCCTAATTAGAATAAACAAGTGGCGAACAGATTTAACAAAAACCTTATGTCTGCAGAGCAATTTATAAAATATTTCTTTGTTTATATTTAGCATAAAATTATATTTATAATTAGGAAGTAACTATGTGAAGTAATGTTTTGCTATAGTTTGTCTTTATTTAGTATACACTGACCGGCAAAGAAAGTGGCCACCCTATAAATTTCCGAAAATAAAAATTCACTAGAAGTTTTATGCATTGTTTCATATTGCATACTAACCATCTATCATTTTAATATATTGTACTGCTTATATAATCACACCAAACGGTGCAAAATGAAATTGTAAATTACTAACTGTTAGTCTAACTGCAACTAGTTAGATTTTGTAAGTGGGCGACGAAAAAATTAATTAAAAAAAAAATTAAAAAAAAAATTAAAAAAAAATAGTGCATAAAAAAAACAAAAATACAAACAAAAACAAAATTAAAATAAAAATATATATATTTAAAAACAAAACTAAATTCTACATAGAAAAATAAAAAAAAAATAAAAAAACACACAAATTACACTGCTCACACTTAACTTTAAGCACTACTAATACTTTAAGCATTGTTATTGTGAAGAAGGATGAGTTTTCTTTTTAAGTTTTCTTTTTTAAATTATTATAGTTAAAAAAAATCGTCTGGCTAATTGGTCTTTACCAAAGCCATCTAATTAAGTAAAAAAAACCATCTATCATTTTTAAAACAAAAAATGACCATTACTAATACAATTAGCATAATTTATTTAATTAGAAGACTGCAAAAGAAAATAGTGTAGTATTAAGCTGGATTATAAACAATTAATTTATGAGTGAACTTGAACAAAATTGTTTAATATCGGGCATTATGCCCTAAAACAATAATAACCGTTTGAAGACTATTTGGAAGGAAAAGGAACAAATGTTAAATAAAAAGTTAAGGAATACCATCATATTCTTCATGAGTAACGTTTTGCAGATTTTTAAGATTTATTAGCTGACACTGTTGACTTCTAACCCTACGGTGAAGTTTATCCCAAAGATGTTCGATGATATTCAAATCAGGGGTACTATTCTAGAGTATTAAAATAAAAATAAGACTTACTTACAATCTATAGGCAACACAAAGATGCACGACTCTCACAGGCAAGATATTCAAGATATTAATTCTTACTTTCCCCCTGGGACATACAAGTTTGGACATATCTTTTGTTTTTCCGTCTCCAAACACTCTATTGACCATCGCCAGACTTTAAACAAAACCACGATTTATTTAAAGAGAATTCGGTTTCAATCATGTATATCACAGGCGATGGCGATTTCTTAAAAGTTCTATCACAATTCAACGATGTGAGTATGTACCTGTCTCTATAAAGCGATGTAAAGTTCTCCGTACTGTAGTTCTCGGAATACAATGAGTTTTGGATACATAAACTTGACTTCTTCCATCTGTTCGAATTCAAGGGCCACTGTAATATAGATATTCCTTCTTCTTTTAGAAAATTTTTGTACTGCTGCTGTTCGATGAGGAGGTGCGTTGTCATTTATAAACACAAATTCATCACCTACTGCCATTGGGAATAGACGTACGACAGGATTTAAAACTTCCTTGATGGTTACAGTGACTCTTCTCTTCAAAACCAGCAGTGGCGTCCATGTACCACTTATAATACCACCCCAAACCATAATACTGTCATCTTCAAATGAGACATGCAGTTGGGCTGTTTCTGGTCGGGCTTGTCGTCCTGGGGCCCTCCAAACCAGTTTTCTTCACGAATCAGATACCAAGCCTATTTTTGACTCATCAGAGAACATCACATTATTAAAGTCAGGACTACGATGCACCATTTTTCTAGCCCAATTGCAACCTTCCTATTTTTGTTGGTAGATTAGTTTAAGAACACGTAGCGGTCTTCTATGATACAAATTTACCTTATTTAGCCTGCGTGTTATTGTTTGCGTGAAATATTCAGTCCTTGAAGCCTAGAAATTTTTCTAAATATACGACTTGTAGATTCCAGACGATTTCTATGAGCTATCAATGTTATTTGCTGGTCTTGTGCAGCTGATACATTGGTACATTGACTTCTACCACTTCTGGGACAATCCTTGACATCATTTTTATCTTATTTTTTTTTTTTAATTTTTGATACAGCACTCTGAGTAACATCAACAATATTCACGATATAACTTTGACTAAAGCCCTGTTGTAACAAAGCATTTACTCTAGATCTGTCAAAATAAGATATCACGTTTCTAGGCATTTTTAAACGGCTCAGTTTAAATTTAAACAAAGACTAAAATAATTAGCGAATTATTGATTGATTAGCGTATTTGTAAATTATTTGTACTATTTGTATTATTTGTACGTATTCCAAATGTTGGACATGTGTGTATGTCATATACACTCAATTAAAAATTCCTTCGTCCTTAATAATATGTAGTGTAATGCATGTTTATGGTTTATCTGGTTAATTTGGCTTTTGAATCTGAATTTTCTTAATTAAATCTGGAATGTTTTGGGGTAAATTCTTGTTATTGGTACTAAAATGTGATTTGTCAAATAAAAAATGATGATATTAATTGGTAGTATTGGTGATATGAATTTTGAACGATATTTGAACGAAAATATTTCTTTAGAAACATACGTTGATCGAAAATGACAACACCGCAAATAAACATGCGAAGATATGGAAAATAAGTTGCGGAAATGTATTTACAACATATATGAGTATGATTTGAATAGTTTGTTATGTATATTTTTTAACAAAATATTACTTTGCAAATATAATATTTATGTATTAAGAATACCAGGGTGTCATTTTCAATTCTGTCTGTCTTCAAGGGCAATGAAAAAAGGATTTTCAAAAAGTTGAATAGTTTTTTGAATAGTTGAATATTATTTAATTTGATGGCTAAAATAAAAAGAAACAGTTTGTGTTTGAATGAGTTAACATGGCTAACTAAGATTGAAAAAATAAAATATTTTCCTTACAATCTTAAATTTAGTAATGTCCTGAAACTATTTGTTTGTGGAATATTAATAGTCCTGGGTAATTTTTTTTTAATTTTTTAAGGTTTTTCTCATGACACTTAAAAAGCCAGGGTACTGAAATATTTTTTTATGTGTTATGGGTATACAAACAAGTTATAACCATTTCCTGCATAAGATTTATTGATAATTTTTATTTATATATAAATGAGTGTGAAAAAATATACATTTTAACGTTTTTATTTTATCATTGAAAAATAAGGTTTTAAATGTTTATTGGCATAACCATCTTTTAGAACATACAAAAAGCTTCAAAATGATAAATTGCAAAAAATTATACAGTGCTTCAGTACAGTCAAAAGTCCGTTCCCCCTCGTATCTTTTGAACGGATATTGTTATAATAGTGAAATTTGGAGGGAGGTAATAAACAGACGCAGGCTTCTCAACTAGTCGTAACAAGTGACCGTTAAGTGACGTAATAGAGACAGATGAAGTTACAGTGCCACTGTGACAGATAATTTTAAATGGGACCTTATGGCAAGTGATACCTCGTTTGAAAGGTATTGAAAATACCTATTTAATCATAATAATTTTGTTTGAGTTTATGCATTCAAAATGTGCATTCATCTACTTCCTAACAGTCTTATTCTTAGGGTTTCTGTCCGTTCCGAATGTTGGCGATCATTCTGGCTATGATGACTTTGTGGGTTGCTATACCAAAAAGCTGTGTTGAAGTCTTTCTGTACTATGCTCTCAGATTATCAAGCCATGATATTCTTCTTTCTCCTGGGACCCTTTCCCTTTAATTTTACCTTGCAAAATACATTGAAGTAGCTCATATCTGCCTTGATTTCTCATTATATGTCCCAAGTACTGCAGCTTACGACCCTTCACGATATTGACTAAATCCAAAGTTCTGTTTATCCTCCGCAGAACTTCTTTATTAGTGACTTTGTCTGTATATAGTATCTTCAGGATCCTTCTGTATAACCCTAACTCAAAAGCCTGAAATTTTGATAGAGTTACCGCCTCCAATGTCCACGTTTCTACTCCATATAGAAGCACTGAGTACAGGTGACATTTAAGGAGCCCTTTTTTTGTACCTATGGTGAGGTTATGACTCTTGAACACAGAGCTCATAGTCGAGAATGCACTTTTTGCCTTTTCGATGCGACATTTATTGTCTTGGTTATTGTCCCAATGACTCATTGAATATAGGTAGCAAATAGTTTTATTATGAGACACGTTTAATTCTCATTTGGTTCACATGCAGATTTGCTCCAATTGCCCACGCTCCTTGCTGATGATCATTAGCTTGGTTTTGCTGGTGTTTATATCCAGTCCGTATGTTTTACTTGTCTCCGTTATTGTGTTTGCTAAGTTTTCCAGCCCTTCTATGGCATTGAAAAACACTATTATATCATCTGCATACCGCAGAATATTAGGTTTGACTTCATTGACCTTGACCTAAGAGTAGTTCATCCTATTTCTAAACCCTTGCGGTACTCGTTCAAATGTGTCGGGGGAAACTGCTCTACGTTCTTTAACAATTCATTGTTTTAAAATGTGAATATTGTCGGGTGCTGTAGGGTAAACTTTAAATTACAAGTATCACCAAAAAACATTTATTGGTGTGAGGTCAGGTAACCGAGCTGGCCGTTCTATCGTACATCGTCATCCAATCCAACTATGTTATAATAGTCCTCACCTAGGTAATGTCTTACTGCACCATAATGGGATGCCGGAGCACCATCTTGTTGAAACGTTATTTACAAGTTGCCGAATTCATCTAGATTTCTTCTTCTTCTTGTGCCATATCAGAACTATCCGACGTTGGCGATCACCATTGCGATGGCTTCTCGATCTTCTGCAATATAGAATAATTGTCCTGCAATTGGTATCTGAGTCCATTCACGAATGTTTTTTAACCAAGAAACTTGTTTTCTTCCTATACCTCTACGCCCCTCTATTTTGCCTTTAAGGATCAGATGTAAAATTTTATATTGACTTCCCCTTACTATATGTCCCAGATAAGACATTTTTCGATGTCTAACAGTCTTTAGCAGTTCTCTGTCTTTGTTGACTCTCCTTAGTACTTCTTTATTAGTTTTTCTTGCTGTCCAAGTTATCTTTAGCATTCGTCTATGAACCCACATTTCCAATGCTTTAATTTTGTTCATAGTCGATACGTTTAGCGTCCACACTTCTGCACTATATAAAAGTACAGACCAAACATAACACTTAACCATTATTTGCCTTAGTTCTAAACTGAGACGGTTATTGCAAAGAAATGACTACATTTTTATAAAAGTAGTTTTAGTCATTGCTATTCTACATTTTATTTCTATGTCTGGATCTAGTTGGTCCGTTATCACAGTTCCCAGATATGTCATTTTGTAAACTTTCTCAACTTGGACTTCGTTCAATTGAAGCTTTGCATCGGGATGTGGGTCACGACTAAACACTAAAAATTTGGTTTTGTTTAAGTTTATTTTAATGCCCATTTCCTCTCCTACCTCGTGAATACAATCAAGCAGAATTTAAAGACCTTCAATATTATCTGATAGAATTACTGTATCGTCAGCATATCTAATCACAATAAGTAGTTACCCGTTGATTTTTATTCCATATGGTTGTCTCTTAAGTTCCTTTTTAAATAGCTGGTCCAAGTAAACATTGAACAATGTTGGCGACAAAATGCAACCTTGGCTGACTCCTCGTTGTATGGGGATTTCATCGATGTAGTTATCTCCAATTTTTACGATAGGAGTTTGGTTCCAGTACAAATTTTTAATGACACGAATATCCTTGTCATCTATTCCGATATTTTTCAGTATTTGCATTAATTGTACATGCTGTACTTTATCGAATGCCTTTTCGAAGTCCACGAAACATGCAAATACATCTTTTCTTTGGTCATGGCATTTTTGTAATAGAATGTTAAGCGCAAAAAGTGCCTCCCTGGTTCCCATAGTATTTCTAAAAAAAAATTGGGTATCTTCAAGATCATCTTCGCATTTGCGTCTAATTCTGTTGTGAAGTATTCTGAGGAAAATTTTAAGAATGTGGCTCATTAGGCTAATTAATCGATATTCTGAGCATTTTCTCGAATTGTGTTTTTTAGGTAATGATTGTGCGATAAAGATGGATTTGAGCCAATCTGCGGGAATCACTCCGGTGTTATATATTGAATTAAAAAGTCTTACTACTACTTTTATGTTATCATTCTCTATTTGTTTCAGCAACTCGGTATATCATCTAAACCACAAGCTTTTCTAATTTTATCATTATTTATAGCATGTTCTACTTCGCATTTCATAATTTCTGGGCTGTCAGGACAGTTTTGGTAGAATTCGACAATATTATTCCTGTCAGCTTCAAACATCTCTGATATATACAGCTACCATTCTTTTCTTATTTCTTGCTTATTTACAATAATTTTGTTATTAGTGTCAACAAGTACAGAGGGAACTCGTTTTTTTAATATATTACTCATTTCTTTCAGTTTTTTGTGCACATTAAATAAGTCGTGTTTAGATATTACATTCTCCATTTCGTCGCACCTTTCTCTCATCCATTTTTCTTTGGCTAATTTGATCTCCTTTTTTATTCTTCTCTGCAGGTGTCTATACTCTGTTACATTAGATTTTATCAGTCAACGTTGTTCCATTCATTTCCTGACATCCAGTTATTTTTCTTGATTAAGTTTTTTCTATAATCATTGTTTGTGGAGATTTCGGTAACATGGTTTTTAAATTCACTCCATAGTTCTTCTGGATCTTCTAGTTGTTCTCCGATATTTTTTATTCTATTGTTAAATTCTTTTTTATTGTTATGTTTTATGTTTATATCGTCAAAGTTAAGTACATTGGTTTTTGGTTTTTGTCGTTGAATTCGTTTACAGGATATGTAATGATTTTTTGACGGTATTTCGGAGACGCTCATTTACAAGTTTATAGTCTATATGATATCTTGAAGACTCAGGGTTATTGCCATCATCAAATGGGGCTTTCCAAGTGTATAGTCGTCGCTTGGATAGTTTATACCAGGTGTTTGCAATGATCATATCGTTTTCCTTACAGAATTCATACAATCTCTGTCCTCGATCGTTAGGTTGTCCTAAACCATAAGGACCTACAGTATGAGCTCGTCGACCTTCCAAAATTTTTACATTGAATAATCTGGATTATCCTCCCGAATTTCAAGTATTAATGGTTCAATTGTATGTTGTAACATCTCCAATCTCCAGATTCACTTCACCGGTTAAGTTTTATTAAGAAAAATAGGCCCATCTTTGTGGTTTCCCAAAATACTTGCTCAAACATTTTTATTTTTTTTTTTTGGAAATTGAGTATCTGTTTCATAAAAGATGTAAGGATTTGTGTCACTTGTGCACCTCATATTGTGTGTGTTTTTAATTGTTTAAAAAAACTAAAAACATAAAACTAAAACAAATTGTTTTTATGGTATCGGCCTGTTGGTTAATTTTATTGGATATATTCACAGAATTCTAGTCTTCGGTCAGGGTCATCATCTGGAAGTTGGTGCACAATTTTTAATTTGTATCGATAAAATTTGTTTTCAGCCAACACTCTGTGTACTGTCTTTTGACTGATTCCATAGATAGATGCAACTTGGGCTGTAGAAGAAGAAGGATTTACTACCATTTCTGAAATTATGTCAATTTTGTTATCATTACTAACTATTGGTCGACCAAATCGTTTGACATCTGGAACACAACCTGTTTGTTTAAACTTCCGAAGAAGCTTCCTTTAAATAAGCTGTCGATATAGGGCGATCGGGGTACATTTAGAGTAGTGACAAATGTCAACTTTTTTGACAAATAACCAAAGGCAGACGATAGAACTTTAATTAATTAAATGCCGAACTATAATTTTAGTATTTATTTAATATATTCTTCAAAATCATCATCATCAAGTTCAAACAAAATTAGTATGATTGAATAGGTATATTAAAATAATTTTAGTTTCACATTTGATTAATAAATATTCTAACGTTCACTGGTTAATATACCTATTTAATAATATAAAAAATTGAGTTCTCCATATATCCTCTGCGCTGCTTTCTTCTCGAAAAAAATCTCGAAACAGTCGTCATTTGGCTCAGGCCTGTACTTTGTGGATAAACCGCGATACAGGCTTAATTGCCGAAAATAACTCGAGGTTCTTGGCATATAATGATTATTACTGGATTATACAATGTATTATAAAAAATGTTCTTAAAATATTTGTAATTAGATCAAGTAATTCCTTTGATACGATCAACCATAGGCGCTTTATTCGTAAAAACCGAATACAGTTTGACCTCTCCACCTTGCTAACTTCCCAAATAAAGGGAATATGTCTAAAGGTATTATTTTGTAATAGACATTTCCTTTTGTAAAAATTAAGTTAATATATCCAGTTAAACTAAGTTTTTATCTACTTAACTACTTACTAAATTTACCTTTTCTTGATTAACACATAAATTCTAATAACTTTAAATAGGTGGGAAAAAGTTTGTATTATTGTACTTTTTTAACATTCAAGATTCATTCAAGATTTTTCATTCTTTCTTGGTTGATTTGTTTACGACTTCTCTGATAAATAGTATTCAACTTCCTTGTTGGTGAAACTTCAGCGAAAAGATAAAGTGGTAACCTTTTTGGTTTTTATTCGGTTCAATTATTTTCTCTTTTTTCCTGTTAGTACAATTTACTTTTGTAGTCTCTTACTGCCTTTAGTGTTCCCCCTAAATAGCTATCTGTAGACCCACTTCCCAAAGCTTGCCGATGTGTCCTTTAAAACACCTGAGAGCCGTCGCAAAGTAAACATATTTTTAGACCTTAATTTCTTCGTCTACCTTATATTTGAAGACTAAGTTACCCTTGTGTTAATTTTGAGGTTACCCATAATAATACCCAACTGCTGAGCATGATTTCTACCCATCCAGGTTTTATTTTACGTTACACACTTAAGAAAGTGTTTGAATATGTTTGAACTTATAACAATCAAGATAGATAAGAAGAATAAATATGGACGAAACGAATTTATTTAAAATTATTAAAAATAAAATAAATAAAAATGTTTGAAATAACTTACCTTTGGCATGTAGTGACTGATTTTCTTGAAACTGTAACAAACATGCTGAATAAAATCAAAATTAGATCAAAATATCTCTTTGATGTTAAAATCAAAGAGATGTTTACAATATGTGTTATATCTATTTTAAATGAATTTTAAAAACTGATGATCATTGTTGCAATGCAATAATATTGTTAGATAGGTGCCTATACATATTTTGAAATAAATAATGCATCTGCTATCAGTCGTTTGATATCAATGTTAATGTCGACTACTAAGCTCCTAAAATTATATTGAATTAGAGTGAAAGAAGCTAATGCGAATAAAATGTCCCGAAAACTAAATGGATAGGATGGACAGCAAGTATTATTGCGTGATAATGAAGAAGAATGTGTAGCTACAAGTACCCAGATTTCAGAGAGTGTAATCTTTGAAACTAAGGATAGAATTAACTGGAAGAGTCAACCACAACTGACAGGACGTGTGCAATCCTGCGACAAATTACAAAATAAAGTGGGTAAAGTAATATTAACCCCTTGTCAAAGTGTAGATGATTACTTTTGTTTGTTTGTGGATGAAAAAATTGTGAACGAAATACTAAAGTTTACAAATAAAGAAGCCGAAAATGTCCTGGGGAGAGAGAACTGGAAATATTGCGAATCTACAGAACTATATGCCTTTATTGGACTACTACTAACTGCAGGGCACCTGAGTGCCAACATCCATAATGTAGATATACTTTGGAATAAGTTTTATGTACCTATTATATTTAAATCTATTACAGGGTTAAAACGATTTAAAAATTTGCTAAGATTTATTTGATTTGACAATAAGGACACGAGGTCTGAACGAAGAAGAAACGACCAAATCTTTCAGAAATACTATTTACCAGGTAAAAACATAACGGTAAATAAGCAAGTTGTTCCGTATCGTGGTAGTGGTCCTTTCTAGCCGTATATGCCTTCAAAACCAGATAAGTATGGCATGAGAATATGGTGGGCCTATGACTCGAAAACATATTATTACCCTTTTGGTGGAATACTATATACAGGAAAAAAGTAGCCAAGGATCTTGAATCTCAAGTTGTAAATCAACTCGTTGAGCCTTATTATAATTCCAATAGAAATGTGAACTATTTCACTGATCTGGCTCTTGCATATGAATCACTGGCAAATTTACTAACTCTTGTAGGCAGAGTGAGAACAAAATAAGAGATTGGTTCTCGGGAATTTCTACCAAACGAGAACCGTTTAGAGAAATCTTCAATTTTTGGATTCACTCCAAAAGCTTTTGTTTCTTACGTTCCGAAAAAGCAAAGAAATGTCCTAGTCCTGTCTATCATGCACCACAATGCTTACTGTGCAAATAATATTACCAAAAAACCAAATATGATACTCTATTTAAATAGTACAAAATGTGGTGTCGATACGCTAGACCAAATGGTTCATAAATATATGTGCAAAAGGCGAACTAACCGTTTGCCTTTTGCATTTTTTATGCATATTTTAGAAGTGGCTGGGATAAGATCATTAATTACTTGAACAAATTTACATCCAAAATGGAACGAAAACAAAAATGAAAAGCGAAGATTGTTTCTTACACGACAGCAGAACAACTAGTGTTGCTTCAAATTTTGAAAAGAAAATCAAGGAGACTACAGTGGGAAATAAAGCAGTGTTTTGAAAAATGCTTACAGGAAGTTGAACCACACAAAATAAAAAGCAAAATCTAGAAAACTTCCAGTCATAACAAGGAAAAGGTGTCACATGTGTACAACAAAAAAGGATAGGAAACAAAAACAAATTTGCAGTAGAAATGTGAGTAACGATCACTGTATAATTTAAAAAGTTTAATATTAAACACCTAGAAACAGAAATTCGATGTTTTCAGAATTTTATATTACAAACAATATATTTTTACAAAGCTAGTAGTACTACAAACAACGAACATAATATTCGTTGATCTTAAAAAAATAGCGAAAATATTTTAGGACAAAAAACGAAGAAAGCTTAATACAATAATCTTATTCCCAGGACTGAAAACGTGCGTCTCACTCGAACTTTCTCGTGCGCTACCGATCGCAAATGACGAGAGTCGTACAAGACGAGGAGATTTGCAATTCTAGACGACCACTAAACGCCCCGTTTGCGGAACTCAATGCAACAACGAAGGAACTTGGGTGGTGGGGAGAGACCTACGCGGTTGAAATCGAGTCGACCACTTCGAGTGTCGATCCATGTGCGGACGGCCTAAATGGCTAATCTATGTTTTTTTTTTTATTTTTATTGTTTTTTTTTTTTCATTTTGATCAATTTGCTATTATAATAAGCTAATCTAATGGCTTAGTTCCAACTAAAATAGTAAATTGATTTGACAAAGTATTAATCTGTAAAAGCAAACTAATATTATTTTTCTGACTTATGCGTTTTATTCATTTTGTAAAGATTATTTTTTTCGGTACTTTATATATGAGCTGCTAATTACCAGAATATTTTCTGAGAACGGATTTCACACAATAATTAAAGGCAACACCATAATCATTTTCCAGGGTATGCGTAAGCCCTGTTTTCAAATAAAATGGCCTGGTAGATTTACAAAAGTTTTTAGTTATTTATTAATTAAGTTTTTATCTGGCTCCAAATGTTTATAACACATTTTTTGTCACAGTTTATCACATTACTTTATGTAAATAGTACATTCAAGAATAGTTGTGGGCCCAACGGACACGAGTTGTCCGGTTACGTAATTAAAATGTATTGACCTGATAAGTTAAAAAAAACTACATAAATTGCAATACAAATTATTTACTTCTTTCATAGGCTGTATTGTATTTAATAACTGGACGCCAATGTTACTAGAATTATCGAGAGCCTTTCTTTAACACTGTAAACTAATAGTTGTTGCCTTTTTAAGGCTTTGGTAAGGTACCTTTCATTTATACGTTTAAATTTATTTGCTAATGAACTATTTTGCAGAATGTGTGTAAAAATGTTTTACGAGATTCACTGAGCAACAAATCCCGTTTTAAATTTTTTTCTGCTACTCGATATTACTAGAGATGCATAAACATAATAATGTAATCGCAATAACGTGTAATGTAATGTAATGTAATTACATTTTGTTAAAAAACAGTGTTTAACACACTAAAACACTTTAAATCCAATTATTTTCTACAAACTCACATACTGCGAACATCTCTTTTAACTATCGCAAGTGTTGGGAGGATGATAAATAGACCCCCATGGTTATAAAATTTTTAATCAATCTAATGTTCTATTCGCTCCGTGCGTGACCATGGTAGGGGTACATTGAAACGATGCCAGCGTGCGTAGCGGCGAAATATGACAAAATTGGAATCTTTTACGCATAAATGTTATCAAAAAGTGTGCAAATACGTGTTGCATATTTAATTGTGCTAATAATAGCAAAAATAGTGAGTGTAGTTATTATAGGTTTCCAAAGATTACATATAAATTAGAGAAAAGAAAAAGATGGATTTGTGCTATTAATACGAAAATGTAAATATCACATAATTTCATTTTTATGCAATTGAAATAGGAATAATTTAAATAATTTACCTTGAATGATATTTCAAGCTAACTGCAGATGACTTTAGCTTTTATATCATAACTTTTACTATTATTGTTTTTAATTATCTGCTCTTTTGCGTGAAAAACTTGATTTGCCAGTACTAGATTTTTTCCTTTCTTTTCCGTTTGGAGTAGAAAAGATATATTATGATGAAATTTGAGAAACCCAGTTTTTAATACTACATTTATTTTGTACAAGTAGATAGGCTATGTACTTCCTGGACCAACCCCTAAATTGCAACCCCTAAAATCGCAACCCTCGGTCGTAAGTTCCAAACGGCTTAACGTAGGATGACGTACGAGGGCTCGTTGGAAAGGGGATGAAAAATGGGGTTGAATGCAGTATGTGCCGTGCGCATCGGAGCATGCCAAAAGGTCATTATGGGGTATCTTCGTTTCTATTGGTCCAATCGTGACGTACGAGGGCTCGTTGGAACGGGGAGAAGGCGGGGAGACAAAAAACAAAGATGGCGGCGTTGCCAAATGGGCGTTAAAACGTATCTTCGTTGCTATTGGTTGGATTTTGACGTATGAGGTGTCAAAGCGTTGGATGTCACGTGACATTCGACGCAGGACGTGACATTTGTCACAGAACGTGACATTCGACGCAGGACGTGAAATGTCACGTGAAATGATGTGACATTCGACGTAGGACGTGACATTTGACGCAGGACGTGACATTTATGTGACATTTGACATAGAACGTACAATGACACGTGAATTGACGTGACATTCGACGCAGGACGTGACATTTATGTGACATTCGACGCAGGACATGACATTTATGTGACATTTGACGCAGAACGTGAAATGACGTGACATTCGACGCAGAACGTGAAAATGTTGCGTGAATAACGTGACATTCGACGCAGGACGTGACATATATGTGACATTTGTCACAGAACGTGAAATGTAGGAATTACGTGACGTGGGACGTTTTGACGTAACAGTTATGTGTCAGTCAAGACATCGCTTGACATAAAACGTGACATTCAACATAGGACATATTCAGTAGTACTATGAATTCCATCGAGTACATACATAGGGTTATGGAATTTCAACGTAAACTTGATCAGTTAAATAGAGACATTAAATCATATGAGAATATAAAACAAATTAAAAGACAATTAGATAGCCTGCATATTCAGGACAAAACGTGGAAACCAAAAGAGTTGAATCTACAGCAGCAGCAGCAACAGCAAGACACCTGGATTTACGCCTGCAGAAAACTGCCACCAGCTTCATATCCATTGAGACGTATTCAACCAATACCATGGACGTTAGCAACAACACCAGCGAGCATATGAAAAGTGAAATAGACAATGTCTTTGCAATGTCTTGTGTAATATTAGCATCTGTATTTATTCTAATTTTAAAAATTATTTTCGAACTTGTAAGGAGAAAATTTGAATCTTCTTGTAATATAAGACTCGATCAATAAAGATGTGATAAATAAAAAAGTAGATAGGCTATGTACTTCCTGGACCAACCCCTAAATTGCAACCCCTAAAATCGCAACCCTCGGTCGTAAGTTCCAAACGGCTTAACGTAGGATGACGTACGAGGGCTCGTTGGAAAGGGGATGAAAAATGGGGTTGAATGCAGTATGTGCCGTGCGCATCGGAGCATGCCAAAAGGTCATTATGGGGTATCTTCGTTTCTATTGGTCCAATCGTGACGTACGAGGGCTCGTTGGAACGGGGAGAAGGCGGGGAGACAAAAAACAAAGATGGCGGCGGTGCCAAATGGGCGTTAAAACGTATCTTCGTTGCTATTGGTTGGATTTTGACGTATGAGGTGTCAAAGCGTTGGATGTCACGTGACATTCGACGCAGGACGTGACATTTGTCACAGAACGTGACATTCGACGCAGGACGTGAAATGTCACGTGAAATGATGTGACATTCGACGTAGGACGTGACATTTGACGCAGGACGTGACATTTATGTGACATTTGACATAGAACGTACAATGACACGTGAATTGACGTGACATTCGACGCAGGACGTGACATTTATGTGACATTCGACGCAGGACATGACATTTATGTGACATTTGACGCAGAACGTGAAATGACGTGACATTCGACGCAGAACGTGAAAATGTTGCGTGAATAACGTGACATTCGACGCAGGACGTGACATATATGTGACATTTGTCACAGAACGTGAAATGTAGGAATTACGTGACGTGAGACGTTTTGACGTAACAGTTATGTGTCAGTCAAGACATCGCTTGACATAAAACGTGACATTCAACATAGGACATATTCAGTAGTACTATGAATTCCATCGAGTACATACATAGGGTTATGGAATTTCAACGTAAACTTGATCAGTTAAATAGAGACATTAAATCATATGAGAATATAAAACAAATTAAAAGACAATTAGATAGCCTGCATATTGAGGAAAAAACGTGGAAACCAAAAGAGTTGAATCTACAGCAGCAGCAACAGCAAGACACCTGGATTTACGCCTGCAGAAAACTGCCACCAGCTTCATATCCATTGAGACGTATTCAACCAATACCATGGACGTTAGCAACAACACCAGCGAGCATATGAAAAGTGAAATAGACAATGTCTTTGCAATGTCTTGTGTAATATTAGCATCTGTATTTATTCTAATTTTAAAAATTATTTTCGAAATTGTAAGGAGAAAATTTGAATCTTCTTGTAATATAAGACTCGATCAATAAAGATGTGATAAATAAAAAAGCGTTTAATTTCTAATATATTTATTTATTTATACATAAAATTACAATGGCATTATGTTATTGGCAAACCAGTGACGTAGACGATCCACATTTCTTTCGGTGCATGAAAATAATCCAGAGGCATGACATGGGTTTGCAGTAGGGCCAACGTTTCCAGTAGCATGAGGTGTACCATCAAACTTGCAAACATCAATAATAATGGGAAAAACTCCAAAAACGTGACGTTTCTTATCCAAATATTCTGCTTTTTGTTCTCCTCTAACGTAGATGTAATCTGCTGCATACAACAACTTGGATTCTAGTATTTCATTGATTTTGGACAATTCTACGTGTCCATCAGAGTATCGAATTCCAAGCAGTTTTTTCTCCACGTATGATGCAGTCTTCTTATCCTCACTACTGAGCGCATTAAAAGGTTTCTGAGGCAAGAAGATGTAATGACTTCGTTTAAAACCTATTTCAATGGTAAGTTCTTTGGGAACAAACCATCCATCCACATTGAATCCCTGAATGTCTACGAATGCTACTCTCATGATGACTGCTCGCGTACTACTGGCAATTTATGCATCTAATTTAGACTTTTTACAATTTCAGAGAGAGGGAAGTACTCCATTACACAGTCGTGAATTATAATGCAATAAGCCTTGGTATTTTCGGGAAAACCATTATTCGCTTCAATATCGAGTTTTACGTCAACAGTGGATGCTTTCATGCTTTCTTCTTGCTTCGAACAATCGATGACGAACAATGTGTGTTGTGCGAAACCTGAGAAATCGAGCAGAGGTCGCTTTTGTTGAGAATGTATGTAGCTAGGATAGAATTCGGTATAATTGAAATAGGCCTCATTGTAGTCAGTTTTGCTAAAATCCAACTGCATTCTCTCGTTCGGCCAATATTCTCCATTTAAAGATAATCTGATACTTTGTATGTGGATATTGTCAAATAAGGTGGGATCGGCGTCGCTTTTGTCACGTTTATTGGTTTGAAAGAAAACAATGACATAACGAGGTCTTTCCACTGCATTGCTAGTTTTTACAGCCCAAACTTCACGTCTAGCGCCTTTGGTAAGTGCTGGTAATTCATGCAATTCCCACTTTCTAAAAGGAATAACTATAGGTTGATCTTGTTGAATGGATTTCATAAGTTCCAATTTAATATCATCATTGGGAAATATGTGCTTGACTCTAAGCTCAATATTGGTAATGTTAATCTTAACAGTTGTAACATGACCTGGAGTTTTTTCTTTGACAATTATGCAATCGTTGTCATTTCGAGCTCGAACTAGTCTTATTGTTTGACGACCACACGTAATCATAGGATAATCATTGAAAATGTTGAAAACATGCTTAAGAGGCATCTGTATGTTGAATGAATGATCGGCAGCGTGTAGAATTGGATCCTTAGGGTAATTCCACCCCGCCATTGCCATATGACTGGAATCTTCTTGAGTATAACATGTCATAGCACGTACAGCGCTTACGATACCAGGATCCCGCACTGTTTCCATCTCCCTTGCGCTTTCGCTGTACGTACACGAATCGAAAAGAAAAGCACCCACATTATTTGCTAGTTTGACTTCACCATTGCCGTTTATTGCGAGCGATCCTTTAATGCATAACAAGGTTTCACTCATTGCAAAAAACGAGTCAACTTGATTGATGCTAAATTCTACAATGTCATTACAGTTGAATGATTTGATGAATGGTGCATATGTTCGGTATTCGGCCTTTCGAATCGATTCGTCAAACATCGGCTTACGATAAATATCAAATATTGGAGGCATTATGCTGTTTGAACGGGATCGTTTTCCATACATGGTTGTCATTTTTTCAGCTTAAAACCAAGTGATTGTAAAAACAATTTGTTTGCAAACGTAAGATGTTGCCGCTTAGATGAGGACGTACGATGTTGTCGCTCAGACGGCTGCACAACTAATGGTGTACTATGGGCAGTAGATTGTCTTATTACTAATCCCATTTCCCACGTGATCTAAGTTCCAACACCAAGGTGCTCTGTTCTCCTCGAAAGTTTACAGGGCGTCCGTCTTGATCGACAGCCAACACAGTGATATTGGTAATTTCTCGTTGCGGTACAACAGGTAAATACAACAAATTGTGTGGAGTTTCGTCAATTGCGTACCCAGGATTTGATTGTATGACAAATTCGTAGATCGTGTGAGCAGGTCTGTTACCATCGAAGGCTCCGGTACTAATGTTGCATTCAAAGCGTATGCTAGATACTTTAATAATCCTAACAGGTCGATCTGAAGAATGTGTCTGTCCTGGAGTGAGAATTGCAGGAGAAAATCCCAATACTGTACCAAGACTGTCAGGGTGCGTAAACGAAATCTTATATTTGCTGAAAATTTGACATTGCAACGTGTTGTGGTTAGGTTTCAGACTAAATATCGTTTCAGGCTTAAGCACATTATCAGCACCCAATTTCTTTTGTATATATTCTTCAATATCGGCAATTTCATAACATCCATCGGGGAAATCAAAGTGTTGTAATTGGTTTTTGTCATCGTAGTAATAAAACTTGTTATTTTCAATGTTTGGTATACTGTTGTAGGAATGGAAAGCACGAAGAGCTATTTCATAATCTTTGTTCGGATCCAACACGATCGGTGTGGGAGGTTGAAATGAGAATATGTAATTGGTGCTGTCTACTCTCAACAACTGCGACATGATGACTGACTCACGTCAATCTAGTAATAGGTTATTATATTAGAAAAACAATATTTACTGTAATAGTTTTATTTGTTCCAAAACAAGTTTACATAAATGACATTTAGCTTGAGAATCAGGTGGACCATCCCAGTGAGTCTTCCAATCAGGTCTGTTGTAATGTACATAGCAGGGAAGTAGTATCTGCAAGTTAAATTCTCCTCGATAGTCTTCAGGCAATTTATGCCATATACTTAACAATTCTGAAGGTCGTACAGTTCGTATAAGATAATCGAGCGGTATGTATTTTAGTTCTTCTTCACTGAATTCTGTAAAATATTTTTTGCGAAACATATGGTCCATAAGCAGTTTCGTACTTTTAGTAGGCTCCATTATATAAAAACTTTAAGCATAAATGTCCACAAATAATTTGATTGTACGTTTGATACTGATGGTTATTATAGGAAATGTTGGCACGTGCACCACCCAGATACTTAACAAGTTCTTTGGTCGGCTTTAAATTACCAAATGAATCGAAATACTCTACGTCGCTGTTTATCTTTCTATATGCTACCCAATGTGTCCCGTTATGTGTGGACACATCCAAGTTTACTATTGCACATTCTCGTTGTCGTGGACCGTCTCTAGGCAGAGCGTCATTCATAAAAACGCCTCGAAAATGTGGTATTTTAAGTATTTTCGCATAATGTGCAATCTCCACATCATATAGCGGACGATTGGGTAGCTTTATTGGAAGTTTTTTTTCAAATACAAGCCGAATCCACCTCTGGGTTTCTTACGTAGGTACAGACCCGAACCTATGTGTTCCATTGCTTTATTATGACGTATATCTTCTTCCAATTTCTTTTGGGCATTCTTTGCGTCGACTACTGTCTTGGCCACTCCGGCAGCACCCCCCGCTAAGGCCCCCAAAGCGGAAAGGCCTGCAAATAGAGGTATGAGGGTAGAAAACCTCCGGATTTTAGTGGTAGTACTCGTGGAACATCAACTTCTTTACGACCACCAAGTCGTTTGATTATGGATTTTGCTATTCGTACAGCAGTCAAAGCAGTATCTGTTAACGATGCTCCTCTCTTCAGGGACTTTGCAATTTTTGAGACAACATCTCGATTGAATGAGTAACGTCCCCGTCGTCCACGACGAGAACATCCCATTCCCAACTTTCTCTTCGTCTTCATTCCGCCTGTTACAATTAAAGCAGCACTTTTTTCACCAATGCTAGCGTCTTTCGACTTGAAGCGCTCCCAGGCTCTATCTTCCAATTCTTTATCGGCCTTGTGACGTTCTTCGAGAGATGAATGCTGTGAATAAGCGATATCGTGTCGTTTGCAAGCTGCGTCTAATGGGTTAATTCCTGGATCTCCACGTGCAAGACGTTTTTGTAGTTTTGTTCCGGGACCGCAGTACTGATAACCGGGAATATGCAGCTCAATTGGCAGTTTATTAATTAGAGAGTTAACGAGACCTCCTCCTTCAACGACCAACATTGGACTGATACCATGCAAGTGGTGACATCTATAATATATTGTCGTACATATGTACTACACTTGTCACACGATGAAGATCGTTCAGCAAGAGCAGACGCTACCAATTGATAATCTGGACATTGTCCAGAAAGTGACAGTCAGTAAACATGGTAAATTACTACCAAACTCGTTTAGAGCCATTATTTGCGGTCCAAGTGGATGCGGGAAAACGAATGTCATGCTATCTCTTCTATTCAATCCGAATGGCGCCAAGTTTAAAAATGTCTATGTTTATTCGAAATCCCTCTTTCAACCGAAATACCAACTACTGCAAGATGTAATAGCACAAGTTAAAGGTGTAGGATATTACCCGTTTAAAGACAACGAAGAAATTATTAGTCCCAGCGACGCTAAACCCCACTCTGTGTTTTTATTTGACGATGTTGCATGTGATGGTCAGCAAAAGATTCGCGAGTATTATTCCATGTGCAGACATAAAGATATCGATGCCGCTTATTTATGTCAAACATATTCAAAAATACCAAAGCAGCTAATTAGAGACAACTGTAACATGATTGTACTATTCAAGCAAGACGAGATAAATTTGAAGCATGTATTTGATGAGCACGTATCACCAGACATGTCATTTGATGAATTTAAAAAAATTTGTTCTGAATGTTGGTGTGATAGTTATGGTACTTTGGTAATTATAAAAGATTTTGCTCTCAACAATGGCCGATATCGCAAAGGATTTGATAAATATATAAAATTATAAGGTGATTGGTTAGTCGTTAACAACATGTCAGATGATGCGGTTGCCATTGCCCTTCGCAAGAAGAAAGTCGCCGAATTGGCTAGATCAATTCGCAAAAAATATTTGGCATTGAAATTAGGCCGAACAGAACAAGACGAGTCCCTAAATAAACTATTTAAACCACTCTCGAAGCCTCTCAAAGATATTGCACAATCATCAAAAACGTTACATCATGCTATCACTAACAAGTTTGAACAAGTTAAAAAAGAAGAGGTGAAAAAGGAGGACAAGGAGGAGGAGGAGGAGGAGGAGGAGAATGACGATGTATTTCTTGACGCACCTGATCAAGCGATACCTCATGAAACCATTATTCAAGAACCAATCTCTGACGAGATTTCGATGGATGCCGCCGACGAATATATGGATCAATATCCTCCAATAAGTCACAAGTATATAAAAGAATATTTGAAAAAAGACGATAGAATTGATAAAAACTATGGTCCATTTTACGATTCTATTAGTGGTTGGATAATGGGAAAACGTCGAATAAACTTTGACAAACGCAATGGAGACATAATAATAATTCGAGAACGTAATTTAGAAGAACGTAGGTTAGGTGGTACGCCAGGTCTATATCAACTTTTATTTTATGCCAACCCCGACCAGTATAATGATGAGGATTTACAAAAGTATAAAACACTGTTGAAAAACACAGAGATTCATCTGGATACCTTGGGACGTCTTAAAGGTTCCAGCGGAGAAAAATACCATTCTATTATTAAACCTCTATTCAAACCATCTGATGCAGCAATGAAAAAGCATGCACCACCTGCAACTCGATCCAAAAAAGAACTCGAACACAGAACGAAAACAACACGATCATCTTCATCTACGGCCAAAGGAACGGGATTGGATGACTCACGATTAACATACAACACTGCACCCATGGAGTATATTTATTGGGATGATCCAAATGAGTTAGTTGAACGTCTTAAACTCTTGGTGGCTTCGAAAGACGCCGGCAACACATCTCTCGACAACGAAATCGTAGCCATCATCAATGAACTAAGAGAAGCCAATATAATAGAGTAACTGGGAATGTCATCATCATTTCCACTATGAGTGTCGACAAATTCGGACATCACTCTCGTTATAGTAGTAGTAGTAATGCCCAAAAGGTGGCGCGAGTCACATTTCCACATACGTCTGACGGAAATATTAATGCCGAAAATGTGAAAATATCCAATGTCAAGGATCCATCAGATAGTGGCGATGCTGCAACGAAAAAATACGTTGATGGACAAATCAATGAGTTGCGTAACCTTCACTATCCATTAATTCAAACACATGGTGTGATATTGCAACAAAAAACTGATGACATACAGGATTTAGCTATTGGCCTTAACGATGTGAGAAAGGAGCTTCATAAAACTACAGTTCCACTTCTCGAGCAAAAGTTACAAAAAATAATCAAAGATGATCTGTCTGTACTGAAAAAGGATATGAATAAATACGTTGATGAACAAATTAATGGGTTGCGTAACCTGCACCATCCATTAATTCAAACACATGGTGTGCTGTTACAGCAAAAAACTAATGACATACAGGATTTAGCCATTGGCCTTAACGATGTGAGAAAGGAGCTTCATAAAACTACAGTTCCACTTCTCGAGCAAAAATTGAAAAAAAATAATCAACGATGATATGAATGCACTGAAAAAGGATACGGAGAACAATCTAAAATCTGCTGCAGAAACAGTTGCAAAGCATTCTATGTACGATATACAGATGGAACAGCGGATAAAACAGGTGGAACAATCATTAAAAAGCGTAGTAGATAGCATTCATTCATGGGATATAGACAAACGTCTTACGGTAGTTGAAGGTGCGTTAAAAAAATAATAATGTCTAAAGAACAGTTGATAAACGAATTGCATAAACCGGCACGAAAAAACTATCCTCGTCGACGAACAATAATCAAAGGAATCGATGACTTGTGGCAAATGGACTTGGCTGAAATGCGTCCTTATGCACATCAAAATAAAAATTACAAACTAATACTAGTTGTAATTGATTGCTTTTCAAAATTTGTGTGGACACGACCTCTAAAAACGAAGACTGGCGAGGAAATTACTCGGGCATTTTCGGATATTCTCGCACATACTCGACGACATCCGAAGAACCTACAATCTGATCAGGGAACCGAATTTTACAACAGAACATTTCAAAATTTAATGAAAAAACACGAGATTAATCATTACAGCACCTACACGATCAAAAAAGCAGCCATTTGCGAGCGAGTTATTAGAACGTTGAAAGCAAAGTTGTACAAGTATTTCAGTTTACATGGATCGTACAAATGGTTAGATGCTCTACACATAATTACAGAGGAATACAACAACACAAAACACAGTAAAACAGGATACAAACCGTCTCAGGTTAACAAATCCAACGAAAAAACTATTTTAAACAAAAGTTATACTTATTTAAAGATTGCAGGTCCACGAAAGTTTAAAGTTGGCGACATTGTACGTGTATCAAAGGCAAAACATTTCTTCGAAAAGGCATACACGCCCAATTGGACTACTGAATTATTTAGAATTGTACAAGTTAAGATAACAAATCCTATAACGTATTTGCTCGAAGACATGCAAGGTGCGCCGATTAGTGGCGGTTTTTACGAAGAAGAATTGCAGAAAACATCAAACCCTGACATATACCTGGTCGAAAAAGTACTCAGACGAAAAGGCAATAAGATGTACGTGAAATGGTTAGGAATGGACAGCAAACACAACAGCTGGATAAATAACTCGAATATAGTTTGAGGATCTATATTTCGATACGCCGCGTAGACATACATTTTTTGTGAAAAGACCGATAATTAACCACAAGAAGTGGGAGAAGACAATGGTATAAATGTAGGACAAACTACGATAATATGTTCAGTTTACATCCACCTCGTTAACGACGTTAGAAACACACACACCACACAGTAGTACCATGAGCTCTCAAGATAGCGGATACAACAGCCAACCTAATAATTTCGATGATGATGATGGCAGTGAATTTAGCATAGAATTTAACTACGATGAAGATAGTCAACAACCACCTAGTCCTGGCGCCGAATTAGATCGAGTATTGGCTAAATATGAAGCAGCTGCCACAAACGAGCAATATTGTTTATTGGAAACTACATATCCAATCAGCAGCTCTCTCCACATAAAAATTGGTCTATCTCCAGCTCGAGATTTTCTACCATCCATCATTCTGTGCCAACGTGATGATTTTAGAAGAATCAGTTTAAGTATAAGCGAGTGGAACGTCATAATTGTGTGGTTAAAAGAAAAAATGAGTGACTTTTTCCATGCTACATATGCGGATGGGTATGTTCCAATCGAATTTATGAATGGTGATTTTTGCAAACTAAGACAATTGGTAAAAGACAATGTAAAGTTGCTGACCATTGAAAAATTTGGAGTCGACTATTATTTACGTGAAGATGACGCCTACCACATTTTAAACGCAAACTACAGAATACTGTACCATAGAGTGGCATTGTTACAGAGTTTACAATTCCAGAAATACTATATAAATATTTCAACTTTCATTAAGCAAAATTTTTGTGCTAAAGACTCTGTACATGGACCAGTTACAGCCTTCGCAGCATATATCGATATTTGTCCAAACACTTTGTTAAGTTTAGCTCTAAAGGAATATGTATATTATTATGAACATAGACATGTAAATCATTTAACTGAATAAATATATAATTTATTAGATATGTTGTCTTTTATTCTATTATAAATAAAACCAAAAATGTAAGATTACACAAATTTATTATTAAAAATTAAATTATACAATTCTAAAATACTAGTTAAATCTACAATATACAAAAACTGTGAGATAAGTGATCTTTTCTCTTTTTTTGTTCTTATGAGTAGCCATATACTACAAGAAAACAATTATTTATGTATAGTGCATCTACATTGCATTGACCACTCAGTATTAAACAAGACATGATTAAACGAATTTTGACACCAATTATCTCTTACATCATACAAGTATTTTATATCATCTTCATGATATTCATCCCCACTAACAACCTGTTCATACCATATGCATTTATTTTTTGATTTAAGTACAGTGTAGAAACGTTTAAAACAACCAAAACAAAAGTTTAAAGCAATATCATCTGCTATAAATGCAGAATGATGGACACAATACATATTATATTCTTTTTCTTTATAATGCGATCCACACAGATGAATCCTTTCTGCTTCATTTTCATGTTTTATTTGATCAAAATTTATTTGATCACATACTTGTATTAGATGCAAATAATCAGATTCATATAATTTTTGAAAGCGATAAATACTATAATTATTACAAATTTCTAAAGTAAGACTCCACGGTAGAGGAGATATTTCAACAAAGTCGGTTATGTCCGAGATATTCTCACAAATAGTTTTTATAGATTGTGTGCGTAGTGTTGGCACCATCTTGCTGTTTTTCTGCAACAACAACAAATAAATGTTATTCAACAAGATAATGTCCCCACGGAAGCGTATTAAATGATTTTGGTATTAAGTACCGCTTATCGTCATAAGGACTTAGAGCCGTTTTGGATTGCTCGATGCTAAATACAGAATGTTGGTATGATCGAATACACCTTTGGCTCGCGGTTTGAATTTTGAATTCTTTAAGACATTTTTCATAGTCTTCGTACGTAATTTTATTTCGAACAACGTTATATTTCACTCCTTTTGCCTTTTTTGTTATTCCCAAATTTCCCAAGTCACATTCAATTCTCTCTTTGTTTAGTTGTTTTCTTTCTAGGCGCTGTCTCTCTTTGTCCCTCTCGTCGTCAGTTATTTGCAGTTTAAATGTGTACATTTTTGATCGTAATCCAATAAAATGTGTAATTATTTTCCCATTTGCCTCGTCCTTCATTAATCCGGGGATTTTTGTATTTAACCGTTCTATCTCATATGAGTTGTTTTCGGCATAGTCGGAGGTATCAAATTTATTTGGATGCGCTCTTATAACCTCTCTATATGCATCTGAACATTTCAATTCATAAATAAAGCTGTCGGTGTCCATGTACAACAATGAACAGTTGTCCTCTCCCATCGTTGGAAGCATAAAGTTGTAGTGAAAATCATACATACATACTTTTGATATATCTAGGATTGCTGCGCCTATATACAGGGGTTTATTAAAGCATACTTCTGATTTCTTAAGTTCGATAGCTACCAAATTTTCGCTAAAGATCGTACGACTGTGAAATCGACTACTCGCAATCAAATTTTTGGCTCCGTACCTTCCATGCCATTTTTTACATAATTTTACAATACGATGACGTCTTTGGTTCTGTAAAGTTTTTCCGAACACCGCATTGTTCATTAGCTTGTAGAGATTTTTCTCAAAACTGTTGGTGGCTGCCGCCCGTAAATTTGTATTTAATTCGATATACGGTCGCAGCCACGCAGATTGATTAAATTTCAAAACTTTATGTATCTTTGTTAAAATTAACCCGTTGGCTAATGCCTGTTTAAGAGTTCTATAATGCATAATATATTTGGTTTTGTGATATAAGGTTGGTATTAACTTTGGCAATTTTGAACCGGGCGGAATGCGGTGTTCGGCAGCAAATGGAAAATCTTTATGTTTGTCGTGTAATTCGCGTGGATACTCCAAGTCAACTTGAAAAAAATAGCCCTCCTTTGCATCATCCTGTATTGACATAATATCTATATGGCCTTCGGGAAGATTACCAACACCAAATTTGGTAACATCTTCGATCCACTTGAACCCTCCATATGGAAGCAATTGTAACATTGCCCATCCATACAGATTGTTCACATCTAAATAGAGGATGTACTTAGAGGGCCGTGTGGGATCATAAGACGAAATGTATTTGTTGTTGGCCTCAGAATATCTGTTGCAACAAACAGATATTCCACCTCTTATGGCTTTTTCCATAAACAAGATCATATCCACATCTTTTAGCAATTCTAATTTACATTGTGTGTATCTCAACATACAATCCCAAGTGTATCCTGGCATGGTATAATACCATGCTGGATCTAATTTATATGTGTCTCGACATTTTTGTCGGAACTGTTCAAACACATCAGCCAGCAGCAGAATATCTGTTTTCAAATACAAATCGCTGTATTCCCCCAAATTTTTACAATTAAATTTCTTCCAAACATTTTGGGCATGAGCATACTTCGCTTCACTAATGTATTCATTATTTAACTTACTATAAAAATGGTTAATTGTGGGTAAAGACGTTTCATCCAATTTTTTCAAACTATCAATATAATCATAACAAAATACTCCTTTACAAGTTAACAAATTAAATGTATTATTATCTAATTGACTAAATTCTCTTTTCAAAATCTTCTTTTCGGATGTGTCTAAAAGAGATGCCAATTCATCGAGTGAAGCTCCCATAAATCTTAGAGAATCAATAAATCGTAATTTAATTTGATGTTCGTCAGATTGTAATGTAAAGGAAATGTATTTTTCTTTGTTTATGGGAAGTAAGCTCAAGTGCCCATGCTTGCAAAGATCTATAATCATAAAATGCGAATCGTAGCCACTAAAATTATGAAATACGATTGGGACGACAAACAATTTTTTAAAGTTCAAATTACATGCTTGGTGCGCAAATCCCCGTACTTGTCCCGTAAAATGATCGTGATCTACAACAACTGTATCTGTAGCCAAAAAGCGTTTCTCACAAATATGGCAAACAGTTGCTCCATTTGTGTTGGGTTTTTCGACCATAGGTACAATTGTCTTTATTTTGGAATTTACAAATTTGGAAATTTCGGACATTTCTTTTGCGAACCACTCCATGCAATTTTCACCTCTATAGCTATTAAAATAAGATAAACTATCATCATACGCACATTTCAAATAATAACCTGCACTAAAAGGTACATGTTTCTGATATTTTGCTGTTTTACTCACTGAGACATTTGAATCTGTAAAATTATGTAATTGGCATTCAAAATCGGCATAAACTATAAACGGAGTTGTTTGTTTGTATGTAAAATTGCGAAAAGCCACATGATCATATTTGGGAACAGTCATCTTGCATTTATTCACATCTGAACACATTTCTTCGTGCTCTGCTAGTTTGCTGTCACTGCTAAAATAGTTTAAACAACGATCGCAAATATATTTTCTATTGTGTTTCTTGTTTACCTGTGACCTCACTAATTTTCCCAAATCTTTAATCCAACAATAATGAAGGCGTATTTCAGTCTGATCATCATCTTCTGGAGGAGCATCGTAATCGTTTAATTTTGGGAAATATTTATCTTGTATAAGGAGCAAATTTACATGCTTTTCCATCTTTTGCGTTGTCAGTCTGGCTGGTACTACTTCATAAAATTGTTTGTCCTTAACTACGTTTAATTCTAATGCAAAAACATTGACTGATATGGCGTTTAATTTTTCAAATTTTGAAATTTGACTTAATGGCATTGGGCTTTCTAATTTGTCTGTTTGTAAAACAGTAGAATAATGTGGATATTTCGAAACTCTTCCAACATTTTTGTTAACAGGATACAGAGCGCTAACTATTGACCAATAAAAACAAGCCTGATCGAAGTTATGCACATTAATGCACGCTCGTTTTTTCTGAATATCTATTGGCAATTCAATGAACGATGAACCGTTTCCTATTTCTACTTTATTAATATTGACTTCTAATGAGATTACTTTAGACAGAGCAGCACCAGAATCTTTTTCTGCAAACTCCGACAGCTTTGTAAAAATTTTATCCTTAACATTTTCACTGAACCAAAGATGTAAATCGGTCGATGCGTCTATAATAGCATTTTTAGTGTTAAAATATTTTAAATCTAAACTTTCGCTATCACTCGATTTTTTAATGAATTCACCGCAAAATGTAGTATTGACTTTAAGCAATCTATTTGTTTTTAAATTACTGTTAATTTTTCTACTAAAAATAATATAACAATCATTTAGGAACTGTGTTACGTCCTTATGCACTAAATTAACTATAACTCCAGTTTTAATTCTACTAGCAAAACATGAAATGACATTTTCCCATTTAACTCTATTGCGTAATTTTGAATTAAGCCCCAACCCAGCGTACTTATTATTGAAATTTAAAATAACTTGCCTAAAATGCTTAAAATGTCCTATGTAAGTTTGCACTTTTCTAACTGTTCCTACGGATAGTTTATGGTTTTTAATTACTTTACTACATCTAAAAATTTGACTATTTAACCGTCTTGTCCAAACTTTACGATCTCTTTCAGTGAATTTATCGAAAATTATTTTACTAAGCTTTTTAATAATGTGCATCAAATCATCAGACTGTTTAATCACTTGTTTTATATGCATGGCTACTCACAAACAAACAATAAGAAAAAATCACTTACCTTATTCAACTATCTTAAAGGATGCAAGGAGTCTGCTTTTTCCAATATCAACTTCCCCTTCGTATATCAGCGAATAGTTTCCGCTGTTGAGGTCCGTTATTGCTGCTTGGTAGGCTTTGGTTACCCGCTGTGGTAAGAAGACAACTTCAGCACCCAAATCCACCAGAACTGTCTCCCCAAATTGTGTTGTTACCACCTTTGCACTGTGGATGGTAAATTTTTTTCCAATTTGTAGATCTTTAAGTTTTTTTATTGGCTTACGTTCTGCAACCAAGGATGCATTATTTAGTTTTGATAGATCCATCTACAATAATAACAAAAAAACTATAGTTTTTTCCGCTTAACGTGTATGGAGAGATGCATTACATACTTGGCAATAGAGAAGAACCATATACTACAAGAAATCGAAATACGAACAGCGGAGAATACTTCTTATAAAAAATAGCAGACGTGGAATGTTTTACAACACCCACATCGATAAAAAGGACATAATAAATACATAGAAATATACATTTTTCATAAAATACTGCATGAAATACGAACAGAGAGATGTACAATTCTCATAAAATACAATGATAAAAAGGACATAATAAATACATAGAAATATACGAAAGACAAAAACCGCTTACCTTTATCAGATATATGTAAGTCACTGCACACCGTATTGACTACTGCGAACTTGTTGTTGTAGTACGTTTGCGAAGCGAACTGTGACAACGTATGCGCTCCTCGGCCTTTTAAAGAACAGAACAGCATATCGCCCCACCCGAGCCCGAGTTGCGTCAACCTACTGTGCCTACGGTACCATCAACTGATTCGTTTCATTGATAAGCAACACCTTGAGTTCTAGAAATGCTAATATTTTTATATTTATTTTTATTTCTTCAACTAATATTTATGGTATACAATAAATTGATATTGCGGTAAGAGAATCGTTGTTATCAATTTAGAATTTTGTTGATGTGGTTGCTGATATCTTCATACATTTTACAAAATGTAGCAACTGCGGTTTTCTTTCCGGTGTACTTGTTTTTCCAATGATTAAAATAAAATTTGTTATCACACTTGTTTACGTGTTTTGAACAACGCGGTGTATTGTTATCATGAGGCTTCATCCGGTTTGCTATCAAATGCACAATTTTAACATATTATTATTTAAAATATTTCTGTCTTAATATTTCAGTATATAATTCCGTTTTTGTGAATTTTGTATAAATAACTATAGTACAAATTTTTGGATATTAGTATAAATCAAGATGCTGGTCTGTTTACATGTCTTATTGTTGCTCTCTGTATCTGTGTGTGCAGAGAATAGCACTCTGGCGTATGCTAGTTCTTTTCTTAAACGTTTCGGATATCTAAATACATCAAATAATGCTCTTTCTAGTATAGATATGGCCCTAGTTGCTTTTCAGGAAAAATACAATCTTCCTGTGACTGGAACATTAAATAATGATACTATAAATATGATGATGAATAAGCCTCGATGTTCTGTTGGCGACAATAACTATGCCATTCGTTCGAAGTGGAATAAAACGACTTTACGCTGGTATTTCCCTCAGGCTATTAGTAATCCTGATTATATAAATCTTGCTGCAGAAGCTTTCGCTAGATGGGAGACAATATCTAATTTAAAGTTTAAACAAGTAATAATACCTACCCCGAGGCCTGATATTACTATAACTGTGGTACCAAATACTCATAATTTTCGAGCAAGTTGTCAAGGAACCTCTAAATGTTCATTTAATTTCGATGGTCCTGGAAAAGTATTGGCTCACGCATACTTTCCAAGCGCATACGCAGAGTGTACCGAAATTCATCTTGATGTTAGTGAACGATGGTATGTAGGAAATGGCAGCGCTCCCAATGGTGAAGTCAATTTTTTGGCTGTTCTAATGCATGAAATTGGTCATTCTCTCGGACTAGCACACAGTACTATTGATTCGTCTATTATGTATCCTTGGTATCAACAAGATGTACAACCTTTTGGTGATGATGATAAAAAGGCAATGAGTATTCTATATGGGCCAAAAACAACACCCTCTTACATACCACCAACAACACCAGTTCCGCACAACAAGAACCATATGTCGAAAACATCTACCATCAAACACAGGACCTCTTTGCCAACAACAACAACCACACCTGCCCTACAAAACATATTATGTCTAATTCCATATCCAGATTTCATGTTTTTAGCTACTTCTCCTCAGTTTCCAAATTATAGAATGTACGTTGGATATGGTCCATATATATGGAAATTTGATTTAAATGAGATGCGCCTTCCAAAACATCCCGAATTAATTACCGATTATCTCCCTAAAGAGTTGAGGTCTGCGCACGTTTCACATGTTTTTCAGAATTCCGAGGGACACTTAGTAACCATACGCAATAATCAGTATTACGCTGCATCTTTCCCCAATTTAAAAATTCAAAAACGTTTTATGTTTCCTTCTATACCTGCGAGAACCAAAATAAATGCATTATTTCAAACAAACAGCGGTCAAACGTATTTATTATACAATGATGATTCTTATATTGAATTTAATGAAGCTGGAGATGTCTTAAACCGTGGACCCATGAATTATCTCTTACCCGGACTACCGGATACAATAACATCAGCATTCCGCTATACTGATGGGTTTATTTACTTTTTTCAGAACAACACCTATTATAAGTACAGCGAATACACACGTAAAGTTGTAGCAGCAGGAACGTTTAGCTGGGAACTTTTTGGGATACCCTGCCCCAACGACGGGCTATTAAAACAATTAAAAACTTTGTTAAACAAAATTGTAAATATATACGAATAAAAAATGCTCCGTTTATGATGTTGTTGTTTTATTTAAATTCCATTACTCTATATGTATGTTGAGCGATGTCTTGCGTCGAATGACACATCATTTCACGTGACATTTCACGTTCTGCGTCAAATGTCACGTCCTACGTCGAATGTCACATCATTTCACGTGACATTTCACGTTCTGCGTCGAATGTCACGTCATTTCACGTTCTGCGTCAAATGTCACATAAATGTCATGTCCTGCGTCGAATGTCACATAAATGTCACGTCCTGCGTCGAATGTCACGTCAATTCATGTGTCATTGTACGTTCTATGTCAAATGTCACATAAATGTCACGTCCTGCGTCAAATGTCACGTCCTACGTCGAATGTCACATCATTTCACGTGACATTTCACGTCCTGCGGCAAATGTCACATAAATGTCACGTCCTGCGTCGAATGTCACGTGACATCCAACGCTTTGACACCTCATACGTCAAAATCCGACCAATAGCAACGAAGATACGTTTTAACGCCCATTTGGCAACGCCGCCATCTTTGTTTTTTGTGTCAAAGTATTCCCCGTCTCATCCCCGTTCCATCGAGCCCTCGTACGCCCCAATCTGACCAATAGAAACGAAGATACCCCATAATGACCTTTTGGCATGCTCCGATGCGCACGGCACATACTGCATTCAACCCCATTTTTCATCCCCTTTCCAACGAGCCCTCGTACGTCATCCTACGTTAAGCCGTTTGGAACTTACGACCGGGGGTTGCGATTTTAGGGGTTGCAATTTAGGGGATGAGCTCAAAGACCCCTAGTATATCTACTTGTACATAAACTGAAAAAATATAGTTAAAAAACTAATTAATAATAATTGTCAATTTCGCATGTATTTAACAATGTCAAACATATGTCATATGTTTAACCTGAAAATTGGGAGGTCCAAAATTGTCAGATGAAGGCGGTAGGTGTCGCGTCAGTCACGCACGGAACGAATAGGTGCTGGTTTACTAAGATTCGGTAAAAAACTGTATGCTTAATGAACCAGTGAGACTGCTTCTTAAAAGGCTTAAATCTAGCCGGCAAATATAAAGAGAGAAGTGATTTTAACACATTTATTTCAGACAAATGTCAAACATAGGAATACGTAAATATATGCAAAGCTAATTAATTTTAAAAAATATTAGTAATATCACAACTAACTAAAAAAATACAGGAAACTACAACTGCAAAAGTGTATCTATATAATGTTCCGGACATTAATACAGTCTGATATTTTCTTTCTTCAGGCTATTACCGGTACATATTTTTTTTATTTTACAAAATAGTCGCATCAACCTCTGAGGTTATTAGCCACATATATACATAAACATAAGATAATTTATTTACACATGTTAGATTTTATCATTGTTAGATGTCACACATTGATATCTTTATGTAATTTTACCATTATGTTCAATTTTACAATTTTCTCCTAAGATTTGACTTGTTGATCCGATGATGTGGTTGTTTTGTCTCTGCAACTATTATCTTGGGCACTCTACAAGTACATCCTTAACACTTAGTGGAATATTACAGTTTTCACATAAAGTGGGATTAGTGTGACCAATTATGTGTCCATGGGTAAGTCGGGTATGTCCTATACGAAGAGGAGTAATAGTAACTTGGTGAGTTATGTTGGGAATTTGAGATTTCCACGGTTTTACAAACGTTTTCACTTCGCGAAGTTTTGAAGTTGAACTGTTCGACTGGTTTTGCCACAGATTTTCAACTTTTACTTATATGATTTTAAATCATTAAAAACTACATCTCTTACTATACTCGCGGTTTCACTGTTCCTAGCTTGTTCGGCTGTACGATCCACTTCTTCATTTTTTTGAATGCCAATGTGTGAAGAAACCCATAGAAATTGTACAGTATAGTTATTGTTTTGAATGGCAGCTAGTTCTTTTTGATAAGGAGAGCAATTGGATGCTTAGTGTACAGTTGGTTAATGGTATTGATTGAACTGAGGGAATCGGTAATTATAAGAGCATTGGATATATTACTGGAGTTAAAGGGAAGGAGAGCTTGATAGATGGCATATAGCTTGCCAGTGTATAGCTTAAAGATGGTAGTTTATCTCTTCTTCTTCTTTGGGTGCCGTGTCCGTATTCAGACGTTGGCCGTCATCATGTTTACAATTTCCTGAAACCTTTCTCTGTCGGCTGCTGCGCGAAATAATTCTTCTACTGTGGAACTACACCATTGTCTAATACTACGCAGCCATGAACGTTTCTTTCAACCAATTCATCTCTTTCCTTCCACTTTTCCTTGGTAGTTTATACTCAAGTGTAATATTTGGAGAAATACAGCTGCCCCAACTCCAGTATATGTTTTAGAAGTCTCTGTGTATATATGATAGGATTTAGAAAATTTGGTTAGTTTGTTGATGAAAGTATTTTTTTTATTAAGAAGTGTGGAGTATCGTTCTTTCTGAAGATATTTAAGACTGTATTGGATTAAGGAATGCTTAATGTTCAAGGAGGAGGAATTTCTGTGAATTTCTATAAAGTTGGAATAGGTATTTGGTATCTTAATTTGTAAAGTTCTAAGTATTTGCTTAACTCTTTCGTAGAATGGCGGTTTTATGTTTCTATTTTTAGTATATAGGTTTTTAAAACGATCAATAAATAACTTACTTCTAGATGGATTGTTTGGATTAGAATTAGCAGCAAATGCGTATGTGAGAGATAAGTGCATCCTTTTATATTTAAGTGATGGCTCTCCAGTTTCTGCTCGTAAATTTTCTATTGGGCCGGTCCGAAATGCTTCTGTAGCTATTCTTAATGCCGTATTTTGAATTACGTCAATTTGGTGGAATAGGTATTATTTAGCAGATGCATATACTATGGAACCGTAATCTATTTTGGATCTAATTAGAGTTTTATAAACATGGGATAAGCAGTTATAGTCAGCTTCATAGTTTTTATTCGATAGAGTTTTCATAAGATTAGTTCCATTTTGGTATGTTTTTTTATCTATAGAATGTGTTTTTTTCCATGTGACTTTCGTATCAAAAACCATCCCTAAGAACCTAATGTCATCGGCATAATTCAGGATTTGGTTACATAATTTTATTTGTGGTTTAATCGGATCATGTTTCTTTAAAAATAACAAACACTTTGATTTGCTGAGTAAAAACTGCAATCCTGTTTTCTTCGACCAGTTTTTGAGTTCATGAAGTGAGGTTTGTAAGTGACGCTGTACTGATGAGATGTTTTTTCTGAAAGTACTTATACTAGATCATCCGTATATAATCTGCCACGAACTAAGCTGGAGTTTGATGCTATAATATTATTCATGGCAATTAAAATAACTTCGTACCTTCCAATAATTGAAAGGTATTTGAAACAGTTTTTTCATTTGAATAAATAATGACTATTGGTTTAATTGCTTTTATTTTTAGTATCGTAAACATAAAATATCGTATCGTAAAAATATTTCGAATAAGTGAGAAACAATGAACGATGAATAATTTTAATTTTCAGTGTATAGAAATAAATATATTTATAAAAATTGATTTACACAAAAGAATCAAGATGGTGTAAATAAAATCGCAAAGTACTTTATATAATATTTTATTTAAACTAAAATAATACACAAGCAATAAAAAGTTTAAAAAATTCTTCACCAAACATTAACCTGTTCTATATTGAGTATGTTCTCTTATCCAGTAACTGATACGTTGAAAAAATATAGTGAATTATGGTTTATAACTCCAGATTAATTGTTAGTAGTTGGCAATATTAGTATGTCATGTTAGACATAGCAGTGGACAGAAGAAAGATAAAATTTCAGGAATATGTACTTAAGAAAATATTAATAAACGTAAGAAAACATGAACTATTGTTTAACAAAACATGAACAACAAACCACATATACAACAATATATAAACACATTAAACCATATGGAATGGGTAGGATTCTAAAATAAAAATATGCTTTTTTGTCACTGAAAATTGTATAATTTTATGAACAAAGCTTACAAAAAGTAAAAAAAATAACAATAACAATTAAAATTTACTAAAATTACAAAAATTGTCAATATCACATAATAAAAGATAGTAAAATATATAATTCATTGCAAAATCTAACTAAATTGCAAATTGCATAAGAAAACCTTAGAAAGCAGTTTACGAATAAGTTTTAGTTGCTGCATGTGATACCCAAATATAAAATACTTTAGTTGTTCGTACCTAAACGTACTGTAATTTCTTAGTTTCTCGTTAACAAACTCCTTCACTGAATATTATGGTCTTTCAGATAGATAGGCTTTTGTTAATTTATAGAACTTAAGGAAAGACGTTGTAGATTTAAGTTGCAAAGAGGGTTAATTGTATAATTTTTTGCCGAATATAATATAGATTTCTTTACTAACTCAGAGGACAGAATCGATAAATACATATCAAAGGTTCAATTTCTGGGGGAGTATTCATGATTGGGTCTTGCTGGAAAAACATGTAGATGTTTACCAATTAAGAAAACAGTTTCTAGAATATACAAAGAGGGAAGAGTTAAAATTCCGTGATTTTTGATGTAGCTTCTACAATGTATTATTCTACTGAGGCCAAAAAAATACCATATTGCTCTTTTTTGTGATTTAAAAATAACATTATATTGGGTAGTTGTACTAGAACCGCAAAAAGGAAGGCCATATCGAAGGTGAGATTCCAACAAAGAAAAATATTTTATTTTGGAAGATGCTAAATTCTGCTTCAAAACAGATCTTATTGAATAGCTGGCTGAGACTAGTTTTTTACTTAACAAATCTATATAAAGGAACCATTTAAGGTTGCTGTCTGTAAAAATATCATGAAATTTTAAAGAAACAACGATGCTGATTTGGCTGTTATTAAGAAGCGAGGGTTGAAGAGCTCCTTTATAGAATAATACTACTTTCTTATTCATATTAAAAGAGAGTAAATTATAGTCGGACCAGGTTTTTATTTTAAGTTGATCAGAAGATATAATTGCACGAAGAGTTAAAGATAATCAAAGTGGAGGACCCAGTACTGAACATTGTGGTACTCCATATTCAATGCTTTTGTGACTATAGTCAGTATCATTTACTCTAACTATTTGTTTTCTATTTCTCAAGCAAAATTGAAACCAATGCAAAGAAATACCTCGAATTTTGAAGAAATTAATTTTTTTATCAAAATGTCGTGAATTACGCAATCAAAAGATTTGGCATGATCACAAAAACAGTGGCAGCGTAAAGATTATTGTTTAGTGCTTGATAGACCTCATGTAGTACAGAAAATATAGCATCACTGGTACATTTATTAGATAAAAAGCTGAACTGACTTCGTGATAAATAAATGTTGATTTCAACAAGAAAGGACATAAGTCGGGCTTTTATAAATCTTTAATCATTTTGGATAGGATGTAATTTTTGTTTTCATTCTTCTTACATATTGTTGTAAATACTTTATTTTACTTTTTTGACTCTTAACAGCATTTTTTAACACTCTAAAATGTTTCTTGGCCCTTTCAGGTATTGAAAAATCGCTGCTAGACATGTCTTCAATGGTTTTATTTCTAAAACATATAATTAGGTTTTCATAGTTATAATCCTTGTTTTTATAAATTAAACTAAAAACTCACTTTTATATAAATATTACGTGGAACATATGAAAAATTATTTTCACCAAGTAACAACTCTACAGTTTCAGATTCTGATGCTGTAATGGTGCTCAAAGATTCGTTTTCTATATCTATATTTTCCTTGTTTTCTTCATTGTCATTTAAACATCTAGAATATTCAATTTATGTACATTAAAGAAAAATATTAAAACTGGTTTAAAATTAAAATAATCTCATACAAAATTTAGCCAAAACTCACCTCCTTTTTAATAGTTTAGAAGAATTAGATTTTACATTAAAGCCCAAGTCTGTCTCCATAGTACATTCTTTAGTATCATGAAACTCCTCAAATAGTGTGAGTAATTTTAATATTAAAATGAAATAAGTAATCAAAATCCACATTTAGATTTATTTGTAAATTTAATTAACATATTCGATACCAGCTCACCTTTTTGATGTTCTATAAAAATCATCCATATCAATACTACTGGAAGTTGTTTCTTTATTTTTCATATCGTTTGTAGAACTGAAACATGAATTAATATGCTATGAGTATGCATTATATTTATTATACTCTATATGGTAAATTACATAGAAATTCGTTATAGTTACCTTAGTTCTGGTGATTTATGATAAATATTTATTGAAACAGTTCCCTTCCTCAAATTAACCCGTCCACTTAGTTGTATAATTAGATCATGCTTTCTAAAGTGTTCTGAGCAGACCATAGCAGTTTTGGTTACTTGTTGTTCTTTATTTAAGCCGAACACAGACAACCACATATCCAGCAGCGGTTGATTCTTTACTGGGAACCTGCATATGATATTTCTTTGAAATTAATATATTTATAGCAATTATAGTGTAGATTAGAAAAAATAAATAAATGTATTTATAATACTAAAAAATTTACTTTATTTCACGAAATTAAATTTCAATTCATGTCAATAATTAAGTAATATCACATGCCTGTACTACGCCCATGGACATAATTCCAATGTTTTTAATACTTACGAATAAAATGACAGTTCTGTATGTAAATATGCAGTTTTCCTGCATACAACACAGTTACGCATCATTAGGACACTTAACTATGAACTATTCTTCAATTCAAATTTAAAATATATTAAAAAATTAACCAAAATGTCACAAATAAGGAAATTATTTACTCAAAGGTAAACACTACAACGCCATGTTCTTTTCCTCAAATCGCTACGATTGGTTAATATTACCAATGATGCCAAGTTTTACATAAAGTTAACATTATCAGAATATATTTTCTTTTAATAAATTAAAAAATTAATGTTTTCCTTTTAATTCCTTGGTTGCGAAATGAGTATATCTAAAAATAGTTTAGACTTACTAGATAATACATTTTTATTTATAAATTAAAAATAAATTATACTAAAAAGCAAAAATTATTGCGAAGATTGACTTGAAAAAAATAATGACAACGTCAAATTAGGGATTTGTGTCTATGACTGTGACTATCTCATGGCTTCATGTAAATATGTAAATAGCCCGGTCCTTCTTTATTTATACGTCCATGATTTTTTCCTGATATTTTTCGAATATTTAACCAGACTGTCGGTAAAGGTGTTGTACTGTTTATATTTGAGACATATTTTGTCCAGTTGGTTTTTCGAGCATTTTTTGTTATATATCGAGCATGTGCTCTCTGTTTTTTGTATTCAGTTATGTTAGTTGTGTTACTATGTTTCTTCATTCTATTAAAAGATGCTTTATATTGTTTGAATGCCTTTTAACATTCTGTATTCCACTATGGTACAGGTCTGTGCTTCCTTAATATATCAGTTTTTCCTATATGTGTTTCTGCCGCGTATGTAATAATATTCCTAAAAATGTTGATAGTTTCATTTATATCAGTGTTTTCAAAACTAGATTGTTGTGATGCTATGTCTGTTTCTATGGCATCAGCGTACTTGTCCAAATTAGCGATATCCCATATAAAAAGGGTAGGGTATCCTAATTAAGAGCCATTGAAAGAGTTGGTCACAAATCGATAGATCAATTGCCGATGTTGTACCAATATGTACATTAAATCTGGTTGGTCTTCCGTCATTGAGAATGTTTAAATTTTCTTCAGTTAACAAGTCTTCGATTAGTCTGCCTTTGATATTAAAATTTGTTGAGCCCCACATTGGGTTGTGACTATTGAAATCTCCTACTATTAGCCTGGGCATAGGTATTTGTGAAATGAGTGCTTTAAGTCGGTTAAGGTGAGGTAAGGTCATTAATGTATTAGGAAGCTTTAACTGAGAAAGCTAAAGCTTCGATGTGTGTTTTTAGAGGAATCGTTTGTGCTTCAAAAGTATTTTTAACATAAATGGCGACTCCACCACTTGCTTTTTCCTGCTTGTTTCTATTTTGATGAAATGTTGAAAAAATTTTAAATATGTGGCAATATTGGTCTTGGAAATTCCTTTTTTGGGACAAATGATAGCAGGGGTAATATCATTAATTAAAAGTTTTAGCATTTTATGATGGGTATAAAACTCATTTATATTCCACTGTAATAAATTAAATGTTATAGTTATAATTATTGAATATTTAGCTCCTGGAATAATTTAGTCGATGTATCTGTTCAGGTTGTCTTTTGTGAGCTGTCTCGTACTTTTTTTATTTAGCTTTGTACATTTCAATTTTAATGAGCGCTCGGTTGTATATGAACGAATTTTGGTTAAGAGTTGTCTAAATTCTGGAATGTCTACTGTATAATTTTATTTATAACGCTGATAAACATCTTTTCTTGCATGAGTCTTTTCAAATAAATCAACTATTTCGTCAAAAGTTAGTATTTGCTTTTTGGAATTGAACAATTTTTTAATTGGTTGCGTTATCGTTTCTAAAGGTATTGTTGGTATTTTCATTTTTATTGTTTTTTGTTTCTGAGTTGACTTTGAAAATACATCGTCACTAGCTGATGTCTCAATGGGAGGTAATATTGCTTCAGCTACAGTTCGTTTGGAAGACGATTTAGATGTATTTTCCTCGTTGGGTACGCTAAATTCTTTTGGTGTTGGATTCTCTTTATTTTTATTAACCGTGGAAGAATTATTGTTTAGACTGGAAGGTGAAGGCTGGTAAGTTATGATTATGTGAGATGATACGACTGATGAGGTGGGTATATTTGGTTTGGATATCAATGGCATTGTATTATCTGTAGTTGATGTGTCAAGAGATATTAGGTTGGTTGTAGATAATATTTTTGTTAGTGACGTAGAATTATTTCATATGTTTGTAGATGTGCATGTTGTTGAAGATGTAATAGCAGTCATTTCTGTTGAAGTCACCGTAGTAAATTTGTTTTTGTTGAAAGTGTAGCAGCTGGAATGGCTATGTCTGAGTGATTTACATTTGCTGAGCAACAACTGGAAATATGGCCATGTTATTTGCAAAGGAAACATAAATTGTTTAGTGTCAAAAAAATTCGATTGGTAGTATCTTCATGAGTTATTAAAATGGAATCGGGAATTGGGCCTGTGGGTGGATATATGTAAATATGTCGACGGAAACTGAGTACTCGTTTGTATTCAGGATCCCTATAAGCAAAAATGACATTAATGAAGTTGGTTTTAGCCCTAAAATCAGTAGTTCGTTTTATATTACCTTATGCGGGATAGTGGAAGAAAAATTGGATATAAGGAGTCTTTTACTTGGAGTAATTAGTCTACGGACTTGAATTTGTGTATTGTTTACAGTGATGAAACCTCTGCTGTTTGAAAAAAAATCATCTACGACTTGTTTGGTTGAGAAATAATTACAGATGCTATTGTTGGTGATTATTGATGAAAAACTTTCTGTGAAAAAAGAATGTGTTTTGAACTAACTAGAGATCTTACCGCTAACAAGTATTTTTCTAATTTAACATCATTGAGAGAATTAAAAACTACTGCTTGTAGCTTGGTTGGATTGGTTCTTGTTGTTTGCTGGCTGCAGCTGAGTAAGATAAAGTTTTTTGTGATGTGGATTGCGATAATAATATATCGCTGTGATGAGTGACGTCAAATTCCATTTCTCAACATCATTTAATTTCGTAAGTAAGAACCTGTTGCGCTTCGGGTTTTGATAATTGTGTTTAACGGCAAAAAACTGGTGTCAATTAATCACTGGTGTTAGTTATTGACGGTTGTATAAAATTCTTTGGTTATGAATTACTGATTAATATAAAAATATGTACTCACAGAAAATGTTTTTATACACACTGAACTAACACTATTATACTTGGTGTTAACGTAGTATAAGAATTCTATGATTGGTGTTTATAAGTTAAATTTACTAATTTGTCAGGATCGATCAAAAATCATGTGTACTTATTCGATATTAGTCAAATCTCCCGGTACATATTATCTGAGCTTATAACTGAGACATTACGTTATCTGCCGGGTTCTTGGGTATCTCTTGCCTAGATATGCCGCATCTTGTGACTGGATGCTGCAGCGTCTACTAATTTTGTAAGGAACACTTCTTCTTCTTCTGGTTCCTATCCGTTTCGGATGTTGGAAATCATATTGGCAATCATAACCTTGCTCGCTGCGGCTCGAAACAGCTCCGTTGAGGTTTTCTTAAACCATGTTCCTTAATTCCGCAGCCATGATATTCTCTTTCTACCGGGTCCTCGCTTACCTTTGACTTTACCTTGCAATATAGACTGTAGCAGGGAGTAACGGTGCTGATTTCTCATAACGTGTCCCAGATATTGCAATTTTATGCGTTTGATCGTAAACACAATCTCTGGTTTATTTTTCCTAGAACTTCCTTGTTCGTGATCCTTGCTGTCCATGATATTCTCAGCATTCTTCTATAAAGCCACATCTCAAATGCTTCAAGTTTTTTAATAGTGGTGTCTGTAAGCGTCCATGCCTCCGCTCCGTACAACAACACAGAGAAAACATAGCATCTCAAATATCTCATTTTTGTATCAAAAGATACGTTGTGACTTTTGAAGATGGCGCTCATTTTGTTAAAGACCGTTCTTGCCTTTCCTATGCGGCACTTTATTTCCTATAAATTGCTCCACAGTTTGTTAATAATAGTTCCCAGGTAACAATACTGTTTTACTCGCTCTATCTGCGTCCCATTAATGTATAGATGAGCCTAGTTTATATTCTCCTTGCTGATAATCATTTGTTTCGTTTTGTGGGTATTAATGTTTAGTCCGTACTGTTGACTGTACTCGTTTATTCTGTCCATTAGCCTCTGAAGTCCCTCTAAACTATCTGCTATCACCATGGTGTCGTCGGCATATCTAACATTGTTTACTCTTTCACCATTTAGAAGGATACCTTCGTCGATTCCGTAAAGAGCCTCGTTAAAAATTTTCTCTGAGTACATATTAACCCATTAGAGTGAGGAACACATGCAACCCAAACGTACACTTACGAGTAACTGATGCTGTTGTTACTAGCAGTCGAAATAACTTTTAAACTTTCTGAGTTGCAGTATAAGTAAGTATTTATCATACTTCTGCATCACTAATTTGTGACTATTTTTTAAGTCTTTCACGAGAGAGAAGATAGTCCGAGTTCTTGTATTTTCTACAATGAATAGCTTGCTACTATCCTATGGATGCTTTATTTTTACGTGACTTAGGGTAGAAAAAAGCTTGACGTCACAGATATCGGAATTCCATGCTATTGTACTACCGTACCAAATGTGCAATATGTACAATATAATGATTACCGTACTTTCTTGAAATTGGCGGCAAGTAAATACAAGTAGAAAGTACAAGACTAGAAACATTCTTTGAATAAATAAATATTTAATAACCAATTTGTGAGAGTTTCCAAGAACCAATATAACGACAGTAAAATAGAGTAACGCATGTATTTACCTTGTAATACTAATTGGCGTTTTCTACATCTAGGCGCTGCATTTTTAAAAGTATATTTTTAGCGAGTGCAATATGCTAATGGCATAGTAATATTCGCGGCAAGTCTAGCAGATATCGTCAAAAACTTACAGTATTTACCTTTTAATTGTATAGTATTTTAATTGAAACGTGTAGATATCTCTAAAATTGCCGTTTTATTTAGAATCAAATACTTATACCACTATAAAGCCATAGTTAATAGATTTAAAATATTCTGTTCTACATAGAAATAGAAAAAATCTAATTTTCGCTAAAAAACAGTTAGGGTAAACTAGTCCATAGTGGGATGTTTTTTTTTTCAAAAGTGTATAGCACCTTGATTAGGCGTTTGTAAATTATAGTAAGATAACCTATGCATGAGTATCGATGTAAGGAAGCAAACTAATAATATTGTCAAGTAATTCTTTATTTATAATAAATGTTATTCAACAAGTCCCATTATGAACCACTATATGGTCATTGTGGGAATCATAGTGGTCCATAGTGGGATTTTTAGTAAAAAAACTCTTTTACTCTATTTCAAATCGGAACAGATTAACAGAAAACATAAATTGGCGAGCAGCCTTGGCTGTACTTTCACTAATGCCAGGAGGGAGCAGCTTTGATAAGATATCTTCTGCTTCTACGGTATCTACATCGGGTTTATTGGGGAAATCAAATTTGCCGACTAGAATTATTTTTATGAAAGAGATATTATATTCATCTCCACTTATTTTAATAACCTGGCCGACATATTGTTTAACAGTTTTTTCGTCATGTATCTTACTATAACAGAGTCATGACTTTGAATAGAGTCATGACTTTTTTTTCCAATTTTTCTTTATGCTGTTCCTCTATGGCATCTTTTATGGGGGTGTCTGTTATTATTGCTGACTGTAGCTTCTTTCTGCTTCTTCTAAGCTTTTTTCTAGGAGCAGCGTTAACATGTGGCCTAATTTGGCCAATACTTGGGCTTACATGGCGTGGTTCTTTTACATTCTGAACATCTACATCCTGATCATCTTCCACAACCTGAACACCTTCGTTACCATTTCCATTTTCATTTTCTTCAAGCCTATCAGTGACATCATCATTAATTAGCCTATATTTGTTCACTGCTGAACGTAGGCCTCCCGTAAAATTTTTCACCTATTTCGATCTTGAGCTTTTTGCACCCAGATTGTGGTGATGCGCCGACGTCCATCTAGTCGGTGGTCGTCCTCTGCTTCGATATTCATCTTGCCTCGGTCGCCATTCCAGAATCTTTCTGGTCCATCTACCATCCGTTAATCTGACAACATGTCCAGTCCAAGCCCATTAAGCCATGGCTATTTTTTCAACTGCATCTGTGACTCCTGTTTTTCTTCTTATTTCTTGGTCATCATCATCATATAACGGGGGTCCTACGGCGATTACCGCTTCCCGCATTTCAGCCTCCATCTTTTCCTATCTCCCCAATCTCCCTCTTCTAAGCCTCTAGATTGCATTGTTTTTGTAATTTCTCTTCTCCAGGAATTTGGTGGTCTTCCCCTTTTCCTTTTTTCTGGCGGAACATACATTAAGGCTTTCTTTGGCCACCGCTCCTCCTCCATTCTCATCACGTGACCATACCATTGTAATTGCCTTCCTTGTATTCTATCTGAAAGAGTATCTCTAATTCCTGTACGGTTTAGTATTTCCTCATTCCTGATTCTTTCCATTCTCGATACTCGACATGACCTTTTAAGATAATCCATTTCCACAACGTCTACTTTATCTCGTTCATTCTTTGTCATCGTCCAACATTCGGCACCATATGTGGTAATTGGTTCTACAATTGCTCTGTATACGCGAAGTTTGGTATGCATCTTTATTTTATTAGACCACAGTAATGAATTCAGTATTCGCATGCATTTTTTCCCTTGGGTTATTCGGTTTTGTACATCTATCTTAACTCTGCCATCTGCTGATATGATGCTTCCTAGATATTTATACTGGTTGCAGCCTTTTATGACTGCGTTTTCAAGCCTCAGATCTGTGGTATTTCCTCCAATTTTTAAATATTCTGTTTTGCTTATGTTTAAAGTAAGCCCCCATTTGGCATATTCCTCAAATAATTTTCGATTCATATAATTTATATCTTCCTCATCGGTTGCAACCACCACCTGATCATCTGCAAACAACAATGTATACAGAGTTTCTTGTCCCACTTCGATGCCCATAAATCTACATTTATTTCTCCAATTCCTCAATGCTTCTTGGACGTATATTTTAAAGAGTGTCGGTGACAAACAGCATCCTTGCTTTAGGCCTTTAGTGACTTTAAATTCATTTGAGGTTCTGGTTCCAATTTTTACACAACTAACTGCATTTTCGTACAATTTATATATCGCTCGGATATACGTCGAATCCAATCCGGACCTTTTGAGGACCTCAAACATTTTCTTTAACGGGACACTATCATATGCTTTCTCAAGGTCTATAAATACCAAATGGGTCTCTCTACTTCTTTCGACACGCTTTTCAATTATTTGTCGTAGGATAAATATATTATCAAGGCAGGATCACCCGGTACGAAAGCCGCTTTGTTCTTCAATATCTTGTATCTGTCTTTCAACCCTCTTCTTTAATATTCTGCCGTACAACCGGCCCACAGAGCTCGTCACACTAATACCTCTATAATTGGAACAGTCTCTTTTATTCCCTCTCTTATATATGGAGCTTATATAAGATGTATTCCAATCTTTAGGAGTTTCCTGGTCTCCACACATACATTTATTGAAAAGGTCTACTATTAATTCTAAAAGTGCAGTCAGCCCATATTTAACCAGCTCTATGGGAATGTCTCCAGGCCCTGCGGCTTTTCCGTTTTTAACCTCTTTTAAGGTTTCCGTCAATTCAGATAATGTTATTATAGGGATTTCCTGTCTTTCGTCTCTGTTGTCTATTATTTCTTGGTTTGGTACTTAATCTCTGATGGTAATACCTAATATTGATCTTTCCATGGCGCGTTGTGTAACTCTTATTTTATCTATTGTTCTTTTTGTCAGAGTCAGTGTTTCTGCACCATATGTAAGAACCGGTAAAACGCACTGGTTATAAACCTTTCTTTTTAAACAAACTGGGATCCTAAAGTTAAAAATGTTATTCAATCTACCAAAGGCAGCCCATGTGAGACTTATGCTTCTTTGTATTTCAGTTGTCTGATTATCTCGGCCTAAGCGAATCTCATGCACCAGATATTTGTAAGCTATTACTTGGTCGATGCTATAGCTCTCAATCAGAATTTTACCGCTGACTACAAGGTTGGTCATAAATTGTGTCTTTGAGGTGTTAATTTTAAGACCAATTGTTTTTGACACTTTATAGAGCGTGTGCAGCAATTTTGTAGCTTTATCAACTCTAACAGATATTAAAACGATGTCATCGGCAAATCTTAGGTGGTTCAGATCTCCCCCATTTATATTAATTCCTACATATATTCAAAAACAGCTGTAAACAGTTTAGGGGAGATAGTATGACCCTGTCTAATTCCACGTTCTATTCTAAACTTCTTGGTATCTTCAAAAAGGCGGACACAAGCTGTACCAGTTTCGTAAATACTTTTAATTAAGACGATATATCGGTAGTCAATGCGGCAGTCAGCCAATCCTCGAAACAATTTATGATGATCTATAGTATCGAACGCCTTTTCATAATCTATGAATATAAGAAAGATAGGCTTGTTATACTCTGTACACTTTTCTATTAGCGTTTTTATAACTTGAAGATGATCATTTTATTTCATCAGTGACATAAGTTGACATAAAATCACTCTCTGAAAAAATTTGGGAATTCAGGGGTGCTATGCCTGTTTTTTAAATTCGTTGAGAATCTTGACAGGAGTAAATGCTTTAGGGTAGGCGGTACCAACAGCATTACAAACATCATAAATTCTTATAGGTATATAAGGATGATTTAGCATCCAGTCATCAACTCCTTAGTTATAATAGCTTTTAAATGGAAAGAAGCAGCTAACGTCGAGCGGTTGTAATTTATGACTGCAATGGGATGGAAATATCGATAAAACAATCCCATTCTGTTTACATAGATTCAGCACATTAACATCGTAACGGCTCTCATTGTTGTCAAGAATTAGTAGAACTGGGAATTCTGTACTGCATCGCACGTATTTGATAAAGTGCTCTATATACTTCAAAAAATTATCTCTTGTCATCCAACCAGCAGGAAACGCTACCCTAGCTGATCCTAGAGGAGCCCCAGTAAGCATGAAAAATATTTTCCTCGGGAATACAAAGAATGGAGGCAAAAAAGTCTCATTAGCGCAGATTGCAGTGCACATTGTTATTAATTTGCCTCTTTCACCGCTTGTCACTTTTCCAATTTGTTTTTGTTTAATGCTAATAAGTACCTTCCCAGGTTTATGCACATTGGTGACACCAGTATCATCACAATTGTATATCTGGATCGATATTTCGTTATTACACTTCTCAAGTTTGTGAAAAATGTAGCCACATTATGCTTATTGAACCTGGTGGCTCTGCCAAGGCTAGTCGCTCTTCTGGTTTTAGAAGCGATAACATAGGATGTCGTTTCCTAAAATTATTCAACTATTCGACTCCAGCTCGTTTTTTCTCGTGCCAAATTCGAGGCACCGTTTTATTGTTAGTAATGGCATACTTATAAGCAAATTCACGAGTATGAATGATTGTTAAGCCGTAGCACATTTCACAAGCCTGAATTATGTACTCGCACCTCTCTATTTGTAAATATTGTTTTGAAACCATGGGTTCGTCCATCTTCAAAATCATTTTTGTTGTCTTCATAAGCTAATTTGAACTTCTTCGCTTTGCGCTGTCGAGCCGACTTGCTTACGCCCTGCTTTTTGGACGCCCTAATCAATGACATTTGATTTTTTACAGCATCTTCTACTGCAGAATGCACAGATCTTGCATATACTTCATGATTCTTTAGGCTTTTTTCTAAAGCTACTTACAGTTGGATGTCTCGGCATATTCAATTCTGCAAAGAATGTAAATGTTTAGCATTTTTTAGTATATTTCAGCATAGACCGCATTATGTTATCATATCCCAGTATAGATTGCTTTTTTATTGCCACTATGGACCATGTCGCATCAAAATACAAATGAACAAAAATTTTATCATAGTGGTAGAGCTAGATTTAAACAGAATAAGATTATATTGAGGTTATGTATGTTTTAGATATCCATACCAAATTGAAATTAAATAGGATACATTTCGGCGAATTATTCGAAAAAATCTGAACATAGAAATAAAAATTTTCAGCTGATCACTCACCTGAGTTTCCAAAATATCGAAACGTATAGTACTAATTGAAAAACTAATACGAGATTCGGAGGCGGCACTTTAATGATAGCACACACACTGAAATATAGCTCTACTGCGATGATAAAATAGCCAGAAGAGTGAAATTTCCACTATGGACCGCGTCCCACTATGGACCAGATTACCCTACCGCTTTTGGGCTTGCACGTGGCAGTTAAGTATATAAATATTGATTCTATTTTAATAAATAAGAGGAATCAGTTAACAAGGATTTTATTGTATTTTAGTTGCATTTAATTTAACAGTTTGGATTAGCTAAACTTTTTTAATTCCTACCACATTACTAATTCGTAACCCCTATAAAATATGTTGTTGAGAATATTTAAAATATTTGAAAAGAAGGATAAGGAATAGAGACTACTTATTACTGAACGGAAAAGTATGTCCATATCATATACAAAAACTCAAAAAGCACGGTAAAATTACGTTTAAAGACAGTAATACCACAGAATAATAAACAATCAGAATGCCCACTCTCCATGGAAAATTAAGTACGAGCATCTCCTTAGCGCAGACGTTCCGCCATGTTTCAGAGGAAACCAGTGTTGTTTATGTGGTGTACATAGAAAAATTAACCCTGTTTAATTGACTTACGGTAATCATAGACATACTATACAATTATATTAACATTGTTAAATATAATAACATACATATAATATAATTAAACATAAATATAAACAATTACATAACCTCACAAATCATATGTCTGTGTTATGTGTTTCCTTCTAAAACATGGCGCGCGTGCTGAAAAAGTTCAAAGGCGGCATCTGAGAGTGGACATTCTGATTGTTTATTATCCTGTGGTAATACTTTTTATAAATACGCCTTTAATAAGCTTAGTCGGGAAACCAAATAAATGACGATTGGTGAAGAATAGTTAGATTATCTTGTGTTCATGAACAACGTACTGTTTATAGCTAAGGATAACTTAAAGCGACAACAGAAATAAAAAAAAATGCTACAAGGTATGTGCGATGTCTGTCGAAAAGTCGGACTAAAACTAAGTTTTTTAAAAATAAAATTAATGGCAAAACTCGTACCCGCCGTTAGCCCAAAAATGCTTGAAGAAGGAATTGAATTGGTACAAAAATACATATACCATGTACACGAATGAGAACCAATAGGTACAATTTACGTACGATAGTAATGTCTAACAAAATGAAAATGGCATAAGGACGGATAGAAAGACTAATGATAAGAATAAATCTCAGAGGGAGAATGTGAAACAGAGAAGATCGTCAAATAACTGTCTCGCTTATATCCTGACATCTATATCAGCACTTATTAAAGTACAAGGTGGTCCAATAAGCCGATCTCTCAGCCATATATCAGAAACTATTCATATTATAACTTTAAGAGAAAAAATTCCTTAGTAAAAGTGGCCAAGAGAAATCGCTGGAAATAACTTTTAAGTTTCTGAGTTAACCGCTAGGGGACGTAACCTATGAAAAAAATTTGAAAACCAGTTTTTTGTGAAATATGCCCAATTATACCAAGTGTTAAATCAGTAAACTAGAAAAAATTAAAATTGGTTTTTTTTCAAAATGTTTAATGGAAACACTTATTTATTGTAAATTATAATGGAACTGGATTAAATTCGTAACAAAATAGTGCAAACGGCATGTTAATAGATTTGTCGAACTCGAGATATAAATCTTCTTCTTCTTAGAGTGCCATATCCCTACGGAACGTCGGCGACTACCATGCTTATAATATTATTATACTGATCTCGGTCTTGGGCTACGTGTAGCAATTGGTCCGCTGTCAAACCTGTCCAGTACCGCAAATTCCTCAACCAAGAGAGTTTCTTCCGTCCTATCCATTTCTTTCCTTCGATTTTACCGTTGAGAATTAGCCGAAGGAACTCATATCTTGGTCCTCTGATTATATGTCCAAGATATTCTAGTTTACGCCTCCTAATAATATTTAAATAATAAGAGATATAAATAAAAACGCTTAAAGTAAGTATAATATTGACTCATCCTTTATTATAACTTTAAATTAAATATGTAAAAGATCATACAAATATCTCGATTATTAAAACTTAATGTCCAATTAAATATCTCAGCTGTTGACATACTATTTATTGCGTTTATAATGCGCTGTTTCATGTCGTCTCGCGTGCTTGGTCGAGTTTGGTACACTAAGTCCTTCAATCTTACCCACAGATAAAAGTCCAGAAATGTCAAGTCTGGAGATCTAGCTGGCCATCAAAATATACTTACCCTTACAATCCATTTATTTGGATAACTTGCATATAAATAATCTCAAACTCGCTTGGAAAAGTGCGCAGGACACCCGCTATGTAATATCATATCTCTTCTTGTTTTTAAGGAGATACCTTCCAATAAAACAGGCAACTAATTTTCCAGAAAATCCAACTATGTTTCGCAATTTAAAGTTCTATCAAAGAAATATGGACTTACGATCTTTCCATCAACTATACCACACCAAACATTAAGACTTCATCTACCTTGAACCTGCACCTCATATATCCAGTGCGGATTTTCTTCAGCCCAATAATACTTATTATGCAGATTAACACCACCCGCACTAATAAACGTAACCTCGTCTGTCTACAAAATCTTTAACATGATATGCGGTTTTGCTTCTAGCAGACCTAACATCCAATTGCAGTAATCCAGCCTTGCATCAAAATCTCTCTCATGTAAAGTTTGGTGGAAAACTACATAATAACGATGCAGTCTAAAAAACAGAACAACAAATATTGGTTAAAAAGAAACCACCATATTTACTGAAACTCAAAAAATCTTGAAAAACCCACAACTATTTCACAATATAAATCGTGCATAAGTATTTTTAAGAAACGGATAAAAGGATAAAAGTGCCATGATGCCGTTTTTAGCGAAATATTAAAATAACAGTTGAATCTAAAGTTTGACCTAAGTGAATTCCAAGTTTCTGACCTAAACGTTCACTTTATAATATTAAAAACGAACCTGTGATGTTTTAAAATCCTTAGAACAGTAGTTTTGGGTAGGTATGTTTAATTCTATAGAGATTTGCCGACTACTTATATATTTATTCTGTTGAATTAAAGCAAGAACATTGATTGAATTATCTTCGGTCATACCTCTAGTACGTCGTTTAAAACAAGGACGATGAAAACTACCAGTTTCTCTTTATCATCTTGCCTTTCTTTTAAATACTTCTTTGCCATAATGTCTTCTGTCATTATATCTTACAGGATATATACGTGAGGCAATAGCGGTATTTTGGTGAGATTCGAAATAAACTCCAATCATATCATACAATTCTGCATTTGATATACTCATCACGAATTAGTACTGATAATCAATTACTAATATTACCAATATTAATATCTATTGAAAAAAGTGCAATCTTTAATTCGAATTATAATATAACACTTCTTAACAATGTTTTGACTGCTGTCAATAAATAAACAATATAAACCCCGTCAAATTCATTGTCGTAGCCTACTTATTTTCGAAAAAACAATTTTAATCATATGAAATAACAATGATCAAAATAGGTATCAACAATAAGATTCTTCTGCTATTAAAGAATTTGAAAGTATCTACTGACTTATTTTTTCATTTATATAATTTATAATGCATGGTGAGTCAATACTATACTTCCTTATGTTTATGCGAATATTCATATCTCGAGTTCGACAAAAGCTATTAACATGCGGTTAACATGCGGTGCAATAAATAGGTATTTTCATTAAACATTTTGAAGTAAAACAAACTTTAATTTTTTCTATTTGAAAGTACCCTCTACCTAATTAAAACTAAATGCAATTATTTTATAATAGATTTAAATTATCTCATCGACATTCTTTCGAATGACACTAGTTTTGTTAAAATCGGTTGATCCAAACCAAAGTTATAGGTATTTATCCACAAATACTTTCCCAGTCTTCCCCACCCATTATTTGAAAAAATACAAAAAAGTACTTGTACAACTTTGTGCAGAAATTAGGCCTCTTTTTAGTTTATTTATTTTATACTTGGTATAATTGGGCATATTTCCCAAAAAACTTGTTTTCAAAGTTTTGTTCACAGGTGACGCCCCCCAGTGGTTAACCCAGAAACTTGAAAGTTATTTCCAGCGATTTCTCTTGGCCACTTTTACTAACGAATTTTTTTTTCTAAAGTTATAATATGAATGGTTTCTGATATATAGCCGAGAGATCGGCTTATTGGACCACCCGGTACATACCAATAACTTATAAATAAAATAAAGCACGACTACTAATGCGCTGGACTGATGACATACAAAGGGCTACATGATGATGATCAGTAAACAAAAAACAAAGTATGTGGAAAAAAATTTAACATAACATGTAAGGAACAAACAGATAATGAAAAGAAGAAATATCAATTGTTAAAAGTAATGAAAGATGAGGTCAAAGAAATAGAGAAAATAATTGAAAGTAAAGGACATTAATTGACGAGTTGTGCAAACTTTTAATCTCCAATATTATCTCAAGAGTAGCAAAATGAAACCCAAACAAACGTGAATATTGGGTGACGGTAAAAAAGTAGAAAGTGCTTTGAACGTCTGGGAATTTGTTTGCTTCTAGACAAAACGAAAAGTTCGGGTTCCTTCAAAAAAATATTTCCACGAGATTTTTTGCATAATTACTTTTATAAGGTATCCCAAAATAAGGTTGAAGAGGTAGCACAGGTAAAAAGTTGTTCAAATTTTGTAATCATTTGTTTTGAAACAAATTGTAACAATAAATTTTTTCGACCCGCTTAATTTTTTTTTGTTCATTATAAACAAAATAAATCTCTTTTAGTGTTGTAAACGTTTTTATTTTTGAGTTAAAAATAATTTAAAACTGAGAAAAATTAAAAATTACCATTTTCAAGGTTCAGAAACATTAGTAAAAAACATTATTTTCGAATTTACCAAGAACCTAAATTCAAGTTCAAACCTTGTTCTATTATTTCCCGATACGTGTTTTGTGTCTATGTCATTTTAAAACATTATTTTTTAATAGTAAATAAAGTGCTTATGACAGGACTGGCTCCCATCCTGCCATACGCACTTCATTATCAATTAAAAAACAACAGTTTAATAGTTATTAATGCACCAATGATGTTATTAAGATGATTATGCCCGAAGAGTAACATAATCCAGCCAGAGGGCCTCCGGCCCGAAGGATGGATTTTGCTCAATTGGCGTAATGATCAACCCCCTAGGCATCAACCCCCTAGGCCCCACCACCACAACCAAAAAAGTTTAAATTGCAAACCCCTACTTATGATACATCATTGAAAAGATTATAAAAAATGCTAAAAAATAGTATAAATAATAATTATACAGGGTGAACCAATAATTGTGAAACTTGTGGTTTAATTGGAAAATTTAATGAGGTGTTTGTTAGACAACAAATTTGTAAACAATGACAATTAAGTAAATTCTTCTAAAATCCACAAAAAAGTGGATTCTGTTGTTTTAGAAACAATAATACAGCCTATTTTCAAATTATCCACCAACTTTGGCAAGTGTTGTTCTGGCAATAGTGCTATTAAGTGTGGCCTTCTCTGAATCGATGCGGGTTCGCATAACTCCAGTATAGACAGTTTTGTTCATTTACACTACTATTCAGCATAAAAGTACATTCATCAGTAAAATAAATATTTTTTGAACGCGAATTCTTTCAGTTATGATTTCACGAAACTCAATTCGTCGGTCTGGATCATTATCGCCTAGTTCTTGAAGAATTGGTGTTTTGTAAGGATAATTTCAATACTTTTCTAACCGACTCATGTGAAAGTCCTTCATTGCAGATACTTGACCAGTTGATGCAGTAAGCTCTATTGCAAAATTTCCAATGACCTCAATTTGGGATGCTTCATTAAGTAATCTTGGGGCATCCCATTTTTATTTTACACTGATCCCGTTTCTCTTAACTTTTCAACTAAATTGCAGACGTACACGTGACTTACATTTTATCCGGATGTCTTTCATGAAATATTTCATCCCCACGCGTTCAGTTAGACTGTAAACCATCGCGACAACTACAGCTGAATGACAGTGCCGATCGTACAAATGATGGAAACTAATGACATTTAAAATTCTCAAATAAATCAAAAATTATTGAATCTGACCATTGATTGAAATATTAAACCCTTATAATATTTCAGTCAACGATCTGACAGAATCTAAAAAACAGATGTTTTCAACTTGTTTTGCAAAAACGGCAAAGTTTTTATTTAACAAAAAATAATGGTCCAGGAGATGGCATTACAAATACAAAAGTCATAGTAAGGTGGCTGATATTAACACACTGTATAACTATTAAATAATAATTATGCAAAGTCGTCAACAGCATCCACAAAAACCTCATTAAATTTTTCATTTAAGCCAAAGTTTCAAAGTTCTTGCTTTACCCTGTATAATTATTATTTATACCATTGGATAGTATTTTTTATAGTTTTTTCAATGATGTATCTTAAGTAGGGGTTTGCAATTTAAACTTTTTTGGTTGTGGTGGGTGGGCCTAGGGTGTTCATGTGGGTAAATTCTTTTTTATGTCATTTTAGTTCCTTCTTACTATCCTAGAGACGTTTTCAAGCATTTTTTAATATCAGCTTTTGTTCGTGAGATATAGTCCACTGTAAGTTTTAAAATTGACACACTGTACTTATGCATATGTATGCATACTCTGGCTGGATTATTTTGCTCTCCGGAAGTAATCATGTTAATGACACCCTTGGTGCATAATTAACTATTAAAGATTATTTTTGAATTGATAATTAAGCGTGTATGGCAGGGCGGGTGCTCATGATTCATGTTTTAAAATGCCCAAATAGAACCAAACTGCCTATCGGGAAATTATAGAACTAGGTTTAATTTTGAATTTATGTTCGTGGTGAATTCAAATAGAAACATTTTGCACTTGTGATCAAAACGATCAAAACGATCGAAAGTTTATAAAAAAAAATTAAAAAAACCTATTGTGTTCAAAATTATTCATATTGTAATTAAAAAAAATTGTTCGGGCCAAAAAAATTAATTGTTACGATTTGTTACTCGTAAACTTTTTGCCTAGGCAATCCTTGAACCTCATTTTGGGGTCTCTCATGACAGTGATTATGTAAAAAAATCTCATGAAAATATTTTTCTGAACGAATTCAAACTTTTCCCTTTGTCTATTTGCAAGATATTCGGGGCAGTTAAAGTGGGAAAAACCGAATGGAGAAAAAAAAACACGAAACTTGGGAAGTTATATGAGAACCTCAAAATTATCGAGATATATTAATCGAAAATACTTCGCCGATTGAGATACGCTGCAAGAATGATAAAATGAACACGAGTGAAAAATGTGTTGCTGAACTGTTAATCATCATCAATGGCATTAAAGCTCGTCATGAGCCAAAGCCTTCTTCAGAACAATCTTCCATTCGCCCCTGTCTCTGGCAACTCTTCTCCATGCTTTAACTCCGATGGATTTTAGATCATCCTCTATGTTATCTTCATACCTAAGTTTTGGTCTTCCTCTGGATCGTCTTTCCACTATTCCTATTCGGTCGAAATTTTTTCTGATCGTTGCATCTTCATCTCGGCTAATTACATGTCCTATCCATCGAAGGCTTGCTAATTTAATAAATTTTACAACATCAGGTTCCCAAAAACCGCTATATAACTCAAAGTTGTAGCACTTTCGCCACAAAACCTGTTTTTGGACTCCTCTATATATTTTCCTTAGAATTTTTCTCTCGAAACGTTTAAACAGTTCTTGGTCGTTCTGTATAAGTGATCACGTTTCTGAGCCATATGTTAACACTGGCTTTATTAGTGTTTCATATATGGTAATTTTAATTTTTCTGGGTAGTTTTGGGGCCATATGTTTCCTCAAGCCATAATAGCACTTATTGGCAGGCCCTATTCTTCTTTTAATTTCTTCGCTGGCATTGATATCTTTGGTCAGCAGCGAGCTCAGGTAGACGGTGTCCACACCTTCCAGTTCCAGATCATTAAGTCCATTTCCATCATATTGATAGCACATTATGTATGCAAATCCCTAAACTGTTGATACGGGTGACTCAATGAAAAATAAATATTTGTCAACAAGTTTACAGAAGTATATAGGAAAACAATTTTAAATTGAGTATGACCACCAGGTATAAAGGTTGAAGCAGAATAGAATACAATAATTTTGAGGGTTACTAATCCCTAAATGAAGTTGCCAGTGTCGGAGTAATGGAGATTAACAGGTACTAATGAATTTGCAAGAAATGTAAGATGTTTATTTTATTGGTTATATATAAAATAATTTGTGGCCGTAACAGGGCCGATTTGTAAAAAAATTAATATTATTTTAATCAAATTCCATTTCAGATTCACTGCTTTCTTCAGAATCTAAGGAATTTTCAACTCCAATATTAACTATTACTGGTTACATATTATCCAAATTCCACATTTTATTTTCTTCCTTGTGAGCATGACTAACAGCATTTTTCCAATTTTCTGGAGTTACTTTTGACAAGAAATGTTCTAATAACTGTTGTAAGTATTCTAATTTAAAAGTTTTGTTGTTGCGTCCGACTTCACCCTTTACTTGAGACCATATATTTTCTATCGTATTCAGATCACAGTGGTATGGAGGTAAACGTAAAATAATTACATCACGATTTAATGCCATTTCGTCAATTATATATTTTTTATAAGCTGCTTCATGTTGCCTTACAATAGGTAATAATTCCTTTTTGTCGAATTCTCGTTGTACTCAATTGCGTGTTTATCCAACCATTCGATTATCTCTCCTTTTTTCCATGCCGTTGTTGGCAATTTTTCTGCTAGTCTTGAATGGTAACTAGCATTATTCATGACTGTGACAGAATTTTTTGGAATTAAATCCAACATTTGCTCAAAATATTCTTCAAAAACGTCAGCAGTAATTTCCTCGTGGTAATCTTTGGTTGATTTTGAGGGAAAACTTAATAATCTACCATTGACAAAACCGTATTCGTTTCCAATATGGGTTATTATGAGTCTGCGTCCTTTTCCAACGCGAATATTGTTTATTCCAGTAGATACACCTTCGATGAATGCCTGACGGGAACTTTTCACATTTGTATCAACCCATAGATATGGTACAGTATGACCTTCATTTAGCCAAGTCTCGTCCAAATAAAAAATTGTTTTCCCTTCTTCTCGGTACTTTTTAATAGTTCTTAGATAATCTCGTCTGTCTAATACAATGTAATCTTTTTCAATTAAAACGGATTTTTTTCTATCCTTTTGCCAACGAAATCCCATCTCTCTCAAGAGTCCCCATAATTTCTTGTTGCTTATGATTGGTAACTCTTCGTTTTCTCTAATTAATGTTTTGTCCAATGTTGGAAATTCTTTGTTAAAAAAATGAGTGACGCTGCGTCTTATCATGTTTTTATGTATTTTTTCAGATTCCAAGGGTTTACTCCCTCCACTCTTCTTGGGAGATGAAACAGTTCCTCCTTTTCTTTCTTTCTTTTAGGAATCTTTAAATTGTTGCTTCTCCAACAATTGTCCAATATGTCATATTTGAACACATGTTAACTATTTCACGAACATTACTTAAAGGGCGTTGATGTATAAGTGCATCGTGTACATTTAATATTATATTTTTCTCTCTTAGACTGAAGGCACCTTTAAAACTACACTTAACCGGGATAAAACCTGTTGTCGACGTCATTTTTAAATGTATATAACAAAATATCGACACCAAAAACGTAGGTAGGTAAGACATGAACAATGTACATCTACAAACTAAATGGAAGATGCAAACAATTTCTAATTTATATTATTGGCATAAGCTGTAATGTGGCATAAAAACTACTTAAACTACCATTAGTGAAACCTTATCAGTAATTCCAGGTAATCGTTCAAAGAAGGTATTCTTTTTGTGTCAGGCGATAATTTGTATAGAAAACAATAATCACCTTTACTTTAATTTATTTCGTGAAACATTGAATTCTCTCGTTAATCACCCGTGTATAATTAACAATAATCGTGTGGCATGTATACCGACGTTTTTTACGCACAAAAAAGGTATAGTGAGATTAGTGGACACTTATTTTACAGAAGATTTTTTAAAAGATAATGAATTGTTGACGGCATCTTAAAATATTAATTTTTTTTATTTATTTCAAAACAAGTATAGGGTGACGCCTATGGTTTTTTGACCTGTTGAGGATTTGCATACATAATGTGCTATTAATATTATGGAAAAGGACTATAATAGTCTAGGTATATGGTTGTCTGATCTAGTACAATACATATACTTGGTTTTCTTTATTTTTAATCCCATTCTGAAATGTAAATTCAAAAGAAAAAAGACTACGAATAAAATGGTGAGAGGTATGTAAAGTTGAAAATTACTGCAATCAACACAAAAAAGTAGTGGATAAATTGCACGCCAAAAAATTCCCAGGATTGCAGTTATGTACTATATTTACTAAGACACACAGTCAAAATACTAAAATTCCTTAAGGTAAAAATTCCATTGTAAAATTATCTGTTGGTGCAGGATACATTGATAGAGAAGATATTTTTGTTTTTTTAGTAACATCTGATGGAATTGTAACTTTTTCAAAAATCTTCATATTTACTGTCAATCTCACTGTAGAGTAGTATAAAACTTCGATAACTGTTATTATACTACATCCAAGAAAAAGGCTGTAGACTCCACCAAACGATGCTAAAATAAAGACAAAATATTTATCACGATATATTTAAAGTAAGTATTTGAAGTAATAAATAAAAAAATATTGATTGCTTTTAAACCAAATTCATATTTTTCAAAAAGCATTTTTACATTCCCATTTTAATAAATACAGTTGGCGTTTTTCCCTTTTACCTTTTTTTAACCTTAATTTAAATTAAGGTAACTATTTCTTTTAGCCCTTTATTATAGTTAATCATTATTAATAACATTAAATGCATTCAGATTACTGTAGGAACATTATATATCCCATATCGATATTTTAAAATACTATTCGGCGCTATGTCAATTTCAATCGTGTTATGCGTTGTTCATGTAGGTGTGTTTTGTCTTAGAGAATATTAACAGGAAATTATATTTTAAGATTAGGTTGTATCATTATTCTGCAATTTGTAAACAAATCCACTTGTTACTCTTCTTTGCTTGTGACTTTTGGTTTGAAATTCGTTAAAATTTCAATAAACAACATAGACAGGTAAGTAGGTCTTTCAGGTCAAATATCTAGCTGGTAACATCAGCTTTAAATATATGGATAATAAAAAAAATAAGCAATTTAATTGAACCCAGCCTGTGAGACTTATTCACCACTTAGAATTACGTTTGGGTGTAACAATTCATTGGAACAGGGTGTATTAATTCGTGTAACAGGAATCACTCCACCACACTCCAATGCTCCAGAATATTCCTTTCCTCCCTATAGCACTCTGATGCGACTTGTCTGCAAACCTAAAATTGCTTACTTGAGCGTTAAGTCTTCTCTATGGGTTGCGTCCAGTTCAGAGAATTGGTGTTTAAATATTTGGGTTCTACATGCCCGGGTACATTTGGTTTTGTTAATTTTTTTTTGTGGTTTACACCGGATTCTTGTTAGTAGGTATTTTTATATTTTTTTGGTGGCTGAAGCCGTGTTTTGCGTTTTTTTGTGGTTTTTGTTATTATGATGTCAAAAAATAAAAATCTTATTAGTGCATATTAACAAATCTTAATACCTGGCGCCAACATAGTGCTGCGCTTGTCCTCGTTGTTAGGGCTACAAACTATCCACTTTTATTTATTGTTTATTTCTTTTGCTTTTTCTCTGGTATATTTATTTATTTATCTTCTCTTCGGGATTAATTTTTATTTTGTTTTACTATTTGTTGTTTAGATCTTTTGTGCTTCCATCTGTGGAAAACGTCGTATCTTATGATCTCTCGCATTATGGAACTTAAGTGATTCTCCAGATTCACGAATTTTATCCTGGCCTTTTCCATCATTATTTTAGTCACCCTTGCTGCAGTTGTTTAAATAAAAATCGTTCCGCGACATAATTCGGTACGTTGACTGACTCTCTTGGCTGCTGTTAACATTAAACCATGGTTTAATCTGAACGAGTCTGTGTGTCTGATTGCACAAATACACCGACAATTTCTTACTTTACACTTAAATGTTTCTTTAATTAATACAACATTTTGTATAATATTGGATTAGTTTTGTATCGTTTTTTCTGTAATATTGGTTATATCAATAGTCGAGGACACTTCCATTTTGCAGGAATAATAGCAAAACTTAAAATAAATTTGTTTTGACTGTTTTGACAAGTTATAAATAACATCCGGAGATATTTTAATATTTCTATTTACATCATTTAAAATGTTTGAAACTGAGAGAAACCTAGGAAAAAAATTGACAACCTCGCACAGTATCTGTCATACTTCAATACAAATGTCATAATAAATACAACACAGGTTATATTAGCAAAATTTATTATTTTGGTGAATCTACCATATCTATCTTGTTATGGTGTTTGGTGAATATCTACCAATATTTCATTATAATCCAGTGTTCTAATGAAAATTATTCAATATTCCGCACTAATATGATATAAGAAAACGGTTACTAGAAATATATATTCCTGTTTTCTAAAAATATGTTTCAAATAGGCGTGGCTGATAACTCGTCCGGCATCTCCGTGACATATATGAGACATTTATGTAGTATAAGGAAGGCCATTATCGGCTAAGATAGTATCTGGAAAATACTGAAGGTGGTAGATATGTCAAAATACAAATTCTGTTGGGTAAAAGTGAAACTACATACACTTGCCAAACTACTACACCTTAGAGTAGGTCATCTAATAGTATAACAGAGCAGAAGAGTGTTAACGTAACAATAAATATCTAGCTAATTTCTGCCAGAAACTTTCTGCAGAAAGTATTTGTTGCAGTTTCGCAACGTTACATAAACATTTATTAAATATTAACAGACTTCTAGATAATTTCAATTGTCCCCGTATATTTAAACTGATATTTGCTTGTAAAATGGCAAAGCGGTTTAAGGGTTAAACATTCCAAGACGGACATCTGCGAGATAAGGGCGAGTTCCATATGCCACATACGTCATATGTTGTTTTTGTGTATGTGTGTGGGTTAAACGTACCTGACACTCTCAAATGCAGTTGGGGTGGAATGTGCATTATCAACTTTTGGTAGTTTCTGTACGTCGGTGAAGTTATAGCGGTGGTGCTATAATATTATTGGGTAAAGTACATATACACAATATATACGCCTTAATTTTGTTGTTGGATGGGCTAAGTACGTATTTTGTGCCCAATATTACATATTGCGTCGCGGTTTTTGAACTTTGTACATTTGTTTGCGACTTTATTTTATTGTCCTGAACTTTATATTCCATTTTGTCGCCCGTTGAGAAAATTTACGTTTGCTTACAGATATTTGACTGTATCCGTAAATATTATGGACTTGTTTGAATTAATAATTTTATTAATTTATTATCAATTGACATTTTATTAGATTGTACTAATTTCACTTTTTTTTTGTGTTTTTATGAGTTTACTTATTGCAATAATTTTATTATTAATTTAATGTGCATTTTATTACCGGATATATTTTTGAATTGACTTTATTCATGGACGTATAAACATAGATGGACACAGCAATAAGATACCTTTAACACACAATGTTTTGAAACTTCGATAGAATGTGATGCTTCCGCAGTGAGCATAAGCGTGCTTGAATTTTTACTCGCGGGTAATTATTCAGATTTTAAAAATTTGAAGTAGTAATAATGTATAAAAACACGTTCAAAGAATTTAAAATAACGAGAGTTTAACTATTAACAAATCACGTCTTTATAGAAAAATTAAAATACAATTTTATTTGCTTTAAAATTAATACAATAAAATATAGTTGAGTTCAAGTTAATTTTTATTAGGTATCAAATTAATGCTACAATAAAAAATCTTTTTGTTTTCTCCTAAATTTGCTACCAAAATAGTTCGATCGTCAATATTATTTGGAAACCGACATAGAAAAATAAATGAGTTTTATTCATTTCACTAATTTATTTGCATCCATGAGAAATATTCAATTAAAAAGGTACTAAACAGATCTTTTTTAATCAGATGATGTCTACTTACAATTTAAAAATGTCTACTGATTTCATAAACTTATATCTTATTCAATACATTAATAAACATGAATAAACCCAATGGTGCGCCTATTAAAATGTAAACAAACACGCTTCCTCATTTCCTCATCTTAAATAATGTAAATTGTATGTACTTACAAATGAAATGAGAGATCGGGATGTAAATATTTCGTTTATTTTATTTCACTTTTCACAAATATCACTGAAAATACAGCCAAAATATCAAAAAATAGCTTTTCCTCATGTACTGTAAAAAGTAAACAAACATGGAACAGCATTTGAAGTTTGACGTAGATCCATAAGACAGAGAAATGTAAACAACCGTTGCCATTTATAAATAGTTTTCAGTGCTTCTACACATAAAATAATTGATTGATATCTATTATACGCTATTATTAAATGATAATGCACACTATGTATACACTTTATATTTAGATTACAATTAAATATATTAATCGAACCAATAAATTATTATTTTGGTTTGATAGCACCTGTAGAGTATAAAATACGGAGTAATATTTTCAGCGACTCGCGAATAAGAAATTTTAAAGCAAAACGTGACAACAGTTGAAGGTGCTGAGAATGTGACTTATTCAAATAATTTTGACTACACAATTTTATGTAAATAACTGAGTCCATCTGTGTTTATACGTCCATGACTTTATGGAAAAAAAATAAATTCCACTCCATCCGAGGTCGGGAAGTGGGAGGAGGTGAGTTTTTAAGGGTAAAAATCGCTTTATTGCGATGTTCGGCGAAACTACAAGTGCTATGGAAAAAAAGTTAAGTGGCAAAGTTGTAGGTAACAAAAAGAACTACAACTTTTGTTTTTACACTTTTTTCACATAACCTCAAAATGTTTGTGGAAAATTCAAAAGACTTGATTTTTATTTTTATCTTTTACAAAAAAATTTTTACGAAATTTGGTGAAAACTTGCCTTAGTGTGTACTAAGGGGCGTCAAAAAATACAGAGAACTGCTAAAGACTGTTAAACATCGAAAAATGTCTTATCTGGGACATATAGTAAGGGAAAGTCGGATATAAAATTTTACAACTGATCCTTAAAAGCAAAATAGAGGGCCGTAGAGGTGTAGAAAGAAAACAAGTTTCTTGGTTAAAAAACATTCGTGAATGGACTCAGATACCAAATGCAGGACAATTATTTCATAGTGCAGAAGATCAAGAAGCCTTCGCAATGGTGATCGCCAACGTCGGATAGTTCTGATATGGCACGCGAAGAAGAAGTATGTAAGTCCTTGAGATCGAAAATCTATCTCTCCTCTCCTGTGATGAAGTAAATTATTCACATTTGTCAAACTGTTCGTGATATGGTTCGGAAAACAATCTGCATTTCGACACTTAATTAGAAAAGTCTTTCTGTTCCTTAACCCTGCCAGTTTGGTTTGATTAAAGATTGTTTGCAACAAATCAATTTTGAAATACCTTTTATAAAGAGATACGTGGATGACTTAATTTTGGCACTACCAGCAGACTCTATACAATTTACGTTAAATGTTTTCAACCAACAAAACCCACACTTGCAATTCACATGCGAGGAAGAGCGGGAGGGATCTTTGCCTTCCTTGACATGCGTTTGCATAGATGTGAGGATAATGTTGTGAAAACACAATGGTATAGAAAACCTATATGTAGCAATAGATTCATAAGCTACCATTCCCATCATCCTCCTAGAATGAAAACCAACCTAGTCCTAGCAATGAAAGAACGTGTCAAAAGGTTATCACATCCAGATTATCTCCAACATGATCTTAACCTCTTACGGAATATTTTTGTTGAAAATTCATATCCTCTAAGACTGATTAATAAATTAATTTTTAATGTTCCATTTGTTAACAGAAATAACATTCTCACTAATTCTCAATCAGTGCCCTCAGCACAAAACAATTCTTCTCAAACAAGTGTGTATTTTTATGCCCTTCTGTATATTCCAAAACTAACCGTAGAACTTACTAAAATTTTCAAAGAATTTAAGAACATCAAAATAGCTAACAAGAACATCAAAACCATACGTCAGCTATATAGCAAAATAAAACAACCCCTAACTACTTTAGAGTCAAGAGATGTTGTTTATTTCATTCAATGTACTGAATGTCCATCCACGTACATTGGTGAAACTGGAAGAAATCTGTCTAGTCGTATCGTTTCTCATAAGAGTGACTGTAGACTAAATAAACCCACTTGTGCTTTGGCAGAACACACTATCGATCTAGACCATAAGATAGATTTCAACAAGGTAAAAATATTAGCCAGAGAGAAAAATAAATTTAAGAGAACATTCTTAGAAATGGTACATATCAGCAGGAGTGATAACAACAATCTGAATAAAAGATCTGAGATCCAGAATCTTAGCAAAATTTACAATTTTATTTTGACTTTTGACTAGGGTTTTCTGCATCTCAGAGTGTTTCATGTTACTTACTAAATACTATTTTCTTTTTATTGTTTGACATAATAAACTTTTTTTAAATTTCCCTCTCAATTCTAAGTTGGTAACATGGTTGGTAGTACTTAAAATCACAAACGGCATTTTGTTAGACATCAGTTTGAAAGTTTGTTTTTTGTAGTTACATCGAACTATTTAAACAACAATAGTTCCTCCTACTACCTCTTTCTGTTCGTGAGATGTGACTGAATTCAAACCTGCGAAGACGACTGTTTTTTGTCAAACATGTCGTCTTATTTTTTACTTTTTAAACTTTGTAACATGTTCTTTAATTTTTAAGTTATTTTAAAGTTTTTAAAATTTTTAATGCCTTCAGTAATTCAGATCACATTATGTTATTTAACGTTGTGTTTTATATGCTATGAATCTTACTTTCTGGTAAGTTTTTATAACTTTTATATTACATCAGCCTAATTTTATAACACAGTAATTTTCATTGTAGACCTTGATAAAGGTGGCAAATAACCACCGAAAGCTCGGATTTCAAAATAAATAGTACGCCTTAGCAAAGCTCTATTTTTTATTGACTACCACACCCAAAAAGAAAAAAGTATTTACATATTTTTTCCAAACTAGTCAAAAAATTTTGGACTACCTTGTCTATATATATATATATATATATATATATATATATATATATATATATATATATATATATATATATATATATATATATATATTATAAGATTGCTCATAACAAAAATATAATTAAAAATTAATAAATGAGCTTTTTAATTGTGTCACATTCTTTTGATGAAATTCCCTTTAAATCCTATCTTAAATATTTTTAACAGCTATTTTCACATATTTTGTTGCAATCGTAATGTTCTGTGGATTTATAATTTTTTGTGTATCAATGTATCATGAAATCTTAAGCTACATGACTAATTACAGTATTAATTATAAGAAATATCTCAAAATTGTACACAATGATGAAAAAAAAAAAAAATTTCGATTTGAGTTTTTTTTGTTTTTTGTGTTTTTTGAAAACATTTGCCATAGTAATGTATATTTTTCTTACAGTGACGAAAAGAAGAGATTGCAACAAACGAAAAGCCCACCGACTTTGTTAAATAAGCTGGTATTTTGATGCGTGAATTTTCGATTTAAAATTAGAGTGCTTCTTCGATATTAAATAAATATCAGGTAAAAAAATAAATTATACAAAAATAAAAACCCAAAAACTTTTTCACAAAAATGTTGAGGTTGTGTGAAAAAAGTGTAAATACAAAAGTTCTAGATCTTTTTGTTACCTACAACTTCCCTATTTAACTTTTTTCCATAGCACTTCTGATCAGATCAGATTTATATGTTTTGTTGATTATACAAAGACATTTGATAATGTTAGATGTGACAAACTATGGAACATAATAACGGCAACGGACGTCCTCAAACACTTGACTCACCTTATTGGCAAAATGTATTAAGTTAACCTGCATATATTTAAATGGACGGATACTGATCTGACAAGTGCACTTTAAAGAAGAGAGTACGTCAAGGATGCGTTTTAACTCCATTAATAATTAACATATCTTTAGAGGTTATAATGCGCAGAGTCTTGGATAGCTGAAAGCGAGAAGTAAGCCCAGGCGGTGTCAGTATATCTAACTTATATTTCGCAGACGACACTACACTTCTAGCCTCTAATTAATAAAAAATCACATACTTATTAAAAAAAAATCGAGGTAGAAAGTGTTTAATTTGGACCAAAGTTAACTACAACAAAACCAAAATCATGGTTATTGATTGCCAACAAGAATTTCCTAATGCCCGAACAATTGCGGAATGCGAGGTAGTCTCCTCTAAAATATATTTTGAAACTCTCGTTAATAACACAGGCAGTTGTGAACCCGAAATTCAAAGACGCATTTAACTATCAAGAATAGTAATGACCGAACTTAATAAGGTCTGGCGTGATTCTCACATTACTATGACATACAAAAAGAGAGTCGATTCAACTCTGGTCTTTTCTAGATTTTACTATTCATTTGAGATATGGACAGTTGAATAATCATATAGACGAAACTTAAACGCTTTTCAAATATGGATATGAAAACGACTGCTTCGAATTCCATGGACGGCTCGCCGTAAGATTTTCTGGGTTCCAGATGAAATTAAATCCAATCAGCGCCTGTTTGGTGCTGTTTACTATAAAATTTAAGTTATTTGGTCATACCCATCGAAGTGATCACAAAATGGTATGGTTAGTGGTCCAAGGAAAGCCTCAGGAGTCAACGCCAACGCAATAGATTTCCACAGCACTGGCCAGACATTACGAAAAAGATTATCAACAAGCATTGTACTGAGGCAATACATATAACAGAAGACCATGACCAATGGAGAAATATCATTCATCAGAGTATGCAAGCTGCTAAAGCTCAATGATGAACTACAACATAGCTGCCAAGATATTAATGACTATGATGATAATAAAGAAGAGTTCGCTTTACTAATTACTTTTGTTATATAAGTAGACCAATTGAATGTTTGGTTGACCGTAACACCAATATCATTAACTTCCTTTACAGATTTTAGATGAAGTCCATTTAAAAATGTGTTATATAGAGAATATTGTATCCAAATTAAACGACACAACACTTACGAGTTTTATTGGAATAAAATACCCATTTTATGCTATATTCTGATAGCTGGTTAAGTTGACTCTGAAGAGTATGAACGATATATGGACAGTAATGTAAGAGAAAATCGTCGGTATATGAAACCGATTTTAAGTGTTATTCACACGTTAAATCAGATACATATAACAAAAATAGAATAGGCCCTAATATTAATCCCTACGGGAGACCACTGACTAATACACATGAAACACATTTTCAACTTTGACCAAAAAGTTCTTTCAGAGAACAGAGAACAGAGAAGTTTTCTAACAACAATAACAACTGACCACGCACGCCGTAGTGTTCTAGCTTCAGCAACTTTTTTAGAGGTACATAATCTAATGCACGGAAAAAATCTATAGATGGTGGTCCTTAAGCAATTGTACGAAAAGAAACCGTAGATTCTACACTCATTACGATTTAAGTCAAATTGCTTTAATAAAATGTTAATATTCAGAAAGATATAGGGTGTTAAAGTGAAAATTTAAAATTTTAATTTTCGCTATAACTTTTATGTTTGTAAACATTTATGTATCAAAATTTATAACTAAGTACAATTGAACATCAGGAATTATAATTTTATGCATACTTTATTGTAGCTGATAGAGGGCTCCAAATATGTGGCATACATTTGCACTTAACTTTTTTGCTCTTTTAGTTACCGGTGGTTGTGATAAAAAATATTAAAGATACATTATTTTAACAAAAAAATAGGTATACTTGTTAATATCTTCAAAACTCAACAGTTTTCGAGATAATAGCATTTTACAAATCAACTACATAATTCAGATTTAACGCAATTACTCCAGGCAACGAAAGAAAATTAGACAAAAACATCAATACTTCTGAATTTTGGTATATAATGCCTTTAGTAAAGTTAATAGTTAACGAAATATTAAATAAAATAAATATATCAGCATTATAATTTGCAACAGGATTTGGCAAACTAACGGAATTATTAATTTTTTTTTTTTAATTGAAATTAACGTATCTCGACATCTATGGCCATTGACACGGGTACAAAAACATCTGGAATATTACATTATACATAGAAGATGATTACATTACTAAAGATCAACACAGTATTTTTTTTTGTTTTTTGAACGAACAATGTTACAATATTGTTATATACGATAATATAATCTACAATCTTTTAAAAAGTAAATTAGAGCTCTGTACATATTTGGCGAACTAAGTATCTGTTTCAGTATTATTCGAACTTTCAAAGCGATAGGTCGTAAATAATCAGTGCCCAGTGTCTTTTTCTACTAATTAACTCGATTTTAAATTAGTACAGGTGATTCGAAGTTTGACAATAACTCAGTGTAATAAATAAGTATATAAACGACTCCCCCATGGGGGAGGCACTTTCCCCAGAGACGCCAATAGGTGATTTAAACTTTTCATGTGTTAGTGAGAATAGTGAAATGCCTATTAATGAATCCAGTTTAATCGAAAATTTTGATGATTTGACAGCGAAAAATGCGAATAAAACCAGTGACTGTACTACAATCTTGCCAGAACCTGAAGCGCAAAAAACAGTAGCTAAGAAATTTTTCAACATTAAATCAGATAAGTACAATTTTAATAATATTTATGTTTACATAGAAAAAACAAACAATGAAAATATAGGTCGTCTACATCCTTTAACAGTTGCGCATATTTTGCATAAAAAATTGAATATTCCTAATATTATTGAAATTAAAGGCATTGGAAAAAACAGAATTAAAGTTTTGTTAAGGTCAATTTCTGATGCAAATAATTTGGTTAAAAATTTAAAGTTAAAAAATGAAAATTTGGTAGCTTACATTCCTAATCATCTACTAGAAATCAAAGGTCTAATCAGAGATGTTGATACCCAATACGATGAAAATTATTTATTAGATAACAATGAATCTCCCTCCCCCATATTAGGTTACAAACGAACTTTTAGAAGGGTTGATACGGAAGGAAAAACTAACTATGTACCGAAGAGGACTGTAATAGTCACCGTTGAGGGAAATATTTTACCTAGCTATATTGCAATAAATAGTGTATTTTTTCCTGCGGAAACCTATATTGGCAAGGTTACTCAGTGTTATAATTGTTTGAGATTTGGACATATCTCCAAGCAGTGTCGGAGTACAGAGGCACATTGCATAAAATGCGGAAAAACCAAAAATGAAGGTCATGCTTGCCAGGATAATGCTATTCAGTGCATCCATTGCAATAGTAAGGATCATGTATCCATTTCCAAGAAATGTCCAAAGTATTAACTGCAGAAGAAGATCAAAACCGTTATGATTGAGCAAAAAACTTCTTTCATCGAGACAAAAACTTATTGTGAATCATCCTTTTCGGGATTATTCACTCAGAATAGATATTCCACACTAGAAAATAACGGAAACAGTTTTCCTCCCCTGCCAACATTCACATAAAATTCAACCCATTCTGCTGCCACACAAGTAATTACGCGTAGAAACCAAAACTTATCATCAAATAACACATCACAACCCTCCTCAAGTCGCTATAGCATAGCGAAAAAACGAAAATTAATCTCTCCTACCCCCCAGTCCCCCCATACTACACCTATGTTTCCTTTTAATTTTGGGCCCTCTAGACCCCTTCCTACTAATTTAAACATCCCTAATTCTCAAAATAAACAAGATCAGGCAGATCTTCAAACACTTATTTCCAATTACATTTTTAATTTAATCACAAATATCCAAACTGTAGATGATATAAAAACAATAAGTCAAGATAGTATTTACCATGGAATAAAAACAATTTTGGAGGATATTATCAATAAATAACATCTTCACAGAACTTAAATCATTAAAAATTTTGCAATGGAACACTCGATCCGTTGTTTCGAATAAAAACAGCTTAGTTCATTTTTTAACAACTGAAAATATTGACATTGCCTTATTAAGCGAAACTTGGTTCAAACCAAATCAGAATTATATATTTAAAGATTACAATGTAATTCGCCAAGATAGATATGACGGGTACGCAGGTGTTGCAATCTTAATTAAAACAACCATACCATTTTGTCAAATAAATATTAGAAACAATTTTAACGATGAAATTTTAGTCTGCGGTGCTACCATTAAAATTAATACAACAGAATTAAGTTTTCTATCTATATATAGACCACCTAAAATTCGTACTTCCAAAAATGATTGGATAAATATCTTCTCACAAGTCAAATCACCTTTAATAATAGGAGGAGATATGAATGCTCATAATTCACTATGGGGCTCATTACATAATGATGCAGTTGGTCAACAAATTGTTAGTAGTGTCGAGGATCTAGATCTGGTAATTTTAAATAATGGTGAAGCTACCTATCTTCCTAGATATGGTACCGAAAAATCGATGATTAACATATCACTTTGCACAGCTAATATAGCTAGTAAAATCACCTGGTCAGTTTTATCTGACACCTTAGGCTCCAATCATTTTGCAATAACTATGAATTTTTCAATAACCTACACATCGCAGGAAACAATACACCCAAAAAGCAAGTGGAACATCAAAAAGGCCAATTGGCCGCTGTATACATCTTTAATTGAAAACATGTTTTCTAATAAAAGTAACTATCTTAATACTTATGAAAATTATAACTTTCTAATAGATTGCATTAATCATGCTGCTATTAAATCTATTCCTCAATATAAAATTTTTAAATCCAAAAATCGATCCCCTCCGCCATGGTGGGACCCAGAATGTGATCTGATAATTAATAACAGAAAAGAAGCATTAGCAGTTTATAAACGTTCACCAAGCCTTGATAATTATCTAAAATGTCAGAAAATTACTGCTCATACTAAAAAGCAGCTGAAACAAAAAGCCAAAGCTAGTTGGATTAAATGGTGTTCTAATTTAAGCAAAAATACTTCTTCTAAAGAAATATGGTCTCAAGCTAACAAAATGAACCGAAAATCACATAATAGTACAAAACCCTTCAATGATACTTTATTAGAAAACTTCTTTAATAGAGTATCTCCTCCATGGGTTCAACATTCGCCTACACAGCCTACACAAAGTCATCATTCAAATAATCACTTTCTATTAAAACCTTTTACAAAAAAAGAACTAGACTTCGCCCTTAAAAACCACATTAATACTTCTCCTGGAATCGATCATGTAAAATACCCCATGTTAATCAACCTACCAACGGTTGCAAAAAACCATCTTTTACATATCTTCAATGATATCATCCAAAATAACATAGTTATCGAGTCCTTCAAAAATATCTTAGTCGTTCCTATCCTTAAACCCGGAAAGGATCCAAATATTGTGAGTTCATATAGACCAATATCCTTACTCTCGTGCGTATTCAAAACCCTAGAAAGGCTTATAAAATTTAGATTGGTGGATACAAAAAGAGAATTTATTACCAGTAAACCAGTTTGGCTACAAAAGAGGTTTTGGAACTCAAGACGCTTTAACAACGCTTGTTGTTGATGTACAGAACAACTTAACTAGGAATAACTATTTAGCAGCCCTATTCTTGGATATTGAAGGAGCATATGAATCAGTTTGTTTGTCAATATTGAAATTCAAAATGGTAAATTTCTTTCATTTGCTTTCGTTAACACAATTATCGGTTTCTATACAGACAGGGTAATCTACGTCAGAGACCATAATAACAAGCTAATAGGACCTAGACACAACTATCACGGCATACCACAAGGCTCGGTATTATCGCCAATTTTATTTAATATGTACACTTCTGACATACATAATATGCAAATAAACAACATCCCATTTAAAATAATACAATATGCAGATGACTTTTGTATCTATACAGAAAGTAAGAAATATGAAAACGGTATGCAAAACCTAGATAGAGTATGTAGTTCTCTTTTCCCATGGTACTTAGAGAACGGCTTAAATTTATCAATTGACAAATCAGCAGTATTTGTCTTCACAAGACACAACCTTCCTCCAAATCAAAATATACTTCTTGATAATCAATCTTTTACATTCAAAAACCATATCAAATATCTGGGCCTTATACTGGATAAAAAATTGACTTGGAAACAACACATACAATATATGCTGGATAGATGCAATAAAGCTAGTAATTTTCTTAGAATGACAACCAAAGTGTGGTGGGGTTGCGATGTTGAAACATCCTTATTGTTTTACAGAGCATATATACGATCCATTATAGATTATGGCGCTACTCTTTACGGTTCTGCATCTAGAAATCTTCTAAGAAAAATTGACATTTTTCAAAATTCTGTCTTAAGGGTCTGTTTAGGTGCTATGAGATCTACCCCTATACAACCACTACATGTTGAAGCCTATGAACACCTCTTTCGATTAGAAGAAATTTGTTAAGCGAAAAATGGGTACTCAAAGCCCACTCAACATATCCCAAATTATTTTCCAGTATACGTCAACTTAACGAATCAGATCTCACTCATAAATATTGGATTAAGAAGCCGTCTCCACCTTTGTGCACTGCTTTACAGAACAATTCAATTTTTTCAAAAAATTTGGCCAAAGTGGAAAAAAATTTAGACTTCTTTGCTCTCTTCCATAAAGCTGAAGTTATAATACCCTCATATAGTCACAACAACAAATTGAGCAACAATATTCTGAGATCTGTTTTGAACTGTTATAGTGATGCCACAGTTATATACACGGACGCATCCAAATCAATAGAAGGGACTGGCTGTACCTATTTTCTACCCTCAGGAGGTTCTGAATTTAAGTACAAACTTTCCAAGGAGTTTTCAATTTTCTCGGCGGAATCATTGGCTATACTCGAAGCTTTGACATATGTTAAAAACTCTAATATTAAAAAATCGTTAATTCTTTCAGACTGCCTTTCAGTTCTACAGAACATAAAAAACACTTTTTTGCCCAAAACATTTAGTAATCCTTATATTTTTCTAATAAAAGATCAATTAAAGCACTTAGTAGACTCTGGCTTTAATATAAAATTTATTTGGGTTAAGGCACATATTGGACTCAAAGATAATGAATATTTAGATTACTTAGCTAAAACCAGTATAATATCAGGCACTTTATTGCCATATTCTTTATGTGTATCAGATGCCATTAGGATATTTAAAAAAAAACCAGCTAGCGACATGGAAAGATCAATGGAATCTTTACTGCCTTACAAACCAAACAAGATACACCACTTTACAACCAGTTATCCCACAAACTACTTGGTTTAAGAATTTTAAATCTCCACGTAAATATATAACCACCATAAATAGACTACGCTTTGGACATGCGTGTTATCCAAGTCATTTATATAAAATAAATGTGATTGAAGATGATAATTGCAAACATTGCGGAAAACTGGGTGATCTTGATCACATCTTTTTTGAATGCCCTAAGTTTCAACAGCATTCAAACTCTCTCTACAAAAAATTAATCGAATTTAATATGTATGCACCATTCAATATTCAGTCGCTACTGGCGACAGGCTCACAAAATATATATAATATCATTATAGATTTCTTGTCAGACACATGCATGGTTCTATAGAATTTGTACTCGAGCATGAAATTTTTCATGATCGTGTGGAAATTTAGATTTGTATCCTTTGTTTACCCTAAATGTTATAACACCTTATCCGTGGTCCAGTTTTGTTTGTCTACTAAGAATGTCTTGATGGGCCCCTAGACGAGAAGCAAGTGACCCTGTAAGTTTCCTTGTCGTATATTCTTCTATTAATTATCCGATAGTTTTTTTTTTCGATTAGGGATAGAGTTGTGCATTGGTCTCTGATTGGAGAATCTATTGCAACTGGCTGAATGACTAATGTCAATGCCATAAAAAAAAAAGTATCTGTTTCAGGTTACCGTTTATATTATGAGCTAATCTCTAACATTAAAAAATCGTTAATTCTTTCAGACTGCCTTTCAGTTCTACAGAACATAAAAAACACTTTTTTGCCCAAAACATTTAGTAATCCTTATATTTTTCTAATAGAAGATCAATTAAAGCACTTAGTAGACTCTGGCTTTAATATAAAATTTATTTGGGTTAAGGAAGAGTGTCTTCTTTTTTATGTCGAGTTAGACTAGTATTGAATGCAGGTAGCTTATTGGTCCATGGAGGATTATTGAAAGTACTGATGGGAGTAGTTATATTCAGATCTATAGCTGCTAGCAAAGGATTTACTAATTGTGGTAGGGGGTAAATACATCTGTCTCTATTTTCAGGAGTGTGGTGGGTGTTAACAAGCTTAAATACTGGGTTTTTTGGGTTAGCTGAAACTCTAGTGAAATAAGAAGAGGGTAAAAGCTAACGTCGTATGAAAAGAGGAGGTTCTAAAGCTACAATGCACATGCTTTTGACGGGGCTAGATCGAAATGCACCTAGGCATATAGGTACGTAAGGAGGTCGTTTGTATTGAATTTAGAGGGTCATGTAAAGCATGCATCCATAATCTAATCTAAAGCGAATAAGAGCTCTATAGATTCTCTTATTCGCTCTATAGATTTGCAAGTGTTTTCAATATGTTTAGTTTACCAGCACAGTTGTCCTTTAGATTTTTTAAATGTATTTTCCAATTTAACTTCTGATCGAATATCAACCCCAAGATTTTATGATTGTTTACTGTAGGTAAAGGAACATCGTTTAGATATATTTCCGGGTTTGGAATGCTTTGTTTTTTGGTAAATCTTAGTAATTTAGATTTTGAGCTAGAAAGTTTGATGCCATGTTGTGTGGACCAAGAATATACGTTGCTTACAGAATTTTAAATAATATTTGATGTACTGGATATGCTTGCTCCACTACAGTAAATAAGTAGATCATTAGCGTACAATAGAGCTTTTACCGGTTGACGAACTTTTATAGAGATGTCATTAATTGCTAAGTTAAACAGAGTTTGACTTAAAACAGAGCCTTGAGGTATACCATTAAGTTGTTCGAGAAGATTTGACTCATTACCGTTTACTGCAACTTTAAATTTACGGTTATTTAAAAAGTTATCTATGAACGTGTAAATATTGCCTGTAATATTATTATCGATAAGTTTCTGTAACATTCTTTGGAATAGTATCGAAGGCGCTTTCAATATCGAAGGCTGCCAAAACTGTATCATGTTGCTTCTTGAAATTTTCGGTTATATGGTTTTGTAGTAATACTAAATTGTCCATTGTGCTTCGATGTGGTCTGAATCCCGATTGAACGGAGCTAATTATATTATGCTTTTCGGAAAACCAGTTAAGTCTATTATTGATTAGTTTTTCCATTAATTTACATATGCAACATGTTAATGAGATCGGTCTATAAAAGGATGGCTCTATTGAAGGTTGGTCGGGTTTTTTTATTGGAAGAATGATATGGATTGTCTCCACAGGTTGGGAAACTTTTTGTTGGTCCAAAGAAGGTTATAAAATGAAAGTAGCTTTGTGAGTCCATTGGTGGCTAAATTTTTGAGAAATATGGAGGGTATATTGTCAATTCCTGCTGCAGAATTTTTTAAGGTAGACATAGCAAATGAAATCTCCTGAAAAGTAAAAGGTGAGTTTAAAGCGAGGTCATCTGAGAGATCTGTAGTAGAAGGAATAACTTTATGTTAAGTCAGAGTATTTGTGTAGTTGTCATTTTTGCTTTTATTATGAAAATGAGTTGCCAGAATTTTAGCAATTTGATCATCTCCAGTTATTATTGAATTATGATAACTAAGCGCTGGAATTGACAAGTGTGTTGTTTTCCCGTGCATTTGTTTAATTTTCTTTCAAACTTGACTGGAAGGGGCGTCTATAGATATGGAAGATACGTACTTATTCCAACAGTCTTTCTTGCTTTGTTTTATCACTCTTCGCGCTATAGCTTTTAGTTGTTTGAATTTAATCAAGTTTGACTCAGTTCTGGTTCTGCGATATTTGTTCAATGCTGTTTTGATTTCTCTGATGGCTTTCTTACATTTAGTATTCCACCAGGGTACAGTTTTACGAGAAGACGATATTGTGCATCTTCCAATGTGCGTTTGAACAGCCAGGGTGATTAAACTGACTAGGGAGTCTAGTGCTATATCAAGATCTTCTGGTAGTTGTAGCTGATTGATCTTGTTTTTAATGAAGTCTGAGAAGTTTTTCCAGTTAGCTTGAGATAATTTCCATTTTGAAACTTTTGCTCTGGGTTTGCTGATAGAATTAGAAATCAGAAAGTGATTACTGTCATAAAGGCAATCCATTGTAGTCCAAGTTAGAAGTGGTGTTAACCTTAGGTCACATAAACTAAGATCAATTAAGGAGAAAGTGCCACTAGAAATGTTGAAGTATGTTTTGGATCCGGTATTTAATATACAGATGTTAGAGGAGTTTTTTTTCCTCTACCAAATGTTTTTTCCGATCCCCAAAGTGAATTATGGGTATTAAAATCGCCTACTTAAATAAAGGGGGCTGAAAGTTGATTAATTAAGTTTATTAGCTCAAATTAAGTAAGGCTGTGGGAAGGTGGTATGTAAATGCTACAGATTGTAATTTTATTTGGACACCAAAAAGAAACAGCAATAGCTTATAGTGAGGTAGTTAAGGGTACTTCTTTGCAATAGAAGACTTTAGAAGTATATATAGATGTGCCTCCACTAGCTCTGATATAAGTTGTTCTTAAAAAGTGATGTGATTGAAAACCATTGAGATATTTCTTGTCCGTTTGCTTGAAGTTTGTTTCTTGTAGGCAAATGATATCAGCATTCGTGTCCATGATTAGCTGTTGAATACGTTCTAGACGGGGGTAAAACCCGTCGCAGTTCCACTGGATTAGATTAAAAATGAGTATGTTATGTTTCTGAAGTGGTTGCCCCTTTAGAGAGATGTTTTTCTTCGAAATTGTCTTGTGAGGATACCGAGATTATGCTTTCTGCATGAGAATTATTAGAGCCTAGTTCCGTTTTAATTTTTTTACTAATTCTAGTTAGTCGATTTTTGAGAGATCTTTCAGTTAGTGATTTGTAAATCTTGGAAATGTCGAAGAGAAGATCTTCTATATTTTTTGTAAAGAGGAGTGCTTCGTTCAATGGGCTGGATTTACCATAGCAATTCTCTAAGAAAGCTATGAAGTTGTGTGTGTGTGTGTGTGTGTAGATAGTGGATGGCATCAGAACTTGTCTATTTGCCACAGAAAATTTGTATTTTTTTTTTTTTAATTAAGGATAGGATAGGGATACAAAACATGGCCACTCGTTTCTTGTCTAGGGACCCATCAAGACATTTTTATTAAGACAAACTAGACTAGGTCACGGGCAGGAGGTATTAACAAATGGGGTAAAACAGAGGTTTGGATTCTAATTATATAATGTTTGTAAATACACATATATACATATTTAACCATATATGAGCTAAATTTCTATTTTTGCTTCTAAAACAAACTTGATTAAAAGGTTGTATATTTCTTTATCTTGTTGTGCTAATAAAGTAGGAATGTTAGTTGGTAGACTTACAAACTTTTTCAGTTCTTGGTACAGCATATCCGTATGTGCAGTATATTTTTGACACTCTAAGAAAATGTGATTTATATCGGCTAACGGTTTTTTTGGACAGTAAGGACAACACGGAGAATCTACGATACCAATCCTAAATAAATGAGCTGGAAAGCGACCATGATTAAGTTTTAAACGTGATATAATTGATGACTTATATCTATTATAATCCCACGAATTGATGTAAGGAATGTTTGTCGGTAAAACTGGTTGAAGTTTAAAATAAAGGTTCTCTGATGTAGTTGAAAATTTACTGTACTGAGCTTCCCATCTAACCCTAACATCAGTTTTATATAAATTAATAAGATCTGATGAGCTGCACATGTTTACTTTCAATTCTGAGTCAAGTGCTTGTTTCGCTGCGAGATCAACTGCTTCATTCCCAGTTATCCCTGAATGTCCTCTAACCCAGACTAATGTAACTCGTACACCATACTCCTGCAGTTTATATAGACTATTTTTTATAGATAGAAGAATATTTTTGTTATAATGGTTAAGAGGAGGACTTTTAATGGCGTGCAAAACTGAGAGAGAGTCTGTTACAATTATCACAGATAAAGGTAAATTCATCTCGCACCAATCTAAAGCTTTCTTAATAGCTATAGCTTCTGCACTAAAAATCGATAAATAATGAGGGACTTGATATTGCTCAACATGGTTAATATTAGAAACTAAAAATGCACAGCCTGTTTTAAATCTTTTTTTTGATCCATCCGTATAAATGATGATTTTATTTTCTCCTAAATTACAGAGTATAGATTTGAAAATTAATTTTGATAGAAATATATTATCTGGATAGTTTGGAATTATAATGGTTGGTTTAAATATTAAGGCTGGAAAATCGATTTCGTAAATAGGATATTTTTTTTGACTATGTATTAGTTCTTTATGTCTCTCAGTGTTAATAAAAGCCTCAGCAAGCGGGGGAGACGTTTTAATTCTCCAATATTTGTTTGTAAGATTCTGGACCGCTATATTTGATATTTTTTTGACCATAAATGTACTAAACGTCCTATACTTTATTAGCTGTTTATTAGATAAGTACTCTCGTCGAAGGCACAAAGGCGGTTCTTGTGCTTCAGCGAGAACTGCATAATTCGGTGATGACATCATAATTCCTAGACTTATTTTAATTGCCTTATATTGAATTCTGTCTAAGGTTAATAAGTTTGATTTGCTAGTTGAGGCATAAATAGTACATCCATAATCCATTATTGAGCGGATGTATGACTTATAAAAAGTAAGGGATATTTTAACATCTGCACCCCACTTATATTTCGAAACTGCACGCAGAATGTTGAGCCCTTTCTCACATTTTTGCTTTACGTGTTTTATGTGGCTGGTCCATAGGAGTTTATTATCAATATAGATGCCAAGATATTTATATTCTTTTACTATGGGTATAGTAAAATCACCTATGGTATACAAATCGGGTGTTCTAAGTCTGTGCCTAGTAAGACACATAACCGCTGTCTTTTGCTGTGAAATACTAAAACCCATAGTATGTAACCAATCACGTATGCAGCAAAAAATATACTCTAAATCTGTAATACATCGTTCATATGAACTATGGATAGTATAAAAACAAATATCATCAGCGTACTGAATAACTTTTATATTGTCATCCATCAAACTATGCAGCTCTGCTGTGTATACATTAAATAAAAGTGGACTCAATATTGATCCTTGCGGCAAACCGTTATATACTGTTCTTGGCCCGTGGAGTACATTTCTGTGGTCACGAATATAAATTTTTCTGTTTAGAAACAAATTTATTAAGTTATTTGATACCTGTTTGCTGATACCCATTCTACACAATTTTGTTTTTAAAATACTCAAATCAACCACATCATATGCACCTTTTAGGTCCACAAATAGGCATAACATGTATTTGTTATCAGATAAGCATATTTGTGCATCTGTAACCATATGGGTCAATGCATCTATAGTACTACGGCCTCTCCGAAATCCATACTGAGTAGTGGGTAGGAGAGAATTGCTTTCAATAAAATATTCTAGGCGAAACTTAATCATGCGTTCAAAAGTCTTGGTCAGACAAGACATTAACGATATAGGTCGATATGATGAGGGTAATTTTGGATCTTTAAATGGTTTTTTTATTAAACATATAACAATATTTTTTAAATCCTCAGCATATTCTTGTTTTACCCACCAGTTGTTAAAAATTTTTAAAATTATTTGTTTAGCTGACACTGGAAGATTGTGTAAAATTTTATATGTGAAACCATCCAAACCGGGAGCTGTGCTTCTGGTTTGGTTTAACGCCAAAATTAACTCTGAATATTCAAAATTTTTAGACATAGTATCTGAAGTAGAATAAAAATGAAAATTTTTTTGATTGTCTATATCGACATTAGAGACCGAAGGCGGGGCCAGCTGATTCAGAACATCCTCAATTAAATCTTCGTGCAATGGAGGTTTATTTTGTTTATGATATTTGTTTCTTATAGCTTTTACACAATTCCAAATGTTTGAAAGAGGTGTAGATCTATTGAGTTGATTAACAAAGGTTATCCAACTATTTTTTTGTTTTAACTTGAAAATGAGTTTAGCCTTTGCTGCAATATTTTGATAATTCAGATAATTTGTAATATTTCCTTGTCTTCTGAACAATTTAAGTGCGTGGGAGCGACTTTCAGCTATATCAGAACATTCTTCGTCCCACCAATAGGGCCTTGGGACAGAAGGAATGAAAGGTTTTTTAACTGGCATGGATGCAGATGCTGCTGAAGATATGACTTCAAATAATTTTTTTGTTATTCGACAGTTATCTGAATCATTTAGAGCTAAATTTGTACTGATTTCATTTTCAATAAATGCTTGAAAGGCTGACCAATCGGCACGACCGTCATTCCACTTAGTTGCCGGATTGATTTCGAAAGATATGGGAGCAATTTGGAGCTGAATTTGAATAGGGTAGTGATCAGAACCTAAAGTGTCTTGATATACTGACCAATTTACCAAATCTGCCAAGAAAGGGGAGATAAGAGTTAAATCAACTGCAGAGTGATTACCATTGGGATTAACTCTAGTGGGCGATCCATCATTTAAAGTAATTAGTTCCAAAAAATCTAAAGCTTCTGTTAAATCCTTTCCCCGCGATCTTCCGGAATAGGGCCCCACCTGTGATGGTGTACATTAAAATCGCCGCAAAAAATTGTACGAGAGATATCAAACTGTACCAATAAATTTAACCAATCTTTTTTTGTGGCTGCTATGTCTGTAGGTTTGTATACTGAAACTAAAGAAATATTTATATCTGGAATAAATACTGCACATACTTCAATGCCCCTTGAAAAATTTTGGGTTATTACACTTTCTTGATAGTTAATTGTTTGTAAGATAAATATACCAACTCCGCCATATCCGTCATCACGACATCTTTTAATGAAATTATATCCCTTTATATTAAAATTACTATTAGACTTAAGCCAAGTTTCAGAAAGTATGATAATATCAACATGGTTTTTATTAAGGTAATTTAACAAATTATTTTTATTAGATGTTATTGACCTACTATTCCACTGCAAAATTACTAATTGGTTTTTAATTGTTTGTTTATTAGCCATTTTTAAAGTTTAATCAGTAAAAGAGTTTTTCACTTGAATCTGATTCACTATATGTTTCCATAGCATCATTTGGATCACTTGGAGCAAAGGCACTTTCTACAAAGTCCCTGATATTAGATTCCATGAGAGTATTTGGTGCTAATTGAAAATTTTTTTGAAATTTATTTATGAAGGAGGTAATTAACATTATAGTTTTCTCTTTATAGTCCATAAATTCTTCTCTGTAAGGGTTAGGTATAATGGGTTTAGGTTTTTGACTAGGTTTATAAGTTTTTTTTACAGGCATCGTATCTGGTGTAGGAGAGGTTGGGTGTGTTCGTTTAATTGTTTTATTAGAATTGGCTTTAGAAGCTGGTTTTGGTTTTTTAAAAGTAATATTAGACGATGGACTGTCGCCAGAAGTATTTGGAAAAGCTGGAAAATTGTTATCGTTGTTTAAAATAGAGAAACGGTTATTCGTAGCCACCTTCGCATATGATGGATTATTATATATATTTTCGGCTTCTTTAAAAGAAATGTTTTCAACTGACATAATTTGTTTAATCCCCTTTTGCTTTGCATATACGGGACAAATACGTGAAATTGAGGGGTGTTCGTTATTATTACAATAAATACACAAATTATTTTCTTTACAATCCTCTTTTGTATGACTTGTATCTGTACACTTTTGGCATCTCTCATTTTTTGATTTACATTGTCTAGCTGAGTGGCCATATCTCAGACATTTGAAACACTGTACAACGGGTTGTACGTACGGTTCAACATGAAAATTGCATAAATTTATTTGTATACATTTTGGAATTTCATTTCCTAAAAATTCTACTATTATCATTTGTCTGTTTACCAAAACTACGTTTCCATCAGAGTCTGTAATTTTCCTTTTCATACGATTGACACATGATACCTGTTTGTTTGATTTGATAGCAGTTAATAAATATTCTTCAGAAAAGAAAGTATCTACCATCCTGACAACTCCTTTTTTGTGTGTATAAAATTTAGGTATAAATGCTATTAACTCATTTTTTAATATAACTTCGTGGTTTACTAAGCTATTGGCTATTTCTAATGTATTAAAAATAACCTTTACCCTATTAACACCTACCGGTTTAATATCTATTACGTCATTTTTTAAAGTTTCATCTTTAAGTAGAAAGTGCCCTATTTTAATTGGAAAAAGTCTCCCTAAATTTTTATTTTTGTGTTCAACAAACACATAAAATGGACCAATATCTCCTGGTCTATAACTGTTATTCATATCAATTAGTGGAACATACCTGTTGTTTTCACTATCACTTTTATCAAACGTGTTTTTTTCATCGGGCGGCTTATCACCGCCCGTTTTTTCTGACATCACTTACGCTTTAAAAAACTCTAATATGCTCTTCGTAAATATCAATACCAAAACTAACAACTAATTATACTTATATTTTAAAAGAATCAATCACCAGTAAATTCACAAAAACTCGAATACGTCCACACACCTTGACTAACGAATTCGAACTCAAGCTATGAAGTTATCGACCGTTAACGTAAAGGAGTCTTTTTGGTAGTGTTGTCTGATTGTATTCTTAGAGATCGGCGATATTATGCTGTCATCTTGAATAAAACAGTCCGTTTGTAGTTTCTTTTTGGCTTGATTTACTTTTTTTGTGGCTTGCTTTGGTACGATAAACTCTGAATCAGTGGGGTGATCTATTTCTGATAAGTCAGTTGACTTTGTTCTCTTTTCACCTTCTGAAATTATATTAATATTGCGCATGTCATTAGGTGTTTCCGAATTATCGTCTTGTTGAACTACCGGTAGTGTGTTTTGACTTGTAGCTTGGGAAATATTAGAAGGAAGTGAAGATGTTTTGTTTGAATTTTCTGATTAATTGGATTCAGGGGTGGGACAATTTGATGGTATATGACCAGTTTTTTTTACAGTAGAAACAAATCATTTTATCTGTGGATAAAAATATTCTATGATCATTATTGTCAAATGGAATAATCAGAGATGTTTGAATCTCAGAATTATCATGGGATGAAACAAAATATACTTGCCTGCGAAAGGACAAGATATGGTTGTATTCATCTCCTGGAATGCCAGCTCGTAGGAATGATATTGGAGAGACTAGCTGAAGTCCTATGTTTATAAGGGAGGGCTCTATTATTTCATTGGGTATTGGAGACAAATATTAGACATAATCAGTCGTTTTGCTGGTGTGATTAATCTTCTGATTGAAAGGATATGGTTTCCGATGGTAATAGTGGGATTTGTGGAAATGAGCTGCTCAACTAGATCTGTTTTGGTTAAATAAATACATATTCTGCTGTGTGAGATCCTTGAGGCAAAGCATATATTCCTTGGTTCGATAATATCTCCTATGGATTTAACGTAGTCATATAGCTTTAGGTCTTCTTCTGAATGGGTCACTATGGCTTGCTCTTTCTTTAGGAAGGAGCATTTCGGTGCTGTTTTAACTGCTGCTGTGTAAGAAATGGAAGGCTGTGAGATGTTTGCTGAAGTAGATTGCTGTGACATATTTGACGTTGTGTGATTATTTTCAGTCAGTGAACTCATATTATTATTTGGGGTGCCCTCGTAGTCAAAAGCAACCCTGGAAATCTTTTTAGTTTTGTTTTTCATTGATGAATATTATGTTTACCAACCAGTAATTACTCATCGTAATTCTGGTTGCCTATTCGACAGGTATTTGTTCCAATAATAGGTTTTATGTTTATTGAACCGTACTATTTATTGATAAGAGGAGTAAAATGACGTTTTACCAAAAACGTCAAAAATACGTCAAAGGTGAAATGGTGAAAAATACGTCAAATGTATTTGTGCCAGTAAATGCAAGTAAAATTAAATTTTACTCACCGAAATATTATTGGCAGGTGCACAACACAATAACTTTACTCCACTGTAAATCTTATCAATTAATATCAACTATTTCGCTATTTAGACAACAAAATATTGAAGAGGTTGTCCGATTCAAACATACTTGTTCTAGATCGATTAGGCCAGTCATTATTTAATTTTACATCAAACATTTTACGTTTTATATTAAATTAAATTCATAACAAAAAACCATTTTTTTTTATTGGCAAACCAAATTGAGAACTAGTTAAACTAAATAACATTAAACTGTTTGCCAAAGTAAGTGTTCGATATGTCCACCATTTTCTTTAATTCATTTGTCAGTACATTCTGTAAAAGATCGTCTCATATTAAATAAGATGATTGCTTGTAAAGAAACTGCTGCAGTATTTATTATAAGTATTATAAATAAATTAATAAGTTCTCTTTTGTGATTTTTTATGAAATAAATAATTATATTAATACACCACATGACCAAGGAATATGACTACCACGAACAATTAAACGTTTAGGAAAATTGTATTTAAGTATGTTCTCACTGCCCTCTCTCTATAATGTGGTGGTATACCATCTTGTATAAACCACATATTTCGCCTTAAGTTTGATGACAATTCTTCCAATAAATCAATAAATTCATTTTATAAAAAATGTAAATAAATCTTACCATTCAAATTTCAAGGAATTTCGCATGTCCGTAAAAAATAAATACCAATGGTTCCAAACCATACGTTTATTTAAAATTCATGTTTAAAATGCATATCGTATGATTTGGTACCATTTGTAATTATTTTTACGGACATGCAAATTACCTTGTAATTTGAATGGTGAGATTAATTCACATTTTTTATAAAATGATTTTATTGATTTATTGGAAGAATTTTCATCAAACTTAAGGCGAAATATGTTGTTTATACAAGATGGTTCGCCACTTTAATATAGAGAGAGGGCAGTGTGAACATAAATTAAATACAACTTTCCTAAACGTTGGATTGTTCGTGGTAGTCATATTCCTTGGTCATGTGGTGAGATATTAATATAATTATTTAATTCATAAAAATCCCAAACGAATACTTTATTATTATATTACATTTATTATATAATATACTTATAATACTTATAAATTCTGCAGCATATTTTCCGATCCAGAAGACGCAGTAGTCTTTCAAGAATATCTTCTCTTAAAACACTTGTAACATACTTATTGTATAGAACACAATAAAATAGATTAACACTTTTTTAAAGATTCAGTTATCTTTTTTTTAATTTAATATTTTTACCAATTTTATGAATATGCGAATAAATTTTTTGTCACTAGACCCTAATCTTTTTTAATAATTTTGAGAAAACAGTAGTTTTACGGTAACCCGATGTAATCAATTTTGACATAACAAATTAAGCCAATTTTACTGTTCCTTGGCAGTAATAGAATAGAACAACTACTTAAGATGGATTATTATATACACTGTAGGCGGACATTTTTAACACAATTTATCGCAAAAATCGCGTGATAGATGATATCAACTCTGTAAAAACGAACTTAATGTTGATTTTTGTTATCTAAAAATATATGAATTTTTAGGGAAAGTGTACATTTGAATTAACAAAAGCGTACATTACTTGCGAGTAAATGCCTTCTTAAGTGAATAATACATAAAACTATATAGTTCAGTACAAAACGTAGATAGTATATTATTATTTATAAAATATATAAAATGTTCGCAATTTATTATTAAGGAAAGTTTTTTAAGTGTTTCATATTACTAATGACTAATTTGGTGACTACGGCAATTACAAAGCCAGAGCTGAACTCCATAACAGCAAGAAATATGGCTAGAAGGAACATGCTACAAAACCCCTCGCACAACAATAATGAAATGTATAGACAAAGAAGAACAGAGACAAGAAAGCTAATGAAAAGGAAGAAGAGAGGGTATCAGGAACAAATAATCAGAGATATAGAAGAAAAAAGAAAGAACAAACAAGATGAGACAGTTCTTCAAAATAGTTTTAGATATCAAGACCGGGTACCAAGCAAGAACAAGAAACTTCTTTCAAAACGACAGTGGACACCTTATCACAGATGACGAGGAAATCCTAAAAACCTGGAAGGAATACTTCTATCAACTATTGAATGACCAATCTAGCAGAAATACATCAAACATAGAAATACAAATAGCTGAAATGGAAGACCAATACCCGACATACGAAGAAGTAATAGAGGCAATTAAAAAACTTCTAAAAACCAGAAAAGTAATAAAACACCAGGTAGCGATGGTATACCCGCAGGATGCTTAAAGCATGGAGGAGAAGCGTTGTACAGTTCTATATACAAGCTAATTCAAGACATTTGGCGAAAAGAAACAATGCTAGATGAATGGAAAGAAGGGGTTATTGTACCAATAAACAAAAAAGGAAACAAAAAGCAATGTATTAACTACAGGGGAATAACACCTACAAAATCCTTGCAAACCTGCTGCTAGAAACAACCAAAACATACACAGAAGAAATCGTTGGAGATCATTAATGCGGATTTAGACAGGACCGCTCTACTATTGACCAGATATTCACAATAAAACAGATAATGGAAAAATGCTGGGAGTTTGATCGTGAGCTTCATTAGATGTTCATAGATTTTAAACAAGCATTTGATAGAGTATGCAGGGACAGACTGTTAACAGCAAATCAGGAACTTGGCTTTCCAAAATAACTAGTCAGGTTGATACGGATGTGTATAGAACGGTTACGATCTAAGGTGAGAGTTGGACAACCATACTCGGAGACATTTGAAATAAACAATGGATTAAAACAGGGAAATGCACTTTCACCACAACTCTTCAACTTAGCTCTGGAGCACATAATCAGAAGTGCAAGAATCGAAAAACCCAATACAGTATTTCATCGAGAAGGACCAAACTTACTACTGGCACTTGCAGACGATATCGATCTAATGGCAAACACACGATTAAGGATGAAGGAGACTTTCGTCAGGTTCGGAAGCAGAGAAGATGGGGCTCCAAATTAACGAAAACAAGACGAAATATATGTATATGAGCTACAATAAACAAAGCAGAGACAGAATCGTTTAGAACATCACTATAGATGACTTTAACTTTGAGAGCGTTAGAGAATTGAAGTATCTTGGAACAACAATAACTGAAGACAATAACGAATCACAAGAAGTAAACAACAGTTTACTTCTTGTGATTTATTTATTTTTTACTGTAAACAACAGTAAAAAATAAGTATTGTGTATTATGTACTGTGTATTGTCAAATGTAAAACTGTATGTGTAATACCCTTATATTGTATTATACTGTCATCGTGTCAATACCCTCGTCGTCGAGACACGTTAATTGAAATAAAAAAAAATGCGTTCAAATAACTGTTGACCTATCCAAAACGGACGCCTGTGATCGGTACTAGAAATTCTCAGTAAATTAAATTAATTCATTTCTGGAGAATAGATAGTCGTACCAGTTTTCGTTTTTCTAAATAGAAGCGTTCTTGAGGTATTAAAAAAAAACTAATACCAAGGCACCTTCTTCAATATGCGATTTATAGTATATTCCGAGAAGTATTCACTTCAAAAATTGAAAAATAACATATCTTGTGGATCTGTTTTATACTGACGTTTCAGCATTTATCAAAAAAGTTTATTTTGATAAATTTAATTAATTTATTTAATTTGAGCATACTGTATATATATTTTGCCTATTTCTTAGTCCATATTTATTTTCTAGAATAATCAGTTACATTAAGGCAGATCTCACATATTTGTTTAGAAATATCTAAGCGCAAGGAAGACAATAGTGGTACATATAATTAGTAAAAAGTCTCCAATACAAGTAGCGTTTTTTTAACCATTTCTTGAAATTTAATGCCTACAATTCTGATACTTAGCTTATAGTTTACCAAACGCAATGCTACATTTTCGTATTTATAGAATAATGCTCGTTAATATCACTATTATGAAGTTATGAATTTTCCGTTATGAATATCTGTTTATCAGATAATATTTTAGACAACAGCCAAACAAATAAAAAGACATAGTAAAAAAGAACAAACTTATTAGTTATCTGAATAGAAATAAAAATTGTAGAAGACAAATTCCTTGAATTTCATTAAAATTCTTAAAGGAGATTTGTAAGTTCCGGTAAAAATAATGAAAAGGGAGTTCGAATATTGGAAAACAAATGTTGACTTCAACAAAATTTATTTTTAAATTTTGATTTTTATACTAATAACCATGATACTATAACTAAGAAGATAAGATATTGCGCATAAGTCGTGACGTCATTGGAGAGTTACACGTTCGAAATGTCAGTTTTTTGTATGTATAAATAAATAATCTTTAATAAATAATTTGGAGATATCCTTATATGTAAGATTATTGTAATTATTAAACCTCTTAACTTATTTTCGTGTAGAAATTTCATAACAGAATGCATACAAATCCCATTTAACTTTAACAGGAATTCAAATTCTACTCTCCAATGACGGCATGCGCGAACTCGACCGATTTTGTGCTATGGGAAGATTTTATCTTGTTAGTCATAGTATCATGCTAATAGCATTAAAATTTCAAATATTTATCTCTCTGTGTTCATTTTTGTACAAGTAGCGTATTTTAGTGGTTTAAAAGATTTTGGTATATAGGATAATTATTACTATTATAATTAACATATTGTGTACTATTTCCCTTTTTGTTTAATTTTTGTTTATTTACCTATTTAGTTGTGACTATTTGTGGTTTTAACTGACAATAAACCGCATACTGATTTGTATCGGTATGTTCTTAGATCTTTCGATTAAATGTTTAAAATCTTTTTTTAATTTTTTTTTACTTTTATCTTTATTGTTTTATTTTGCCGAGTATGACAAATGAATTAAAAAGTACTGAACTTATAAAAGACATAGATAATTGAATACAAATAAAGATATATCAAACTGTTCTATAATATCTACTATATTTATAGAGCAAGAGCTGACAAATCTCTTGAAATCTTTTAAATACAAAAAATTATATTTGCGAGAAATTAAAATCTGGTCAAAATAATATATACTCAGCTTGGTTTTAAAATAGATTTAGGAATATAAGAGCCACTTTTTTGAATCTATTTATTGGTGCAGAAATATGTCATGAACGAAAAAGGAATGTCTCTTTGATTTAACGATTACAAACTGCTTTTAATAAAGTAAGACATGATGAGTTAATATGGGTGTTAATTGAAGATTAATTTTGTTGAAACAAGTATGCAATTTTTCAAGAGTTGTACTGAAATCAAAAGTCAAAATTAATGATATCCAACGGTCTATAAACAGAACAAGTAGAAATGAATAAGGGTGTGAGATAGGGCGGCATCCTTTGCCTCTGCTGTTTAACGTTTACGAAGAAAAGATCGTTTAACTTGCACAGCAGAATGAAAAAGGTATCAAAATAAATAAAACTTCCATAAAATAATTTGCGATACTTAAATAATATATCGTATGACTAGCATTGTTATGATCAATAAACAATACACATTTACCTTATAAATCTGGAAAAAAAAATTTTTTTGAGTAACTTTTAGGTTAAATCAAGGCAAAATAATTTATTTTATTTTTCTATAACTAGAGTCTTACTGTAGGTCACCATGCTTATCATTTCTTCTGCCAACATTGCTGCTTACCCATGTCATTACATAAATTAAGACAACTCTTTCTGATTTTTTTTATACATATTATAGTACAAGATTCCACTGCAAGATCACTATGTTTCTAACGTAGTTAATAAAACTCACATGTTTACATATATTTAACACGTTGAACGCCGCTCGATTCACGCTTATTTTACTTACAGGGCCGCGCGAATCACAATTTCTTTGCATGGATTGTTATACTGTGGGCACCGCCGCTCGTAGGTGATTCGCGATACAATGATAAGTATATGGAAGTTTGAAGTTAGTAGCCCCCTTAACGAATATTTTTGATTAGCACGGCCCTGCAGGTAATAAAACGTACTTGATATTGCCTAACATTATGGTTATTCACTTCTGCCCTTTTATACCAATATGGACTCAATAGACACATTAGTTTTACAAAATGCTTTATTTTTTCAACAATATAAGAAACTGCTCACTATGAGAATAATATAAATATAATACCGAAAAAGTGTTTGTATAGGAAGAAGTATTGCATTCTATATAAAACGCCGATAGAGTACAATTGTGGACATTTGTGAGACAACTTACGCAATAGAATTCGTACCGTCGTATTTCTCTCATATGCAGCATGTGCAAAATACTGGAAAAATTTTTAAAACTCCGTTTAATATGGTATTTAAAAACAAAAGATCTCCTTACCCCATTTCAGAGTGGTTTTCGCAAGGGACGGTCTACATTAAATAATCATATTTCACTACAAACCTCAATTAATGAAGCCTTTGCAAAAAATCAGAAGTTGATTGCAATATTCTTTGACATAAGCCAGGCTTTTGGTAGGACATGGAAACACTCTATATTAGCAACACTTAATAATTATGGAATTCATGGTAACATGCTTGCTTTTCTATACAAGTTAGAATAAATGGAATCACAAGTTCTCCAAAAATGCTAGAAAATGGAATCCCCCAAGGATCCATTTTAAGTCCAATTCTATTTTTAGTTGCTTTTAATAGTACTATAAATGTAATTAAAGCTTCTATTAAAGCTAGCATTTATGCGGATGATATTATAATTTACAACAAATCTAATAACCTAATTTCAGCAACAAATATATTACAACTTATAGTAAATCGACTTCAAAACTGGGAATTACAAACCGGATTCAATTTTTCTGCAGAAAAAACTCAATACACAATTTTTAGTAAAAATAACACTCACCATACAATTAGTTTAACATTAAATGATTTACCTATAAAGCAGTCAACAGTTTTAGGCCTAACTTTCGATAAAGAAATTAAATTGGAATGTGCATATTAATAAATTACAACAAACATGCCAAAACCGGTTAAACATACTTAAAATATTATCTAATAAATTTTGCGGTGCCGACTGTAAAACATTAATTAGCCTTTACAAGTCACTTATTAGAAGTAAATTAAATTACGGTTGAATATCTTACGGAGCTGCAAGCAAAACTGCTTTAAAAAAAAAAACTAAATTGCATACAATCTACAGCTTTGAGATTAGCACTGGGTGCCTTCAGAACTAGCCCTATTAGCAGCTTACAAGTTTTAGCGAGAGAACCCCCTCTATATATTAGACGCCAACAACTATCCCTAAACTATATAGGCAAAATATCAGCACAGAAACAACATCCAGTATTCTCCCAAATTTGCCATCCCAGTATTGGTTCTACAATAACTAACTTTGACATGGATAAGCTATATCGATCTCTACAAGTCAGTGTAAATTTTCCTCCATGGACAATCCAACCATTGTCCAACCAACAAATCATTGACTTAACCCTTACAAAATACCCCAAATCAACTACAAATCCGATTTTGATTAAACACTTGTACGCCGAAGTGATATCTCATTATCCTAATTATCTCCAAATTTTCAGTGAGGCATCTAAAGCTCATGATGGACATGCTGCTGCATACTACTGTAAATATACTTCTCACACTATATCCATACCTACAAACTGCTGCATCCTCACAGGCGAGACCACATCCATTTTGGAGGCCTTAATTTTTTTCAAAACGCATAGTGAGAATAGGTGTGTCATCATCACCGACTCATTAAATGCTCTATTAGGTGTAAAACAAATATAGCCTACAAATAAAATATTTCGGGCTATAAAAAATGAGATGAATATAATTCAATCAAATCGAAAAGAGGGTACCGTCGCATGTAGGAATTGCTGGAAATGAGAAAGTGGACAGCCTAGCAAACACAAGTCGAATAAACTCACAACACACACAATCAAATCAATAAATTACCCATACTCTGATCTCAAAAACTTAATTAAAGACCACTGTATGAACATATGGTAAGACTACTGGAAAGATTCAGGAACCAAACTGTATGAGATTTATCCCGTTGTGAAGACCATCTTGAATAATCCATCCAATAGAAAGGCCAAAGTAATAATTAACCGACTAAGAATTGGACAAACTGAACTGACCCATAAATTCTTAATCAACAAAGAATCTTCTCCAACCTGTAGAAACTGTTCTCTCCCATTGACGGTGAAGCATATTCTGATTGACTGCCAGTACCACGAAGAAACAAGAAGAAAATATAGAATCTCAGATGACATCAAAACCACTTTAACCATAAACACTGACCATGTAATAAATTATTTAAAAGATTTACGTTTATATACTTCTATTTAATGTAAATAAAATTAATTCTTTTGTATGTTACTCCACTAATAACCCTCCGTGGTTGATGTGGATTATATGTTAAAATGAAAAAGAAAGTATTGTGTATTATGTACTGTATGTGTATATTGCTAGGTGAAAAACTGTATTTGTAATACCCTTATATTGTATTATACTGTCATCGTGTCAATGACCTCGCCGTTGAGATACGTTAATTAAAAAAATACTTACATAGTAAATAAACTGTAGAGAAAATCGTGTCACGTAAATATACGCATTGACTTTGCTCGCTAAAAAATACATTCAGCATCACCGAAGAGTCGTCTGTTGTTACATTCTCACTGCAACAAATAAAGATAGATATACCTAGAATAATGAAAATATTTTTCTTTTTGTCTTTTATTTCTTTTGGTTTTTTAATCTTTTAATTACCGTTTCTACTAAAACACGATAGATTAAATATATTAAAAAATTCTAATAAAAAATAAAGACAATTTTTGACTTTTCTAAAAAAAGTTATTTTTGAAATGTTGAACTATTCATAAAGGTGAGAATATATTTTGTCAAACATATGTTACACTCCTTGAAAATAAACGGTGTTTTTTAAAGGTATAGAACTTTCAAATAAAATCAAACACAGATGATTTTTTTTTAAATTGACATGAAATTGCCTCTATTCAAAAGATAATCTTTTGGCATTGTAATCTAAATATGAGTTCCGACATATGGTTGCCATGGCTGGCTCTGAAGTAGTCTAATCTGAAAATCCAATTTTCAAAGACTTTTTCCATTATTTAAGGCTGTATACTGGCAATATTGAGGCGAATGTTTTCCTCCAAGTGGTCAATATCGACAATATAGACTAGCGACATCACATATCCCCTTAGAAAATAGTCTAGCGGTGTTAAATCGCATGATCTTGGAGGTCATTTCACGGGTCCAAAACGTAAAACTATGCGGTTACCAAACATTTCCTTTAATAAACCAATTGTGGCTCGAGCTGTGTGAAATGTTGCGCCATCTTATTTAAACCACAGCTCCTGCACATCATGATTGTTCAATTGAAGGGCTTAATGTGAAACAATTACAAGCCTCAAAAAGGTATAAGTGAGATATTTGACTTTGAATGTTAAAAATAATATTAAAAAACCCAGTAACAACTTGTGTTGTTTTAGTTTAGATATGTCAATGCATGATGCCATATGGAACTATAGTTACAACAATATTAATAAAATTACTCCAAACTTGAGAAAAAACGATCTTTATTTAAAAAAAATGTGGCTTGTCACATTATTACATTAATAATATATACCCAAAATCTTATTTAATCAACGAGCTCGGCGACCTCATCAGCAACATCAGGACTGACATCCTTTCGTAAACTATTGTAGAAGGGATGATACACTGAAGGTATGTAGGGTAATATTGACCTCACATTTTCGATTTTTTTTTTGCAATCCGAATGGGCTCAATATACTTCTGATGTAAAGCAGATACAGTAAGCACATTTGGACGTCCCTTCTTGACAACACTAACGGGGTTGTAGGTACAATTCACAGAATGCTTAACGTAAAATGCTTTTGTGTTATCACTCTTGAATAAAAAGGAAAAAACATTGAAAAAATCCAAAGGCTGCTGGTCATCAGTGCGAGTACTCTTTTTAATGTTCTCTAAGAGTGGTTGTACATTGAGGAAATCTTCCTGCTTCATAACAGTTAAGTTGAAGGGCTTCTTTTTATTAGATTCTTTTATAATTTTATGCCACTCCTCAGGAGAGTACACAAGCGGAGCATACTTTCTATGTCGTTTTTCTATAAGAGCAAAATCCCTGTCGGAGGGAAGGTGAGTGTGTCCGCTGACTAAAAAATGGTGTGTAATAGACTTAAACTTTTGTTCCTTCACTAGCTGGAACCATAAAGACATTAAAAACCAGTTTTTGTTTTGCCCGGGACAATTATCCGTGAAGAAAACGAGATGTTCTACTTCACCTATCTTTGAGCTTACAAATTTTATGAGTATTGATGCAATTTCATCACTTCCTCTTTTTGCAATGTTTTCCGTCCAGACAAACATATGACCAGCATCTTCCGTACAATCATGGATTTCTAGATTATACATCCAGATTTTCCTGCAATAAAATGCAGGACCAGTGGTTAATTTGAGAATTGGTAAGGCTTGCTGCAAGTCAAACGATATAACACATATCTTCTTATCAATAATTTTTGACCGGGCTGTTTCGCTCTTCAGTAATTGTTGCATTGCCTGAGCCTTACAATTGTGCAAGTTAAGTATTGTTGTTAATTCGCTATAATCTTTTTTTCTGATTTTGCTGACTCTATTTGGATATTCGCATATCTTACAAGTGTCTGATTTTGGCAGCTTGAATCCAATATTATACTCTGTACAAAATATCTTACGGTAAGTATACTCCTTAACTGGTTTAATTCCCTCTTCTGTACACCAAGGGACATATCGATCCGAATAGAAATTGGCTATACTCATGTTATGGTCCAGATAAACTTTATTCATATTCTCTTGTCGACTGTAGTGACTTTAATACTTTGAAATCGAATGTATGTGGTTTTTAACACTTAGTAATTCCGAATCAGATATTTTGTTCACACGGTTTGTATACTTTCCTCTGTTGTCTCTTTCTGGCACTAGATTTCCTTCTATCTTCTTGCGAACAATGTTATATACTCTGCCCTTAGAAGCTTGAAGTCCATGGATATTTAAAAATTCTGTTTTACAGACACGTGTAGTTTCACCATTAACATTAATGGAGTAGACTTTTTCTATGCGATTCTTGATGTTTTTGCTTCTTTTGGTAGGACCTTTTCTTCTTAACAATATCTATACATCCGAATAAGTAGCTATTTTGTAACTCCCATGAACCAAGGTTCCAAAACTCGTTAAAAATATTGCTCTCGTGGCCCTGAAGCTTTTCCCTACACTTTTTAGTGCAACTGCAAGGCGGTCCCAATTCTCGACCAGGCACATTTTTTTTTGTTTTGTCGCTTACATATGGTTGTCCTAAATTTCGTCGAATTTTTCATTTTGATCTTGAATAACAGTGTTCATTTCTTTGTCTCCATCGACTTGTTGGGGTTTTGTTGGGTATGTTTGGTTTTGTCCTTTTTCTTGACGGACCTTGTTCATTATCCTACAACAAAATGCAATAATATAACAAGCCATATCACAAGCCACAACAATCATACTTTAATCTTGAATGGTAATAATGTGACAAGCCACATTTAACAAAAAAATTACATACCGCTGTATTTTCATCACTTGAGTCACTTCTAGATTGTACATATTCAGGATCACGGTCACTGTTATCGAATGTCGACTGAACTTCAGTATTTTTCTCGCTAGAATCGTCAGAACTCACAGAAACATCCGCATCGCTTCCGCCCATATTCGCCATTTTGATGTGGCTTGTCATTATGTCGAGTAGATACTAAGACAAACTATATCTATGTAACACTGTTATCATAGGTTTGTCGCCCCATCTATTAACGAAGGGCTGCAATAAATTTTTGGTGGCTTGTTATACTATTACTTTAACCGAGCATAGCACTAACTCTTTTTGAACTCATGTGTGGCTTGTCATTGTTTCACATTAAGCTCTTCAATTGAGAAATGTAAAAGTCCGTAATCATCGCTCTATAGCGGTCATCAATGTGTAATGTTCTGGCCAGCATCGTTTTTGAAGAAGTACACGGACAAATGATTTCACCAGTCCGTAAAGCACACCAAACAGTCAGTTTTTCTAGTTGTAATGGTTTCTCAACATACACTTGAAGATAATCTTCACTCACAATATGGCAATTTTGTTTGTTGACTGGCTATTTAACCAAAAGTGAGCTTCATCGCTAAACATAATTCGCTTATGAAAATCTGGATCAACGGCAAAATCGTTTTGGGCCCATTCACCATTGCTCGATGGTACGCATTGCTAGATGATCGTGTATTTTAAATTCCTGTAAGAGTTAGATTTTCAAAGCACGTAAATCAAGATCTTTTCTCAAAAATCTTTCACAAAGTAGATACCCAAGTGCTTTTCGCGATAACGAAATTCACCATTGCTCGATGATACGCATTGCTAGATGATCGTGTATTTTAAATTCCTGTAAGAGTTAGATTTTCAAAGCACGTAAATCAAGATCGTTTCTCAAAAATCTTTCACAAAGTAGATACCCAAGTGCTTTTCGCGATAACGGAGGGACTGATTCGTGTCTTTCTTTATGTTACACTCTAGAGCAACAACAACTTCTTCTGTAAGAACTGTACGGCATCTATGTGGATAAATATTATCATTTAGAATAAACGTGGTGCAAAAAATGTTTACGGTTAATCCAACTAATCGCTCTGGTCGATTAGAATGTTAATCATAAAATTGACGTAATGCACGATACGTATTTTGAACACAACCATAATTTTCAAAATAAATTTGCACAATTTGGAAGCCTTGTTCAGGCGTCAAATCTAATAATGCTAAAATGCCAAACCCAACTTTACATAAATCTCTTAACAGTTACTTCGTTTACTTAGTTCAAACACCACCAATTTAAAAAGACTTATTTACAACTTTTACATAATGACAAATATTAACCCCAAAAACGCAAATACTATAGACATGTGATGCACGATAAACTATTTATCAATCACGTGACCTTCTCGGGCTGGTATTGCAACGATCAGTCCATCATGTACTACAGTCCGTCCCAAACCCTTTTTTCAGTGCGTCACTAATTTTAACGTCATATAGGATTTTAAGAATGTCGAGAATTATTGCATGACATTTTAGTTAAATCTGACAGTTGCATAATCGTAATCGGCTAAACGTGAAAAGGTTATTTTTTTAATGCATAGCAGCTTTTCATAATTATATTCTATTCTGTTCTATTTTATACATTCCATGGAAAGTGCTTAATTAGCTAAGATTTGTTTATGGATTTATTATTATTTATTACAAACACTAGGGAATTGGAAGGTTTGTTTATTTAAAATAACGCTTCCTCCTAGAATCTTTTAAGGCTGTTTTATCGGTGCACTAAAATTTTTTCTCTGTTATTTACCGACGAAATGTCTCGAAATTTGGACATGTTATACGAAATTATGTTGCCTTTAAACTGATGGTTTTACTTTTTTTATTTTTTTGAATTTTCTGTTGAAAAATTGGATTATACTGTTTAACGTTCTATTATAACCAAACTTTTCACGCCCATCAGTTGAAAGAGTTTTTTTTTCTGTAATCGTTGATTCTTTTTTCACCTTTCTGTGTCCAGTAATAATCGAGAAAAGCGTATTCAAACTTTGAAGAAAATTGCTAAAAAATACTGAAATCTAATAGTGAAACGTGTTCCTCATCATTGTCGCTGAGCTTGATCGTTATCGCATTAGTGACGTCAAATCACATGAGCGTACGGTACGGTCATATTTTTATTTCTCTATGGGTACGGTCAGTTAGTTCGCTTGAATTAGAATCCATTTTAGTTCTTTCATTCTTGTATTTTCTTTATCAACTTGCTTAGTTTTTACAGTTTACAGTATTCTTATTTATTTTGAAAACATTGAAATTATTTAGTTTACGTGTATGTTAAGTAATATATTATTAGTTTAGTGGTATAAGTTAAAAGTTCTTTAGTTTACGCGTATTTTAAGTATTACATTAGGTTAGTGATATAAGTTATAAGAGACAAGATAAAAAATGAGCCCCAGTAAACGTCCTATGTCAAGGAAAAGGAGAGCAATTACACTGCTTTAATATTTATTATTTATATTACAACCGTTTTTAAAAGCTTTTATTTAACTTAAAAATAATCATTCTCCATTTTCATGCAACTTTTCTAATATGGAGATTATCAAAGAAAAAATGGACGGATTGATAAGTACATTGACTTTTAAATGTCAAATGTGGAATATTGAAAAGGAGATAGCAACATAGTATTCTGGTAACAATTCACTGAACTTGAATGGTTCTGGTTATTCAGACATACAGCAGCAGCACGCTGCATTAAATATACCTGTGATTTCCTACAGGCAGTATGCAAAACATACGGAAACAGTTGCATATATCATCGGCCAAACACTTGTGATTCCTTAGAAGAGGCTGGACGGGAGGAATTAGCTTTAGCCAAAGAAATTGGTGAAGTCGATTCCGACGGAAATGGGTTAATAACCGTTATAGCTGATGGTGCTTGGTCAAAAAGATCGTATAAAGTAAACTACGATGCTTCTTCAGGTGTAGTACCTGACGTTGTAAAATTTATTAAATTAGTACGCCTTTGATGGATAGGACATGTAATTAGGCGAGATGAAGATGAAACGATCAGAAAAATTTTCGACCGAAGAGGACCAGTGGGAAGACGATCCAGAGGAAGACCAAAACTTAGGTATCAAGATAACATAGAGGATGATCTAAAATCCATCGGAGTTAAAGCATGGAGAAAGTTGCCAGAGGCAGGGGCGAATGGAAGATTGTTCTGAAGAAGCCTTTGGCTCATGACTAGCTGAAATGCCACTGATATGATGAAATAACTATCCACGATTTGTGTTTTATTCATCAATTGGATACTTTTCTTATGTAACTGCAACCTATAAATATATTAAAATAATGTATATTCCATTCAGAGAACTTTTTCCTCGCAGTGCGTCGCCTCGAAATACTTGCCAGATAAATACATTTACTATTATGATTGTTTCGCAGGTACCAATTTTTTATAGATAAATAAAAATATTTTTTGTTTAATTTTTACTACGCTAATATCAGTTTTCTCTAACAAATATTAACAAAATATTAATTATATATTAATATTAATATAACAAAATTTAAATTTATTATAAATAAACACCATGGTGTTTTTTGCAGTCACGTTTCACAATTTTTTATTTAATACTATGTTTAGACATATAAATTAAAAATGTGATTAATTCTTTTTAAAACATTATCTACGATAATTAATCTAAAAAAAAGTATTCCGACAAAACTAATTTGAATGGAGAATAATGCATTTATTTTAAACAACCCGTGGGCCGGCGCCACTAAATAAACATCCAAACTATGTATTAGGAAGTCACGTAGGGTCTGACATAGCAGTGTAGAAAAGTAAGTGATACGCCCACTTCAAATCGCAGTATGCTATAACTGCGAAAACAGCCTTAAGAGTTGACTGCAAGGTAAAAAAATTTACTGACAATTGCAAAGCATCAAAGTAAACATTCCTGTGATAAAATAATATTGATTTAAATCAGTCATGTTTGGATAAGTAATTTTCTGATAAGTTTGTGTGGCAGCCAATAGTTTAATTTTGTGAAAAGTTGTCATTAAATAGTGGAAATAGTTTAAATAGTGAAGCAGTTGATTTTTAAGTTATTCTACCAGATTTGGTGTGCAAATGAAAGAAGGTTAAAAAGTTTAGTTAAAAAAACAATATAAATAGTTTAAATAGTGAAGCAGTTGATTTTTGAGTTAATCTACCGGTTCCGATATCCAGATGAAATCGTGCTAATGGAGTTTAGTTAAAAAACAAGATACCGAATGTAAGTTTACCTTATTTTTTATGAATAACAAAAATGAATATTATATTTCAAACAATCTATAATTCCATTCAGAATCTGATTCTTGAAAATCAATGATTACACTAGATATGTGGCTGGTATCAATTATATCCTACATTTCAAGAAAATGTCGTGGTTTTAACAAGAACCGTTTTAATACATATAAATATCCATAAAGGCATTAGTTTAAGATATTTCCTCAATCTCATTCCGGAATTCACAATCTGATTCGCGAACGACAGAAACTGATAATAAAGATGTTTCGGCCTCTTTTTCTAATTGAAACTAATTTAATAATTTTAATATTAGGCTTTTTTCATTCTCGGTATATCTCGGAATATTTAAAATATTTTTATGACAATAAATACAAAATTTAATTTTCACTGTAGTTAAAATGTCTGAAAATAGTAACCTGGAATGGCAATTCCAGGTTATTATTTCCAAATCATTTTATCAGTTGACATTGTGAAAGTACTGTCACTGTCATTATCAAGATCATCTGTGTCAAATTATATTTATATGCATAATTGATTGGATATCTATTTAGCGTATTCTAAACTCCAACCAATTATACGTTCGTAAGTAGAATTCGCTTTAATATGCGAATACCCGTGAACGATACCTAATTTTCTAAGTTCTATGTATAATAATCAGCCACTCACGTTTTTTTCTGTCACTTCTAGCTTAATGCGTTAGAGAGAATTCGAACAACTATGACGCACTGAAAGAAGGGTTTGGGACGAACTGTATATATGTTTATGTGTAATACAAATAGCCTGACTGCTGACATACGGTCGTGTTTTCCCAACGCTACAGAGAAAACTGACTCAAAGAGAGACCACGTGACCTAAATTACCAATGAGAAGGTCACGTGGTCGATAAACATGGCCAATTACAAATACATGCAGTGACTGCTTTACGTCAGTTTTCTCCGTCTCACTGGGGGAACGTGAATGTATGACGGCAGTTAGTCGATTTGTATTGTCTATAGCAAATAGTATTGTTGTTTTAAACCTTTTAAATTAACATTTTGGAATTTTTCGATGACATGTCGAATATTATAGTTTTTTATTACTTCTTCTTTTTCATCAAGGGACTTTGTCTATATGAAACAAATAAATTTTCTGGTCCATCAGGGACCGATTAAGGCCAACAAGGTGGATCAGTTTCATAATATGGAGCTAATATCGCGGGTTATACCGTTGGTTTACTTCTAACTGAAAACTAGATGCGATAGATTGGTTCTTTTATTTTTTCGGTATGGTGTAGTTTCCTTTATATTTCGAAGATAAAGTCCGTTCTTATGTGTTGGATTGTTTAACCATACTGAGTCATCTCTTTCGGCAGTTGTACCATTAGCTTGCATGTCTACCCTGGCCTTGGCTTTATCACTTTGAAGCTTCAAACTTTTACGAGCAAATTCGTAGAGTTGTTCTTTTCTCAAATGTTCGATGGATGTATCAGGAATGAATCTTTTTCGTCATCATCATCATCAATAGCTCGACAACCCTTTCTGGGTCCTGACTTGTTCTAGGATTTTCCGCCATTCTGTTCTGTTCCTTGCCTTGTTTTTCCAATTGGTAATCTTAAGTGTTTTCAGATCTTGTCTGAATCCTAATCCACTTGTTCCATGTATCCCAAGTTTGGGTCTTCCCTTTGACCTTCTGCCTACTGGTGTTTGCCTCATTATATGTTTTGGCATTTTAGTCTCCAATATCCGTTCAACATGACCCATCCAGCGCAGACGTCCGATCTTTATGGATGGTATGATCTCATGTATGTCATTGTATGCTGTGTATAGTTTAAAGTTATATTTTCTGCGCCATATGTCACTTTCCTTTTTTGCCTTATATATGTGTGTCCATGTCTCTGATTCATACACAATGACCGGTTTTATTTTCTGCGAAGAAGATATGAATCTTCTTCGCAGGAAGGTAATCTTCAAAAAATAAGATCTTGCGGAACCTTCATTTTTTTTCCAGTGATCGTCATCAAAGGAGAATAATTTGCTGCTTCATACTCGGAACTTCTACAGGCTTACAGGAATAGAACAATTAAAGTATCACAATCTCAAACAAGGTATTGACAATTTTATTGTCTCTCGACCATTCCGTCTTATTACAAATAGAGAGTCATAGTGTGTTTTCTTAAGATTTTCATTAATTTTTGTCATAACTCTAATTCAAAATTTCATTCTTTATCAAGATATAACTCTAAAGTAACCCCGTCTTAATACGATGTGTTCTATCATTGCTTTTATTACTGTAGTTACTTCTTCATTAGGAGGGGGACCAATTTCAGACCATTTTTAAAAATAATCTATTGCTACCATTAAGTACTTGTTTCCTTTCTCTGTCATCGGAACTGGATCCAGACTATCCACTGCAATTTGGTTATTTTCTGCCAAATAGGTCAAAAAATCAAACCTAAACCGTCTATTTGATTTTATAATTTTTTTTATTTCCTGATTTAGGCCAACCTTCTCTGGTCAATAAGTAACATCTTCTCTGGATGTTTTAATTCATTCTACTGAAACGATATGTCTTCGATAGTAGGCCTCTTTCTGAAATAGAGAATATTTCTTATAATTTAGCTTTAAATTGCCATTTTTCAATCTGTGAAATACCGCGCAAAAGTTTTTCAGATGCTCAACGGTTTTGGACATAATCATTATATCATGAAGATATACTAGACATCTTTTCCAGATAAGTCCTCTCAAACCATCTTCAGACGTTCAGCCGTAGCTGAGCGATTACAAAGACTATATGGTAGAACTTTTTGTCTAGCAAATCGTAATCTCAGCAAGGCTTGACGAATTATTCTTGCATCTCTAAAATAAATTATATGTTGAACTAGACTAGTACGTCCTGTAGATTTCTCGGATTAAAAAATTTCGTAGTCGTTACTAAATTTAATATTTTTTTTTATTTCTTTAGTTTATAAGTGATCAACATTTTCGATTAGTTGTATTACGAAGGTACCGTCAACCAGGGGATACACTGGGAAAATCCCTCCCAAGAAGTTCCAAAATTAAAGAACACCAATTAGTAATAAATTTGTATAGTTTGGGTTTATCTTTCTTATGTCTTTTGGTAGTGTTTCAGTGGAATTTCTCCTTTCAAGTTAGAACTTCCTGTCTCAAGGCAAATGTCTACAGCCGCCTCTGGCGTTAACTGGTTAACTTAAAGTTGTATTATTTTTTAAATATTTTTGACACTTGATTTTTATTTGTTGTTTTTCTTTAATTTAAAAAGCTTTTTAGACAAATTAGCAACCCTTGCTGAAATCATCTCATCTACATTAACGAGGTACCTGGCTATCATAATTTTGTCACTAACGAGTTTCTCACTTTCCACAACGCCGAATTGTAGACCAGTAGGTTTTCTCTCAGTGTCGCCGGGACGATACTTTTAGAATTTTCGGGAATAACTGTATCCCCGCAAAATATAATTCTTACTTGAGGTGTCGATTCATTTAAATTTATGACAACTTCTTTAATTTCAATAAACAAAGTTTTATATTGAAGATCATTGTTAAATTTATTCTGCTTAGTATCCATCGCAAGAACGCATTTATGCGTTCTGTATGGTTGACGTTATCTCTCCATGAATTGAAATAGTGTGTCCTGAAGTTGTTTTAAGAACTAAGTTTATTTTAGTTAGCTGTCGTTATCTATTCAGAAATGACATTTGGTTTGAATAAACAATCTGGTTGTACCAGACCAATATTATTGTCCTTTATTGAGACAGCCAATGCGCGACTACCGTCCTTTGGTTTAGACTTTTATTCGTTTCCCTGGCTATTGTTTTAATATTTGTGGTTAGTGGTGGAAGATTTATTTTTTAGAGACCTATATCTACCAGTATTTCTAGTAGGAAAAATTTCCGATAAAATGAGTTATTGATCATCGGCGGTAGTGACCTCATCACCTCATCTTTTTGAAATCCTATATTTTTTTTAATTGTGGACGAAATCTGAGAAAACCCCAGTCCTAGTGCTTCATTTAGCGTTTTGTAATGACGTAATTGGTGAACTTGTTGCATATTTTTTTAATATCGACTATTGCTGCCTATCCTCGAAGTAAAACTATAAAGGAAGCTGCCATTTTTTTCTTGGTCTAACAATTTGCTCTAGCCGTAGCTTTTAATTGAAAACAATAAGTTAAACATTCTGTTTTTTATATCGAACTTTTAACAACGAGTTACAAATGCAGAAGTGTTAAGACGGCTACAAAAGGATTGCGATGTCATAAAGCACATCAAAACAAGAAAGCTGGAATATTTAGGCCACATTGCCAGAGGTGCGTAATGTAAGATATTAAGGCTCATAATGCAAGGTAAAATCACGCGTAAAAAATCCATAGAATTTCCTGGCTGAAAAACCTAAGAGAGTGGTATAGTTGCAGCTCAGTAGCTCTTTTTAGAGCAGCCGCCAATAAGGTACGGATAGCTGTGATGATAGCCAACCTCCGATAGGAGAAGGAACTACAAGAAGAAGAAGTAGCTTTAAATTGACAACGATAAGTTTTGAAATTTTAAAATTTTGTTAGTTCTAATTGTGCCTGGTTTAACTATGGAAGATGATGAGACTGCTTGTTTAAATTTAAAATTATTTCTTCTTAAGGTACCCTCTCCATTACTGAAGGTTGGTTAGCAAAATTAGTTATAATAATATAACTACAGCAAATTGCGTTTTATGTTGAGCTGTTCTTAGTAGAGAAAAGAACACTCTAAGGAAAATGAAAAAAAAACAAAGCACCAGGAGAAGATGGAGTAGTGGCGGATGCGCTAAAAATCGGAGGCTCTGCTCTCATCAGGACAATCAAGCAGCTCTTCAATATATGCTTAGAAAACCAAGCAATACCAGCTGAATGGAATAATTCTATAACGCTGCTCATGCATAAGAAAGGAGATCAAACAGACCTCGAAAACTATGGGCCAATCAGTCTTCTAAGTCACCTGTATTTGCTCGAATTATCACTGCCAGAATTGAGAACAAACTAGAAACATGCCAACCAAGAGAACAGGCAGGTTTCCGCACTGGGTATGGTACAAATGACCATCCAACTTGTCTAAAGGCCCTAATTGAAAAAACTATAAAGTACAACCGGCCACTAGTTCTAGTATTTGTTGACTATAAAAAGCCTTTGACACTATCGAGATGGTAGCTATCTTAAGAGCTTTGAGAGATTGTAGAATCGACTACCGATATACCAGCATTATTCAACATATATATGCAAATGCCACAACAGCAATAAACCTCCACACCCCTACTCAAAAAATAAAACTAAAAAGGGGAGTTAGACAAGGAGACAACATGTCACCAAAACTATTCAATGCCGTAATGCAGCATGCATTCCAGATGTTAGAATGGGAAAACAGAGGTTTGAGTGTCGATGGCGAAAGGCTGAACCACCTACGATTTGCAGATGACATAGTTCTAATAACCGACGACTTAAAGGAGGCCAACGAAATGCTACAAGATTTACAACGAGTCTCCCAAAAAGTAGGGCTGTAAATAAACTTTGCGAAAACTAAAATGATGACAACTTAGTACCTAGTGGACCATTGAAACTAGAAAACTGGCATATTGAAACGGTTGACAAATACATATATCTGGGCCACGAAATACAAATAAGTAGAGACAACCAAACATGCGAATTATCTAGAAGAATAGCTTTAGGATGGGCAGCCTATGGCAAGCTAAAAGACGTGTTTAAGGAAAACATCCCAATAAAGCTAAAGAGAAAAGCATTTAACCAGTGCGTACTTCCGGTGCTCACTTATGGATCTGAAACACTGACATTGACTAAAGCATCAATAAAAAAGTTACAAGTAGCACAACGAAAAATGGAAAGATCTATGCTTGGCGTAACTTTGAGAGACCGAATACGAAATGATGAGATACGGCGAAGAACTGGAGTGGAAGACGTCATAAAACGGATTACGAAGTTGAAGTGGAAATGGTCAGGACACATCGCAAGACAGAGAGACAACAGATGGACAAAGAAGATTTTAGAATGGCGGCCAAGGGCAGACAAGCGAAATCGTGGAAGACCACCTACCAGATGGACGGACGACATTAAAAGAATAGTAACAAACTGGATCGCAGCTGCACAGGACAGAGAAGAGTGGAGACATCTTGAGGAGGCCTATGTTCGACAGTGGACAAATTTGGCTGTGTGATGATGATGATGATGTTCTTAGTATCGACTGTGTGTCTATGTCTGTCCAGTCTCTTGAATTTTTAAGCTAGGAGCATTTCCTTCTTCCTGGACCTCTTCTTTCTTCCGCTTTCCTTCCATTATCAGTCGTAGATATCTTTCGAAAAACACACATTTGAAAGGCTTCTACACGTCTCATACTTATTATTCCGAGAGTTGTTTCCACTCCGTATAGCAATATGGAATAAATGAATGTTTTTACAACTTCGTAGTCAAGATCATTTATTGTAGATAAGAAAATTTTGAGTAAAATTTTCAGAAAATGGTTCATTAAGCTAATTAATCTGAACTGTGTTTGCTTTATTTTTCTTAACTATGGGTATAAATGACGATCTAAGCCAGTCTTCTGGAAAGATTCCAGTGGTATATATTTTGTTAAATAGTAGTGTTAACGACTGAAGATTTTCTTCATTGATAAGTTTTATCATGTCTACATATACCTCATCTGAACCTGATACCTTTCGTGGCTTTGCCGTAAAGATTGTTTTTGTAACTTCCGATGTTAATATATCAAGTATTATATCTTGTACTATATTCATTTGTGGTTCTGTTCACTCCTCATCCAACAGATCTTCGATGTATGTTTTTCATATATTTCCTACATTTTCTGGGCTAAATACTGTTTGGTTGTTATCATCTACTAAAGTTATTGTAGTGAATGTTTTTTTCATATTTGTGACTTCCTTAATATTTTTGTTTATATTGAAGTAGTCATGTTTTTCAGTAATTCCCTCAGCTCCTCACATCTGCTGTTGATCTATTCTTTGGCTTTCCTAATTTTGTTATGGATGGTTCTCATAATGGTGAACGTGAAGCAACGTTTAAATTGGTTCTTATAGTTTATAAGTTTTTAAAATGCTACATAAATGGCTGCACTGTACATTCGTTGCTTAACAATTTTTTACCCTACATTTTTTCTTCTTATTTCAGTACCCTGTCCGATTATCGAACGTTGGCCATCATATTGACAATTATAACTTTATTTACGGTGGCTCTAAATAAATTAGCGGTGGTTTTTTGATATCATTCTCAGAGATTTCGGAGCCAGGATGTTCTTCGTCGGCCTGTATTATGAGGTGTAGAAGGTTATACGTCTCTGGATGTCTCATTACATGACCGAAATATTGTAACTTTCGAATTTTTATTGTTTTTGTTACTTCTGTGCTCTTTCTCATTCGATGTAAAACTATTTCATTTCTTATTTAATCAACCCAACTTATCCGCAAACTCGTCGATAAATCCATATCTCAAAGACCTCTAATTTTTCATAAATGGCTCTGTAAGGGTCCAGCTCTCCATACCATACAACAATGGGGAGAATATGTAGCAGCGTAAAAATAATCAGCTTTTATGGTTTAACGTAATATCTCTATTAATTAGAATTTTCTTTAATCTATAGAAGGCGGCTCTGGCTTTTTCAATGCGTATTTTTATTTCTTTATATCCCAGTTATCGTTAACGTTTGCACCCAAATTGGTAGTATTGTAGACCCTTTTTTAGCTCTATTCCATACGCTCTGATGTTCGTTGGTTGTAACTCCGTTTTGCTGACAACCATATATTTTGTCTTAGAAGTATTAAGTTTTATCCCATATTCAACACATGCTTCGGTTACCCTGTTTGTAAGTCGTTGCAGGTCTCCTTCATTGGAGGCAATAACCGTGTCGTCTGCATTTCTGAAATTGTCGACATTAATTCCGTTGATTTTATTGCCTGTATCTTTAACTAAGGCTTCTTTGAAAATAAATTTGGAGTAGATATTAAAAAGTAGAGGCGATAGAATACATCCTTGCCGCACTCCACGTCGTATTTCCACTGCTTCCGTCATGTTGTGTCCAGCTCGTATGTTTACACATTGATGCTAATACAATTTTTTGATAATATGGAGGTCTCGGTCATCAATTCCCACCTGTTGCAAGACACCTATAAGTTTGTCATGGTTTACTCGGTCAAAGGCCTTTTCGAAGTCGGTAAAACACATATATACTGGTTGTTCTATATCCCTACATCTTTGAACCATGACCTACATAAGTAAACATGGAAGATGTAATGGGTACGAACTACGCAGAAGAGAACAAAGTAGAGAATGGAGTAGAAGCTCCAACCACAGATGAAGTTCTCGAAGCTAGTAAGTCCCAGAAAAACAATAATTCCCCGGGAGTTGACGAAATATCAGCAGAATCGTAAAAAGTCCTCATTTATATTATAAACCAGCGGCTCTAACCACTAGCAGAAAATATTATTGGAGTGTATCAGACGGGATTTCGACGGGGAAGATCAACACTGGTTCAAATATTTACAGTCAAAGAGATCTTGAGTAAATCATGTGAACATGACATTGATGTTTACAACGTGTTTATAGACTTCAAACAATGAATTGGCAATACCAGACGAGCTAATTAGACTTGTTAAAGCCACAATGAATGAAACTTAGGGATGTGTACGAATACAGAACCACCAAACAGACTTTTTCAAAATTTCGCAGGGATTAAAGTAGGGAGATCGGCTGGCCCCAAATTTGTCACTGCCGTATGTGGTTAGGCAAATGCAAACTAGATGAGCACTGACCAACTACTGACCAACCAAACGGTTCAATTGGCCGCTTATGGTGATGATAAATTAATAATATGAGTAGAACATCAAGAGGAGCACAGAAAAAAACAAAAATAATGATACCGACGAGAAGAAATATAGCCCCATAAAACATTATACTTGAAGATAGCATTGAAACGGTCGGAAAGTTTATATAGCTGGGAGTAGAAATATATGCCGACAGATCAGAAGATGGAGAAATACGAAAGAGAATATTTCGGTCTAAAAATGTTCATCAAAATACAAAGGTGAGAATTTATATACTTAATTCAAACAATAGCATGATATGGCAGTAAAGCATGAGTTTTGAAAGAAATATCCTAAAGCATATTCGATACATTCGAAAATAAAGTACCGAGTAGAATACTGGGATCTGTCTGTAAGGGAAAACGGATTCTTCAGAAGTCGATACAACAATGAGCTTTATCAACTTTATAAGGAAGCACCGCTGTTAGACTTCATTATAATAGAAAGATTGCAATGTTCCGGATATGTGATAAGGGTGGGAGAGGACATGCTACCAAAAAGAGCACTGAATGCTAGAATCCAGGGCAAGACACTGGTTGGAAATCCAAGAAAGCGCTGGGAAGACACAGTAAACAGCGACGCACAAACCCTTTTAGGAGACCATGTCTGGAGAAGATCAGCCACAGACAATCAAGGATTGTACCGTTTCAATTAACCGATTGAACGTGACATCAAGCTCCGCTCGGTACTTGGACCCCGTACTATAATATTCCTAAGCGACCTCACTACATTACAAATATTTTTAGCAGCCGTGCTACGCTATATAAGCCGATACGAATCTTTATTCGTTCTTTTTCACTCTACTACAATTGCAACAATCATTCTTAAATTGGTTAGTGTCTTTTCAGTATAAACGGGTAAGTTTTTCTTCTAGTTTTAGGCCTCTATTTTTTTACTTGTTTTACTTTGCGTGGCAGATACTTTCTTTCATAAAATAAAGCTGAAATCATTTAAACCTTTATTTTTGTCTTACTGTATATATGTATCTATTTTACCTTACTATCCTTAATATCTTACTAATAAAAATCTTTTCTTACAAACTTATTTTTCTTACTGATCAGGCTTTTGTTTTTTGAGAGAACTGATCTTTGTTTGAATTTTCTAGATTCTATCGTAGAAGCAAGAAAACAGCCAATCGCAATACCTTGGGCAACATTCAGCAACCAGATACCAAGCCACTGATGCATCAGCACGGAATGTGAAATCCCTTTAGTAACATGGGAAGAAAATTGCCATTATGTAGACCAGCAACTCTCCTTCAATCCACCGACAGCGGCTAGATTCAACAGGGATAACTGATTGGTCTAAGTCGACATTTGTCACAATACCTAAGATACATCGTCCAAAGACATGCGGTGATCATCGGACAATAAGTCTGATGAGTCACGTATTGAAGATCTTCCTGCGAGTAATACACAGCAGAATTTACACACTGTTAGAGGACAGAATTAGCAATACTCAATTTGGATTTAGGAGTAGCTTGGGTACAAGAGAAGCCTTGTTTAGTATATAGGTGCTAGTACAGAGATGCAGAGATATAAGTCAAAATGTGTACATTTGTGCAATCGATTTTGAAAAGGCGTTTGACAAAGTCCCACATAACAAAGTGCTAGAAATATTGAAAACAGCTGGATTGGACGATAAAGATGTACGAATAATTACAAATCTATACTGGCATCAAGTGGCAAGAATAAAGGTTGAACAAGAACTGTCGGATGAAATAAATATAAAAAGAGGAGTGAGACAAGACTGTATATTATCGCCTTTACTTTTTAACTTATATTCGGAGATAATATTTAAGGAAGCCTTAATGAAGACAACCGAAGTTATTATTGTAAATGGAGTAACCGTCAACAATACTAGATATGCCGACGATACCTTAGTACTTGCTAATTGCGGAGAAGACCTTTAAAATCTAATGAACAAAATAAAACAAACTTGTGATCAGTATGGCTTAAAACTCAACGTTAACAAAACTAGATATATGATAGTTAGCAAACAAAATTATATACATGATGACGGTATAAAAGTCAGAGATGCCACACTGGAGAGAGTAGAGAAACTCGTGTATCTCGGCAGTAATATCAATGAGAGCTGGGATCCAACCCCAGAAATTAAAAGCTGAATAGAACAAGCCCGAGCTGCCTTTGTAAAAATGAGAAACGTACTTTGCAGTCACGATCTTAGCATTTACCTTACAATTCTAATGACATCTTGCTACATCTTTCCTGTCCTGTTGTATGGAGTGGGAGCGTTGACTCTAACTGAGTCTATCCTTAAACGATTGACAGTCTTTGAGATGTGGGGATACAGACGAACACTGAAAATAAGCTGGGTCAACAGAGTTAGAAGTGAGGAGGTCCTTAGACGGCTGAACCAAACAACACAACTGGTCAATATAATAAAGAAACGCAAGCTGGAATACGTCGGTCACATTCTGAGACACCCTGAAAAATATGATCTTTTACATCTGGTCATTCAGGGTCATCCAAGGTAATCGTGGTCCTGGTAAAAGAAAAACATCATGGCTGAAAAATCTAAGACAATGGTACGGAAAATCAACTACATCGTTATTTAGAGCTGCTGTCAATAAAGTCACGATAGCGAATATGGTAGCCAACATGATATCCAACGATCGATAACGGTCATGGAACTAGAAGAAAAAGAAGAAGTAAAATTGTCGCGCTCCAACTAGTTTTAACTTGTTTCTCAGTTTGAGGAAGCGATTATTTCTCAGCGGAAGGAAGTTACAGAATATTTAATTTTAATAAAGAGGCCGGTCGAACTTACCATATATTGTATGGATTATTTTTTGCAGAATAATAAAGTAGTTTACTAATAATTTTTATTATTAAAATTAAAATTAAAAAAAAATCTTCAAGGGTCAGGGGGCCCCGATAATTATTTTTTAAACCGGCCCAAATTTGGTATAGGAATATATAAATACTAGTTTTAAATTTGGTAACTAGCCTTATAGAAAAATTGGAAAAAAAAATTTTTTTTAGGGGCCAGGAGGCCCGGTTAAATATTTTTTAAAACGGCCATAATTTGTTAAATGATTATATAAGTACTAGTCACAATTTTTGGCAATTAGTCCTGTAAAAAAATAAAAAAAAATGTTTTCGGCCCGACCTATTACCCATTCCCTAATTATTACATTAAGGATGGTGTCTGAGTTAAATGTAATATCCAACACACCGGGTAAAATCAAATTCTTTTTTAACTAAAAATATAATAGTTACGTACAATGACCACATAGAATGGCTCCTATTTAAATCAAATGTTGTTTGTGTAGAGAAAATATTATAATAATCATCTTCACATTGAGATGGACAGTCGCACATTGACATAAAATCCATATTACCTAAAATTTAAAAAAAAAAGTTAAAAATTATACATAAAATAAAATATGAGTGAAAAAAAAATTTATATATATATATATATATATATATATATATATATATATATATATATATATATATATATATATATATATATATATATATATATATATATATATATATATATATATATATATATATATATAGATATATATATATATATATATATATATATATATATATATATATATATATATCGGAAAAAGGAGTACGACCGTCAATCCAATATATATATAAGGATCACTCAGACGAGTGGTGGGTTCTTATATCGGTCTCTAGGTGGAGAAATAAAAGACAAAGTTGATAGGCTACTTTATCTATTTTGAAGACGTTTCGCTTTCGAGTTTTGAAAGCATCATCAGTTCATCTTAAAAAGATATGTAGCAGTCAATGTTATTAACAAATATGTGATTGAAACTAAGTAAATGGACATAGTACGCTGATCTTGTATAAACAGTTAAGCAACTAACAACATATATGAACTTGTACAAAAATTAGCACAGCAATTGACCATGTGGTCCAAAATAAATTCAATGTTATTTATGTTAATAAGTGAGAAAGAACCAAGAAAATCATAAATAACCTCCAACTATTTAATGGATATTAAACTTTGATTTTAACTTTAGGTAGCATTATAAGTAATATTAATAAAATTCTACAAAATAGTGAATATGAAGTTACCGATCAAAGCCTTATGGATGTCGCCGTGAAAAAATGTCATTGTCAAATGTCAAAATGTCATGTCAAAATCATTTTTTCACGGCGACATTCACTATTTTGTAGAATTTTATTAATATTACTTATAATGCTACCTAAAGTTAAAATCAAAGTTTAATATCCATTAAATAGTTGGAGGTTATTTATGATTTTCTTGGTTCTTTCTCACTTATTAACATAAATAACATTGAATTTATTTTGGACCACATGGTCAATTGCTGTGCTAATTTTTGTACAAGTTCATATATGTTGTTAGTTGCTTAACTGTTTATACAAGATCAGCGTACTATGTCCATTTACTTAGTTTCATTCACATATTTGTTAATAACATTGACTGCTACATATCTTTTTAAGATGAACTGATGATGCTTTCAAAACTCGAAAGCGAAACGTCTTCAAAATAGATAAAGTAGCCTATCAACTTTGTCTTTTATTTCTCCACCTAGAGACCGATATAAGAACCCACCACTCGTCTGAGTGATCCTTATATATATATATATATATATATATATATATATATATATATATATATATATATATATATATATATATATACATATATATAATGTAATGTTTTATTTTGAGGCAGCAGTCATTATTTATAAGTTTATAAGGGGAATTTTTTGGGTAGGTACACGAAATACACGGTAAACACTTGTTGCAGTAAATTATATTGGGATTTAAAACATTAAAGTTGACAACAAATAAGTCATAGCGCGGAGATGTTACTTCGTTGGCTTGCTCTTTTAACTACCTCTCTCGGGGGGCTTCGTGTCGGCTTGAGCAGTGGGCACAGCCACTGAGATTATAGTAAGGAAGATTAGTGGGTACATAGTACGAGGGATTACAGGTTAATACACAGGTGGCTGTTATAGTCTCCCTCTTTGCACCACATAATCGTCTCGAATGTGGGGCAAGAATCTATCTTAAGGTGGTATTCTTCTTAGGGCGTCCTCTTCTACGGATAGGCTTAATGGGCTCTGGAGGAGCTTCTCCAGGGTCTGCACGATAGGGTGTCAGCGCAGATACGTGGTATTTTCCAACCGGTGCATCTGGGTTGCTGACAGAAGCGATTTCGTAGGTTGTAGGAGTCACTATACGAAGAATGCGATACGGTCCATCACGACGCGGTACAAATTTAGATGTACGCATCTTACTTGCATTACTTAGGACGTGAGTGTCCACGAGAACTTGATCACCCACATTAAAAGCGACGTCACGATGATGAGAGTCCTGATAATAGTTTCTACGGTCCTGGGTTAGTTCATGCTTTTAGCGCGCGGCGCGTAACGTATCACTAAGAGTAAGCAAATACGGAGTGATTTGCGGCACAAAATTCTCAGTCTGCACTATCGCACGAAAGTCTCGATTGGCATCATCCGGGGTGCGTAACTTGCGTCCGAATGTTAGATACGCCGGTGAAAAACCTGTGGATTCACACTTGGCAGAGTTCATTACGAAACGTACGGCGGAAAGCTTATCTGACCAAATCGTATGATCATCTTTTTATAAGATAGCTAATTGGGTTTTCATGTCGCGATTTTTGCGCTCAACAGGGTTCGATGCGGGGTGGTACATAGGAATCAGCGATTGTTTAAAACCGAAACACTCTGCGACCGTTTGCATTACGAATCCAGCGAATTGTACGCCATTGTCACTTATTACCCGTCGAGTCAATCCGTACTTCAGTATGACCTCGTCGATTAAACACTTGGCACATGCGGCGGCGGTTGCAGTTTTTAGCGGAAAGAGTTCCACCCATCGAATTGCGACATCTTCAACTATGAATACCCAGCACTAACCATCTGCAGTCTCTGGTAATGGTCCAAACAAGTCTATGCTAAGTACTTCGAAGCGTTGGGACTGTATAGGCGTTTGTAGTAGGCCTGAAGGTTTTAAGTTAGTAGGCTTAAATTTCTGGCAGTCTATATGACTATATACAAAAGTCCATATGACATCACATATCCTCTCTCCACCCACTTTTTGTATTCAACAGAAGTCTCGTTGGGGTCTTCAAGCCCTTTTATGATTTTCTCGATATCAGGGTCAGAAACCTGCTCTTGTCGAATATCGGCAGCGCTGAGTGTAGGAAAATCGGCTACAACATAGGTTATTTCTATTGTTTCTACTTCTACTTCCTCAGTTTCATTGCGTGGTGGTCACGAAAGTGTATCGGCAACCACATTTTCCTTGCCAACAATATATTCTATGCGCAAATCATAAGGCATTAATTCTAGAGCCCATCTGGCGAGGCGTCCGGTTGGTGATTTATTAGACATCAGCCATTTGAGGGGCTAATGGTCGCTTTGAACAACAGTGGTGGTAGCATCTTCCAGGTAACCTCTGAATTTCTTTACAGCCCACACGACAGCAAGAGCTTCCCGTTCCGTCGTGCTGTAGTTCTGCTCTGCGGAAGTCAAGAGTCTAAATGCATATTCCACTGATCGTTCATCGTCGTTCTCCCCCTGGAGTAAACATGCACCGATTGCATAACCACTAGCATCTGTGCGTAATATATAGGGTAGTCTGTTGTCAGCTTATTTTAAAATTGGAGGCGAACACAGTAGAGTTTTAAGTGCTTCAAAAGCTTCGTGTTGCTTGCGGCCCCAGGTCCATTTAAAGTTCTTCTTCGTCAGAGTGCTTAACGGCTTTGAAATCTCAGCGAAGTTTTCTATGAAACGCCTGTACCATGAGCAAGTTTGTAAGAAACTTAAGAGTTGTTTCACGTTATTAGGAGGCGGCATGTTGAGTATTGCAGCTACTTTTTCGTTATTCGGCGAAATTCCTTCGAGGGTAATAATGTGGCCTAAGTAGTGTACTATTTCACATACAAACGAACATTTCTCCCGGTTTAGTGTGAGTTTGTATAAGATCAGCCTTTCGAATACCTTCTTCAGGTCTCCTAAGTGTTCTTCAAAACTGGACGAAATAACTGTTAGGTCATCAAGATAGGCTAGTATGAAGACATCTTGCAGGCCTGATCTGAAGCGGTCAATCAGACGCTGAAAAGTAGATGGCGCATTACGTAGTCCAAAAGGCATGCGTGTGTACCTAAATGTACCAAAAGGTGTCACGAAAGCAGTTTTGTCTCTATCACTCTCTTTGACGCTAACCAAATGATATCCACTACGAAGATCAAGAGTTGTCATACATCCTGTTTTCTTGGCGGCACGTAAAAGATCATCTATCCTTGGGATGGGATACCGATCTGCCCGTGTGACTGCATTTAAGGCTCTGTAGTCAACGGTAAGACGAACACTATTGTTTTTCTTCGGAACGAGTACGATTGGAGCAGCGTAAGGAGACTCACACTCTTCAATGTAGCCATTCGCTAATAGTTTGTCTAGTTCTTCCTTAAGTTGATTTTTCTTGGTCTCTGACATCCTATAGGGAGGTCATGCTATTGGAGATTCATCTAATAGTACGATGGAATATTCTGCATAAGGTGTAGGTTCATCATTTGGCTCAAAAACCTTGCTAAACTCATGCAAAAGATCATTAAGCGTACTTTTTTGTTCGTGTTTAAGAACAAGTGCCTCATCATCTCGTAGTTTGATATTTTCAAATTTTACATTATTAACAGAACATAAAGGATCTAGATCAGTGTCAAAAATAAAAGTGAGTTGTGGATATTCACCAAAATAATACTGATTAATAGGTAAGTCTAAAATTATGTTTGCTTGTTGAATAAAGTCGCACCCGAGCAAGGTTCGACTGTTTTCATGGTCTGGTACAGATATAAAACGTGTAAGAATAGTTTTATGTTGTAACTTAACATCTACTTCAAAAATATTTACGATTACACGACGTTGTAGACCATCTGCTGATGTCATTAACATGATATCTTCAGTATAGGGTACGTTATCTTGCAATAATAGTTTAGCAAGAGAAGATCCGGCAACACTGGTTTTAGCTCCGGTGTCTATATAAGCGTAACCATTATAATTAAAAATATCAATCAAAACTAACGGTCTGACCATGGTTAAATTTTCATCAAAAGTATTGTACATAAAGTCTGCAGCACGAGCGTCAGCTGTTTTAAATCTACAATCTGGACAATTGCTTTTAATATAGCCAAGTTTACCACAGCCATAACATGTTATACTGGAAGACGTAAAATTATTATTACAAGCAGGCTCCTTTTACAAATTCCATTTTAGCCGAAGGGGCAGAGCTAGTAGGTTTATTTCTACTGTTTGCTAGCTTACGACATTATTCGATAGAATGTCCTGTATATTTACAATATGCGCATCTAAGTTTTTTCTGAGACGGAAGTTTTTGTTCGCTAAAAACGTTGCTTTCCGGTGTATTATTGAATGTTTCTTCGACTAATCGCGCACGAGTGAGAAGTTCACCAAAAGTTTGTATTTTATCGCGAGGAACCTTTTCCCGAATTCTGCAATTTAAAAGTCCATACACCATGTCAAGTTGTATAGCCTCTGCTAACGTACCGGCAGGCAGCTGCGCTAAAATTGACCTAGCCTTACATATAAAAACGTCGGTTTTGACCTTAGTGTCTTGTTAATTACTAAATAATTCACGATATACGCGACGAGGAGGTTTAATCGGACCAAAAGTTAAACGTAATACGTCAATAGCTGAGTTCCAGTTAGAGTAGTTCTGACTCCACGGTACCACGTCGCAGCTAACCCATCAAGCAACATAGGAAGTCCCATGAGAGCGTTCTCATCAGAAATACCCCTACAGTTTTTGTATTCTACAATAGCATCAATAAAAGCATTGACATCAGTCTCCGAACTACCGTTAAATCGTGAATTGCATTTTGCAAAGTTACCGCTTTGTACATTTACTGAAGGAATAGTGTGTTGAAGATTAACACCAGCAATGCGAGTTAAAAGTTCTTGAAATTGTTCTTGCGAAAGCGTCACTAGAGCAGTATTAGCCATCTTATCTTTCGATCTAAGATTGTACGAATGGTTTACATCCAGATTGCAGCAGTGAACAAGTAAAAATATTAAAAGAAAAACTTACAGTTTGAAACAGTTTAGCTTACTGTTTTTCCTAGATTCCATAAACGAAGTCCTGTTCTGTCACTGGTAAACCTGATGTAAAATATTTCCAAAAGTATTTTATCTAGAATGTACCCAGAAACGTAATTTACGCGCCAATTTTTGGAACAGTCTGTATACACAATTAGCCTCTACGCAGGGATATGCGTTACCGGCAAAATTAAGCCCCAAACGTTTTATCTTGTAACTTTAATAATTGTTCCGCGAACGATTTATTTTTTTCGGTGATAGCTCACACGAGAAACACATAACATATAGTCCACAGATAGGTTGCGATAGCAGAAAAGTCCTGTATAAAAGTGGGAACTAAAATCCCGCTATAACCTCAATACACAAAGTTATAACGTTTATTTATTCCGTGCCACTCGTTGGGGCGCCAATATAAGGGGAATTTTTGGGGTAGGTACACGAAATACACGTTAAACACTTGTTACTGTAAATTATATTGGGATTTAAAACATTTAAGTTGACAAAAAATAAGTCATAGCGCGGAGACGTTACTTCGTTGGCTTGCTCTTTTAACTGCCTCTCTCGGGGGGCTTCGTGTCGGCTTGAGCAGTGGGCACAGCCACTGAGATTATAGTAAGGGAGATTAGTGTGTACATAGTACGAGGGATTACAGGTGAATATATAGGTGGCTGTTGTAAGTTGGTAATATCGAGCTTTCGTAAAATTTATTTGCCGCATCAGAATATGCTTAAATAAATTGAAATTAATTTTTCAGTAATACAATCAAATAGAAACATAAGAGTATAAAAGAAGCTTAAAAGCTTACCTCATGAGGTTAGGTCATAAAATTTTTACATTTTGACAAAACATTAAGTTTAAAGTTATTAATCTATAAGTACAATTTTTTAATGTTTATAGATTTAGAAACTTCATAGTTAAATCAATAATTCTGATTACTAAGACATTTTCATTGACTTTTTCGACGTTTCTGCAGGATATCCATGCTTTTTTCAAGAAATGACATGGACTAGAAAACATTTTATTAAAAGACATATAAACATACTAAGAATATTTATTTGTATGTTTTGTAATTTTAAATAGAAATTAAATTAAAATATATCTTGTTTAAATTTTTGACATCTTTTTATCATTTATTGCATTTTTATTCTTTTTGATTTTTATAGACTCTAGATGGAGAGAACTGGGGGAAACCTATATCCAACAATAGAAGGATAAAGAATAGGTTCAACAAAAACTCTAGAAGCTTTCTCTTTTTCCTGTTCATTTTTAGGATTTTAGTTTTGTCAAAATCAAACTTATGTTTCTTTTCGTTGTCATGATTTGTGAGGGCGGTTGAGTATTTTTATTTGTCACATTTGTGAGATTTTGTTCTTGAGTTAAGTGACTGTTAAGTCACGTGTGACGAAGTTAAGACTGATTTGTCGATTACAAACCCCATCGCAGTTCGAGCGGGGAATTTCATTTACAACATACGATCTTTTTAATTGAGGAGTTTTTGTTTTTACTTTTGTAACATTGTTTTTCAAAAGATTGTGTTTTTATGAACTGTAATGTTATGTTTAGACAAAAGATTTTCAAGTTGTTCTAATAAACCTATTAACTTATAATGCGAAATTTAGTTTTTGGTGAAAGTTATTGAATTCATTTATCAAAATATGCATTTTATCCTCTGGTGCTGCACTCAAACAGTTATCAATATAACGATGGAAAAAGGGTTAATTTACCTTTAAATTTAATCATAACTAGTGAACTTAGTTCAAAAACATTGGAATGAGATTTCGCAACATACTAATATATATATATACTAATATTTTTATATTTAATGGTGTTTTTTATAATCAAATTTTTGGTAGCCCTACGGGATCTAGTCTTTCACGCCTTCTAAGTAGCTATGTCATGGATGATGTTATTAGTGATTGTATCAATAATTGCACTTTTTTTATTCCATTTATCAAAAGATATGTAGATGATCTAGTTTTGCCATTTGTTACATTTTTTCAGACATCTATCAATGATGAATAAATCTTCTTCTTTTTTGTTACCAAACAAAAAAGAATTTTTTAAACAAAATTTTATTTTTGACAATATGTCAAAAATAAAAATTTTTAAGTTGGTATTTATGACATTGAGGCTGTTTTGTAGCTATTCAATTTTTGTTTACAAATTCAATTGTTTTTGTTAAGAAACTTTGTCAAAATTTATTTCAGAGAAACATTTATTAAAATAGGACATTTTTTTAATAATATTTTTTTTAATTAATATGTTAGCAGCAGTTTTATATAAAAAACTAATTTTATTTGGTGATTCAACTAATTTTTTATTTCTAGTTCAACTTTGTAAGATATTTTGTATTTTTTAGAAGCTCTTGATAATAATTGTAATCACAATTGAAAGCTCGAGTAAAAAATAGTCAACAAATAGCCCCTTTTATTGACTCCAACCCATCCAAAACAGTTTTATATTTTTTCCAAACGAGTCACAAGTACTTCTTTTTTCTTACTCTTATATATATATATATATATATATATATATATATATATATATATATATATATATATATATATATATAACAAATAACATTAAACACCACAGTATCAAGACTACGTATACAACTCTTCATATATAAAAGGTTTATCCAAACAACTAACAAATCTTTGAGCCAAACATAACATAACAGTGGCTCACAAAGGCAACAACGTTTGAAATAAATATTTCACTTAACTAAAACTACAAACTCTAAAACTCAATAGATCACATGTTGTTTACGAGATACCATGTATTAACTGTAAAGGTCTATATTGGGCAAACCAGTCAACTGCTTCAATCCAGAATTCGTTCTCACAAATATGACAATAAAAACATCACTGCGCTCACAAAAGAGGAAAAGTTTAATTTTAAAATGCTTAGTTGTAAAAGACATGTCGTGGAATGCAAATTTTAGATTCTCCATGTCTCTTTTAACATCTTTTATCAACGTCTGTTTGCCTTGCAATTCTTTGTGTTTCGAAACTATTGTACGATTGTTTAATTAGATGTCGCTACAGCGTCCGTATTGAAGCCATGTTATTGTTGCTTCTTAAAATGCAGAAAATATTGATTTTTCACGTTGAGAACCCCTATGAATAGCTTTTCTGACGAGACCTATTAGGTCGAAATACGTATCAAGAGATACATGTCCGAACCTACTTTTCTAACCCTAGTTTTCCAATTTCCAAGATTACAACACATTACAGATTACCTACATGTTTACAGAAGTTTACATTTACAATCTTAGTGTACTATTAAGTCACATTATAGATATTAGACATGGCTACATATTATACAATTACATAAATTTTACTCTAATAAGTTGACGTAACTTCTAAACTTTTCGAGATTTGTAGGGATTATATTGAAACTCTTTCTAGGAAAATAGGTAGTGATGCTTGATTGAATTTTTTTTGTTTGTTGCAGATGTAAATACCTTTAAAAACCGTAAAATTTATGTAATTGTTCTTAGAATTTTTCCCGATTAGCCATGTCTAATATCTGTAATAATACAAATGTGACCTAATAGTATACTTACATAGACTGTATAATTCTAAACACTGATGTAATCTGTAATCATGGAAATTGGAAAACTAGGGTTAGAGAATTAGATTAGTACAATTTTTTTATATTATATGATCTGTTTGCAACTAATTGCAACACTGTTTCAAAATATAATTACCGTTTTCGGTAGTTTCGCACATGCCTAAAGGGTGAAATCATTTAGTAAAAATGAAAACGTTATACAAACTGCCAAGTCATTACGAAAATGACTAGGCTTTTGCAAAAATGTCTGTATTTCATACTTGTCTACGACCTATACATATTACATCAGCTGACTCGGCTAAATTCGTACCGCATTAAAATTAACTAATATGTCAAATTTTGTTACAATACATGTAACATGTTTAATTTGTCTTAAAATTTAATCATTTTTTAAAATATTTTCAATTTTGCATGAAATTTATTTTTAAAATAGCCACAGGACCAGGGACTAATCGGTTCTCGATTAATTGTAATAGTTAATAAGCCCCACAGTAAGTTGTACATAGATGTTCATCAACCGTTATTAATTGTTGAAACGATGTCGGATTATCAACACTTAAAAAAAAGTCGAAGTTAATAACATTCGTGTTTATTTGTCACTGTATAGATGCGACCTATATCGTCTGAAGAAAATACATTTGGATATTCTTGAACCAGTGTTCTTTATTTCTGACGTTGAAGCGATTTCGATGACAAGTTCCATGTAGCGTGGCATAGCAACAACAAAATGCGAGCGAAAACATCTGTTTGACAAACTGAGAAGAAACTCGTTAATGTGGTCAATGGGCTGTGATCAACTATTGATCGGTCGGCCTATCTTCTATCGAGTATTAATCAATCGGCCAGCTTCTACCTGGACTGAGTGTTGATTAGTCTTTCCCAGTTTTTGAGAATTGATCAGTTATCGTCCTTTGCCTTACTGGTACAAGTATCAGCAATATTTTTGTTTGTATGCATCTACTGCCTACTGCAATCCCGTCGATTTTATTTATTTAAATACAATTTACACATTCAATTAAAAAATGGTTTAAAATTTAAATTTACAATTAAAATAATGGGTTTATTCTCATAGAAGAGAAAGTAGGCATATGTCTTGGTTCGACAGCCATCGCCACAAACGACAACGTAGAGCACGAGCAAGCACACGTACCCACACATACTTGAGAGTCATGCGTATGTGCAAGGAACATTTGGACACCTAGGACTTGTGGTGAGGAGATATGGTAACTGTGCTAGCCTGATACGAACCAAGTTTACCTCGTCATACCCTCCAACATCCCACCCGTACCGTTTTACAACGAGAGACTCATCTGCTTGTGCGTATGCCCACACGTACACGCCTACATGCACATACGCACACACATATTGAGAGACATGTATTTGTGTAAGAAGCATTTGAACATCCATAACTTGTACTTTAGCTAGCCTGGGACTAACCTTCTGCATATTCTATTCATAACCTTCTGTCGTATTTTATACTCACTAAAGTAGCGTCTTTAGAAAAATGGTCTACTTTTTTATTGTCTGGAAAATTAGTGACTTTTAACCCACACAAAGTTAAAAATTCTTTTTAGAGAACTTAGGATCCTTAGCTTAGGATCCTAAGGACTTACAATTAGTCTGTTAAGACTAAGTATCTGTGAGTCAGATAAAATTATAAATTGTTCGAATATAGTGTGCTATTGTGAGTATTGAGCAATCTCATTTTAATTTGTACTGAAAATAATCTTGAATTTTGTATATGTAAATGGCACAGCCAACAACAGCAGGCAATTTTGAGCCATCGGTATAAATTTTACAAGAATGGTTACAGTTTTCCAGCTTGTTCTGTACTACTAAATCTTCGGGAATTGAAATAGATAAAGGAATTACTACAGCAGGTTTATGGTCATATTGTATGTCATAATTGGAGCCAAAGAATGGAATCCCTTCTCCATTGAATGAATATTGTGATAAAGTGGGGAAAGCAACAGCTCTAGTTGGAGAGTTTTTATTAGCCTACCATTTGTTTGGTAGATTTTTAACAAAGAGACAAGATATTTTTGTAATAATCTGTTTTGATTATTATAATGGCATTAAAGAATAAATTGTTTTGCCAAAAATAGACTTCTTAAATGTAAAGGTGGCTCATTACATTCTGTCAATAGGTCTGGTATAAGAGTAGATTTGAGTAACTACTATTTAAATAGAATAAGCCACAATTAAAGGTTAAAATACGTTTATTGACGTTTCAGTTTCCACTTCGGAAATCGTTTAAATAGCCTCGAATAGAACATGTACGTAAATGAAATAATACAACTTCTGGTTGTTCTATTTTTTGCAAAGAAAAAACTTTTGTCTGATGTTTCGTTTTACTTATTTCGATAATAATCAACACAATAATAAAACTTGCAACTTACTTTTACGAACGGTTAGTAAACAAGCTAACTGGCTGGCAGTGCACTCAAGTTTCTCTAAAACATATTAAATATATTAATATATGTAATTAATGAAATTGAAAGTTGTTATTCGAAAGTCATTATAAAGGGAGATACTATAAAATAAATAATATAGTTATATCTTAAGTCATTGAGTTCATGAGAAAACCCTAAAACCCATCTATTTTTGATTTCAAATGCCGTCTCTATCAAACTTTTTTTATTCGTTGCATGGTAATGTGTGAGACTGATGACGTTTATAATATTTTAATATAGGACATTTATAAAATAGTTGTCGAATATTTTCTTTTTAAATATGAACGAGAGAAGCAAAAATAAGTCATTTAACAGAACTTTGTTATGATTTCTTTTGCTTTTTTTAAAGTATGTATGCCTTTTCTGACTTTTTATGGTTATTTGGTGCTTTTTTATATATTTTGTTATCCTTTTTGCATTTAACACAATTTTTATTAACGATTCTATTCTTCAAAACAGCCTATAAAAGCTTGTCAAAAAATATTAATTATATCATTTTTGCTAATCTTTATTTGTCAATATTTTCGCTTATATCTTTGCAGCCATATTTAAATATAACACCAGTAAAGAAAATAAAATAAAATGAATACAAAAAAAAATGGGATGTGCAAAAGATGAGAGATGCGACAATTGCAGAACGGTACTCGGAAAACATTACGAACAGGCTCAGGAATCAAAATGTATCTAAATGAAGAAGGCCAGACAGAAATAGGCTGTCCAGAAATAGAAATTCTACTGGACCAAAATCAGGAAAGACATTGAAGCAGCAGCTAAAGATGAAATAGGAACAGAAATTTGTTCCCGTAAAAATCATTGGTTTGACGACGAATACAAGAATGCAACAAAAGAAAAATAATAAAGCCTACAGAAAGATGCTTACCGATGAACTAGAACAACTGTAGGGTCGATTTCAAACACATCAGTCACGTCTCGTCACAGTCCCGGAACCGAACCTAACAATCCGTTATACAATATATATATATATATATATATATATATATATATATATATATATATATATAAAGGGTTCTTGAACTCCTAAGTGGAGCATAGAGCTTCAGTGAAAACGAGCCATCGGGTTCTATTTTGCGCTAAGGCCTTCACCTCATTCCAAGACTTTCCTTGTTTTCTTATCTCGTTCATGATGGATCTTCTCCAAGTTTGTACTGGGCGACCTTTTTTTCGTTTTCCTTAAGGATTCCACTCTAGGGCAGTCTTTGCCATAGTGGAGTTATTTTTTCGGAGTGTGTGACCGATCCAACCCCACTTTCTGGACTTTATTTCATTTACTACCCTCTTTTGTTTAATCAGGTGTAGTAAATCTTCGTTTCTGATGATGTTAGGCCATAAAATACGAACAATTCTTCGTAGACATTTATTAATAAAGACCTGCAGTTTGTCTGTAAGGGTTTTTGTCGCTTTCCAGGTTTCACATCCGTAAAGTAGTACAGACATGACATTTGACTGGAATATGCGGATCTTTGTCCTCGTAGTGTAGTCTCCAGACCTCCAAACAGGGTTGAGCATGCTGAAAGCTTGTTGCGCTTTTCGTATCCTCATACGAATATCGTCTTCTGTACCTCCGCTTTCTGTTATGACACTTCCAAGATACGTAAAGTTTTCCACATTTTCAATCTGCATGTTATTAATGGTGAATAGCGTGTTGTTTCTTGCATTTATTTTCATGGATTTGGTTTTACCAATATTGATTTTCAAACCTATTTTATTGGCTTCAGTCGAAAGTGTTTCCAATTGGTCAGCCACATCTTGGAACCTTTGTCCTAACAGGCAGATATCGTCGGCGTACTCTACATCGCTTAGGCGTGTGGTTAACGTCCATTGTATCCCTCTTGTGTCAGAGTCTAGTTTGGAGAGAACATAGTCTAGAGCTATGTTAAAAAGAAACGGAGAAAGCACGCATCCTTGACTCCAGTAAGTACGTCAAATTCGTCACTGTTGATCCCATTGTGTGTCACGCTGCATTTCGCTTCAGTGTACAGTAACTTTATAATGGAAATTATTTTATGCGGGATGTTTTTTAGCTCTAAAATTTTCCATATCGCATCATGAGATAAGCTGTCAAAAGCACGCTCGAAATCAACAAAAACCATGTATAGGGGTGTGTTCCATTCAACCGATTGTTCCATTATTAGCCCCACAGTATTAATGTGGTCTATGCAGGAGGATTCTGGTCTAAAGCCTACTTGATTAGCTTGAAATTCAATCTTGTTTGTTAATCTTTTAAGTATGATGGTCGTGATTTTATTTATGGCGGTAAGCAAGGTTATTCCTCTCCAATTTTTGCATAGTGTGAGGTTGCCCTTTTTTGGAAGCTTAATAATGATGCCTTTTTTCCAGCCCGCTGGAATGCGGTTTGTTTCCCACACCTCTCGGATTATGGGGAGCAAAAGTTCAGCAGTTAGATGCGGATCAGTTTTAAGTATTTCGGCAGCAATGTTATCGATTCCCGGAGACTTGTTATTTTTCAGAGATTTGATAGCTGTTATTATCTCTGTTTTGGAAGGGGCGTCGCAAGATATACGCAAGTCTATATTCTGTGGATTTTCGACAATTTCATCTGCGTTATCCCTGGGCGTGCCTAGCATCTCCTGAAAATGCTCTTTCCATCTCTCTATTTGGTCATTTGTTGTAGTAAGTAATTCTCCTGTCTTGGATCTTACGACGTTTGAACAGTTGGGCCCACTTTTTGTTAGATGTCTAGTAATTTGGTATAGCTCTCTAGTTCTATTGTGTTGTGCAGCTATTTCGGCTTGTTTTGCCAGTTCTTCAGCCCATCTTCTTTTGTCTCTTCTTGCATTTCTTTTAACTGCTTTATTTATTGTTTCATATTCTTGTTGTCGGTTCGCTCTTTCTTCTACAGTTCTTGCTTGCAAAATATCTTTTGTTTGCTGTTTTCTTTCTTCAATAAGATTCCAAGTTTCATCTGATATCCATTCTTTTCTATGTTTCTCTTTTTTACCCAGTTTATCTTCAGCTATTTCTGTCAAAACATTTGCCAGATCTTCCCAGCTATTTACTTCACGTTCTCTTCTTTTGAGTTGAAGTTCCTCCCTAAACATGTGTCTTCCTGTAGCCGTTTTTAATTTGTCTAGATTGTATGTTGGTCGTTTGGTGTTTCGTGTGTATCCGTTATACAAAATATTCTTTAAAAGAATTATGCCGCCGCCATTCACACTCATCAGTTGACGAACAGATTCCCAGTAGTCAGGTTTCGACACGTCTATCGCCCGGCCGCTTTTATAATCTCAGCGAAGAATTTTTTGGTTTTGCCGGGAACATTACGGGCGGTACAAGTGAACAAAATAAAATTATTGATGAACACTTAATAGAATGTTTGAGAAAATATAATGTTTTATATGATTTGTCGCATGCAAAATGCATGGACATTAATTTAAAACATAATATTTGTCAGGAAAGCAATTTTTCGACATCCTAAAATATTGATGAAATTTTACATCATCATGAAGCAGTTCTTTATACAGTGTCACGTATTCTCCTTCGGTATCCCTTTTTTTCTATGCGTCATGGATCCATTTCCGTCTTTTTGCTTGATTTACATCCGCTTCTTCTTCTTCCTCGTCAAAACATATAGTAATTATTGCTAATTCTTCATCCGAGAAACTTTCCATCTTTTCAACAAATTGGTCGCCGAAGACTGATGCATTTCGGGTATGTGCGAATAGACGAAAAAATAGTTCTATGACCAGACGGGACCGGTTCAGCGCTAGGACTGTGACGGAGCTGATGTGTTTGAATCGACCTTTACTAAACAAAGAGAAGATAAGAAAAGATACACCAAAGAAAAAAACGAAAATATCTAAATACGGAACTTAAATATATAGAAAACCTTAACAGAGAGAAAGAATTCAGAGCATTCTATAAGAAAGTTAACATCAACAGAAAAGAATTTAAGGCAATCACAAGACAATGCACAAGTCAAAATGACGAATTATTAACAACAAGGAAAGATGTATTAAATATGTGGGTGCAATACTTTAATCAAACACTTATGAAATAAGAAGCAGAAAATCTGGAACACAAAAGGGATGAGGTAAGGAAAGCAGACGAGAGGGAAGAGGAACCACCACCGATTCTTGAAGGTAAAGATGCACTTAAAAATCTAGCCAGAAACAAATCACCCGGAATAGATAATCTCTTAGCTAAACTATATAAAAAAAGGGGCCGTATTACCATTATGGTATTACAGCATCTTTAAAAGAAATATACACAGAAATATTTCCCCAATGATTGGAATATTGGAATACTTTGCACCATATACAAAAAATTAGATATCTTTAAATGCTCTAACCACAGAGGAATTCTAAACGCAGCGTATAAAATATTTTTCACAGCACTATGTTACTATATGGCAACATATGCAGAACGGATAGTAGAAAAATACCAGACTGGTTTCAGAAGTGGTAAATCGACAATTCATCAGATCAGATTACAACAACTGAGACAAATTTTGGAAAAAACACTGGAATATGGTATTGATACTCATCACATATTTATAGACTACAAAGCAGCCTACGACTCTCTGAATAGAAGAGACATGTTCAAAGCAAGGAAAGAACTAGGAATACTAAATCAGTTGGAAATTTAACAAAAATAACTCTTGAAAAAGTTGAATGTAGAGTACGAATTCAGGGAAAACTGTCTAAACCTTTTAAAACATGGGCTGCGTCGGGGAAACACTATCTCCTGTATATTGTTCAATGTAGCTCTGGAAAAATAATACGTATGTCACAAATCACGACCACTGGTTCGATACATAATAAATCAGTGCAAATCCTGGCCTATGCTGATAATATCAGTATTGTTGGGAGAACGGTAAACGCTGTACGAGAGGCGTATGTAGCATTAAAAGAAACAACAAGCTACAAAAATGGGTTTAATAATAAACATGAACAACGACGTCATAAAGCAGTGAACGAATTTGTATACCTGGGAACGCTCTTTAACACTGAAAATAATACTACCGCAGAGATGAACCGCAGAATTTGCACGGCCAACAGATGCTATTTTGGGCTCAATCTCCTCCTTAAGTCCACAATTATATCGAGAAATACAAAAGTAAAATTCTACAAAACAATAATACGTCCAGTCCTAACATATGGTTCAGAGACCTGGACTCTAAGAAAAAATAATGAAAACATGTTACGATGTTTCAAAAGAAAAGTACTTGTCGTCTCGGGCAGGTAACATGACGGTGAAACCGTCTCCCACCGTAGGCACTACTCTAGGATATTTCATAAATTTGGTATGCGGAATACCCTAGGCACTTATTCATTTTTTAAGTTGAGACGTTGAATTGTTTTAGGAGAATGATAAAATAAAACCAATTTGTAGAAGACGAAGACAAAGCCTCATAGTCATAAGGTAGGTGGAGCAGAGCCCCGCTAGTCGGCTCCCTAGCGTTTAGGGCTTTAGGAGAGACCGAAGTATACTGTCCTTTGGTTTGGAAATCAACTTATATTTATACGTAATATTTTACAAGATTTCAAATCAAAAGTCCAATGAGAAAATAAGGAAATGAAGGATAGTGGGGCGATGCGCGCCAAGAGTGCTCGTTGGTCACTCTGACCGAGCACTTGGCGACATACTAAGACGAATCTATGGAGCAGTGAATGACAATGGAATGTGGAGGAAACGATACAACTTCGAACTTTATAGAATATACCAGGAACCTGATATCGTAAAACATATCAGATAGGACATCTGAGGTGGATAGGACATGTAATGCGGATGGAACAATATGACTCAGTTAGAAAAACGCTACTTATAAACCCATTGGTTAGAGAAGAAGAGGAAGACCCAGAACAAGGTTCCTTAATAACATCGATAAAGACATGAGAAATATGGGAATACGTGCTTGGCGTGGGTTACCAGGGTTATATCGGGAAGCGGCGGAAATATATAAGCAATTTTAAAATCCACAAACACCCTTTCTGCAAAACACGAAACAAGAAAAGCTAAGAACGACGACACGCCTCCTCACACCGAAACCAGTGGAGGGGAGACTAGTAGAAAATATAAATATGACCTCTGTAGTACACCGCGGCGTCATTAAGAAAACAGGAATATAGCGGAGATGCGCTGTCCTGAGTTTTTGCATTCGGTTAGGAAACCATGTTGGGGTTCTATTACCCAGGACCTCCACATGAAGAGCATTTGGCTGATTTTTGTGCCTCTGTTTATACTCGAGTTTACACACCTTGCTCCAAAGAATTGTTACACCCAATCGTAATTCTTAGGAGTGAACATTTTTCATAGGCTGCGTTTAATCAAATTGCTTGCTACCGCGGCGTCAGTTTCAGCTTACAAGCGAAGCAGTAACATCTCTAGAAGACGCCAACCCCTAGTGTTGGCGAAACGTCAAAAACTAATCTCAGAAGCCTAACAGCCCGAACAAACAATTTAAACCGTTAAAACTGTTATTTTTAAATTGTTTAGTCGTTTATTGTTGCTATTATGTTGTAGAGCAGTGTTTCCCAAAGTAGGGGTCGCGACCCCTGGGAGTCACCATGAGGTACTAGGGGGGTAGCCGAACATTTTCAAAATAAGACAAAAGCACCACTTTGTTAGATCATGTATTTTTATTTTAACAACGCCGTAAATAGAAATTAACAATTGATTATCAGACGAAATATAAAACCAAATATTAAAGTCCGCAAAAAAATAAAAGAGTAAAACAAAGTCAAATTCCATAATCTTAATGAGACCTATGCGCCTGTCTCTGTGAAACTAATCTTTTAAATCTGGGCTGTGTATTTGAGACGCACATAATTATATCATTTTCTTGCTTTAATGGCAGTCATAGACGAGAAACTTAACTCACACAAATATGATGTTACAAATGGAACCAAACATTTTACAGCTTCACTCGCTAACTGGGGGTATTCCTGCATCTTTTCGGTCCAAAATTGGTCCGAGTTCTGGGAAAAAAATTGGAGCTTCAACATTCCATCACTTAATATTTCAATAGGTTTTTCTTTCATGTTCATTGGTATTTCAACATGCTGAAAGGAATCGGCTAAAAACGGATTTAGTATCCATCTGCAACTGTCGTAACTGTTTTGAATTTTTTCGAGGAAATAGTCACAGAGCTGTTGTTTTAAATTGAGCAAAGTAACATGCATGTCAGCAAAAACTTGTTCAAAATTTGTAGCACTGTATATGGATACATTTTCCATAATTTCCTGAAGGCACTAGAACGAATCGAGTTGTTTTTTGCCAAGTGAGGTCGACCATAAATCGATTTTTCTTAGAAACGCCTTAATTTTATCTGTGACTGTAATTATATTAATGTCGCGACCTTGTAAATTACTGTTCAAAATATTTAATTGCTCGAAAATATCAGCAAGGAAACCTAGTTGCAGAAGCCAAATAGGATCGGAAAATTGATTTTCATATAGGGACTTTTCATCTTTCAAATACATTAAAGGCTCTGCTCTTAAGTGAAATACTCTTTTTAAGACGTTGTCCCTTAAAAGCCACCTTACTTCGGTGTGATAGATTTTCAAATAAAGCACCCATGTCTTCGCAAATTTTTCTAAAATACGGGTCTGTAAAGCTTTTCCTTTAATGGAATTTACAACTTTAATGATGGTTCTCATAACACAGTCCATTTCAGGAGGTAAAGCTTTGGACGCAAGAGCTTCTCGATGTAAACAACAATGTCTCCATTTGGCATTAGGCATTATTTTTTGTAATTTAACGACAAGACCAATTTATGTCCTGTCATAGCTTTAGTGCCATATGTGCATATAGCAATACATTTGCCCCAGTCAAAATCATATTTACTTGTACGTTTCACAAAAGTGTCCAGTAAACATTTTCCAGTGGTATTGGTTTCCAATGGGGAACAAAATAAAATATCTTCTTGAATGCCATTATTTGTATCATATCTTACAAATATCTTACAAATAAAAAGTAATAATATTCAACTAAATTATCCAAAATATTATTAGGAGAATAATGAATATAAACATAAACTTTAACATACTATATCTCTGTAACGAAGCATTTCCAAAAATATATTTATTGCATTTTTTCAGAGTGAAACTAAGCAGGAAGCACCCTGTATTTATTATTCATTTATTTATTTATTATTCATCAAAAATTCCTAAAACGGTATACAGATAAATGTGTTGCGTTCTGGACATACGATTATCTCAATATAACAATTGTGGTCATCAGAAAGGGAAGAGAAGATATTCTGTTCAATCCAGCACTCGCTGGTTTCCTTCTTTCGCATTGGGTATGTATATTAAAATAAAAGAAATAAAATCCAGAGGACTAAATAAAATTGTATATGAAAAAGAAGTGAAATTAAACATAAACATACATAACCAAACACACAATTATAACTAAATACGAGTTAAATTTTAGTGAATATGAAACAACACCAAAAAGATAACCATTTAAGGGATAGAACACTAATGAATTAAACAAAGCGACAACTATGACGTATTTAACAACTCAAGACAAACCTACCATAGCCGCAAACATACTATACATAAAAAGATAAAAGACAAATTAATAATATTACAAAAAAACGTAAAAATATAGATATAGTCAATTGTATAAAAACAAATTAATAATGCGGTGCATACAAATAAATAATACAATTATGAATACAAAACTAAAATGAAATATAATCGGTGTTAACAAAATACAAATATAGAATACAGTCAATAAAATAAAACAAAGCAAATGCAAAATACTCAATTGACAATGTTAAATCGCGATCGCGGCGCAAATAAGATAAAGTTTTAAACAAATATGGAATCTATATACCAAGCAACGTACTTGATGTATGCAGCAACAAGATATATGGTGTATTGTACCTAACTCAATGATATGGTAGCAACGACGTCTTCAGCGACGTACACAGGAACCACAAAATTGATAAATGCAATCTTACTGCATTTAACATCTGTCTTGGTCACAAGACCGAAGCCAAATGTCAGGTACTCTTAACTTAAAACGCATACACGTCTGTGTGGTTTGAGAGATAAAACTCGACTCTGATTTTAACTTCAAAAAACAGATCTCTCCCATATGGCATGTGGAACTCGCCATTATATCGCCGATGGCTCGTATTGGAATGTTTAGCCCTTAAAACCGCTGTGCTCTTGTACACGCAAATATCGTTTAAATATACGGGGAGAATCAAAACCACCAAAAAGTCTGTTATTACATTACATAAATGTTTATATGTCGTTGCGAAACTGCAACAAAATGTAAGCAACAAACAATTGCATAATCTTAACAAACAACTTCAAGGTATAGCAGAAATTTAATTTTGATCTATGCGGTGCAATGGTGCTCTGAAATCCAACTATACTTTGTTTCAAGTTAAGAAAATAACATTACGCTTATGGAGATCAGTGTTGCCAAAACTCTCAGACACTCTCTTTTGCACGGATGTCCAAGATATTCCCTTTGCTTAATTTTTGAATTTTCATTTTCAATTAATATTTAACTGTAAAGTCAGAATAACTACTAAATAAAAGCCTTATTATCATTATGCAGTCAGAGAACGACATAAAATCGCAGACATTTGCAAATCGTATTATTTTAAGTTACAATTAGTAATTAGATATACTCATTCCAAGTCCGTTTATTTGCTTTTAAAACTTTAATAGGCGGCAAAATGCATGATTTAACTAAGCAATATTTTCTACTGATTTCTATGATTCATGGCTCACCGAAAAACAAATAAACAGTCGTTACTATAATTAAAATAAGATAAAATAAAATTATCTTTTGTAAATACTATTTATCTAATTAAAATCATTTTCCCTAATTTTCATCTCTTGTTTGGAATGGTCACTTTTGGTCAATTACGTTAAAAAACATTAATTTAATTCATGTCTGTGGAAACGAAAATACAAATTATACAACCCTAAATTGTGCTTGTGTGTGTCGTGGCAACGCCGCGTTCCTATCGTCCATAAGAACTACATGGCCCTATCTCCGCAATGTTATTTTCTAACGTGGAACGTAGAATAAATAAATTGCAAAATAAAAGTGCTGTCAAAGACATGTGCCGGATAAAAGTATGTAGTCTGAGAAAAAATTATGTTCATAGCGTTTACAAGGAAGCCACAAAAGAGTAAAAACACTAGTGGGGAACAATTACATCTGGTTTGCTACAATAGTAGTGTCTTTGGATGACACTACTATTATTTGTGAAAGGTACGTCGCTTATTTAATCAAAGGCATACTTCATGAAGAAATGTTGACGAACAGTTATTTAGTGGACTTACAAGAACGGGAAGCAACGAATAGCAATACAGTTTCAAGATTTGGAAATGATGCTTTAACAAATTTTCTTTCCTCTCGATTCTTAGCCCACCAATAAAATAGTATTAATGCTTTCTGGTGATGCGCCGTATATGATCAAAACAGCATCAAATCTTAAAGTGTTGTATCCAAAACTATTTCACTGCACGTGTCTAGCACACGACCGGAATCGCGTTTCTGAGACTGTACGGCTGCAATTTCCACTTGTTATTGAGTTGATAAAAATGAGAAAAATATTTTCGTTAAAGCTACTTTAAGGCTGAAACTTTTTAGAAATATATTGCCTAACACTCCATTACCAACTGAACTAGTGTTAATTCGGTGGGGTACATGGTTAAATGCAGCTTTATACTACGCCGAAAATTTTAAAAGCTTCAGATTAAAACTGAACTGAAGATTAAGTTACTGAAGCAAATCGATACAAGATTATCAGGATATTTTAGGTGAAACAGAATTATAAAACAATCTTACTTTTATCAAAGATAACTTTTGTTTTATGACTGAAACAATAAAATATTTGAAGAAACGGCAAAATTTATTAGTTGGGCTAATGAAAAAAGTTTTGAGAAAAAAGGAAGGTATTCCTGAAAAAAGAGGTCAGATAGTATTAGATAGTATTAACAAAAAACAAAGGATTTCAAAATATGAAAAAATTATTTTCAATGTTAAATGGAACACACGTTGAAGATGTAAATATAGATCCGGCAGTAGTAGCAAAGTATAAGCATGCACCGATACCAGTGTGGATATGCACAAAAATATTATATTTTCCTTTATTTAAGGTGTGTCGGTAAATACCAGGTCAAAGCATTTTTGTTTCAGTTATTATTTTTTTTGTTTATTCTATTTTATTTTTATATTACTGTAGGTACTTACTAGTTTTTAAGCTATATTTAGAAATTATTATATAATATTTTTTAGGCTTGTATTCGTAAAATGGATATCAAAATGTATATGCTTATTTTCATGCTTTTCTGTATACATATATATATATATATATATATATATATATATATATATATATATATATATATATATATATATATATATATATATATATATATATATATATATATATTATATATATATATATATATATATATATATATATATATATATATATATTTTATATCACGAAACACTTTTTTGACTTTTTAAAAAATTTATTAATTACAAAATACAAGTTACGTGGTAAAAATGAATGAAATATAAAATATAATGAATGAACTACAAAAATATACTGAATAATGAATTAAGAGCGACAAGCGGTTTTATAATATTAGTAAATGCTGACTCAGTGGGAATGTGTAAAAAGCTTGGGTCCCGCTGACTCTGCTGGTACTGCATTTGCAAGGATCCTTATCGGCTCAGGTTGGTGGAAGTGGAACCTGATACCCTGGGAACCGTCGTGATAAGGAACATCGGTTGGTACAATGCATATAACAGCTCCCCCTTTTAGATGAAAGTTGATGCGTGGCAGCAACTTTTAGACTGTCTGTTTATTGGTGTTAAGTTGGATCTGCTCTTCTTCGTCTATGGCGTCGCTTAGGTGGATACTGGGTCTTCGTCTTGGAAGGATTTTTCTCCAATTCTGGGTGAAGGCTGTCTCTGGGTGTCTTGGTGGAGAGGGCGGATGGTCATTGTCATTGGTATTGCCAATTCCTATCCTGTATCTTCTCTTGGATCTGCATTTACATATAACATAAAGAACAACAAGAGTTACAATGACAACTATGGTAAAAATGGTGAACCAGCTCAGATGTTTGTTGACAAACGGTTCATTGATTAGTTTATCGAGTTCTTCAGAATACTGATTGATTGAGTTTGTGATGGGCTATCTCGAGGTCTTCAGTATTGATTCTGCTAAGCTTCAGTGGTTTTAAGTCGGGAAGATGGATTTTATCTGGGAAGTGTTTGCAGCAATTGAATGGAATTTGGACTGGGTGACTTCTGTATGTAACATTGTTATGAACGTCGATTAATTTCTGAGAGTGTACTCTTGTACTTCCAATAAAGGCATCGCACGTGGGTTGTAGTTTGAGTACATGGTTTGTGTAAATAATCTCCGATTTAACGTCTCTGGATTCGCATTTGATGGTAATAGGCAGTGGATCAGAAACTGTTATGAGCCACAGGTTTATGTTGATCTTCTGGACGTTGTAATCTTTGGCAAATACTACGGAAGTCTGGCATGTTCTGGGAAGGCGTTCTTGTCGTTTCAGAAGTTGGCCTTCGCATATGGCATCGCTGTCGATTGGGTTTGGAAGTGTGTTGTAACAGATCTTGGTTCGAGCTCGCAAAGTTTTGCATGACTCGAGGCTATTTATTGTAAGGTATAACAATGAATCATCATTTCGCGCAATGTATTTATTTGTTGTTGTTAATATTGAATGAAGACCTGTTCGATTATCCAGTATTGGTATTGGATATATACGATATAAAGTATATTGCTCTGCATCAGTTAAAGGAATATTTAAGACAAACACAATTCTTGTGTCTAATTGATAGGCTTGCAATTCGATAATATCGAGATATTGAGCTAGATTTGAAGTATAGATTGATAATGGAAGATTATTTTTTTGTAATGATTGTGATATATGCCTTAGCGATTTAATTAAATCAAACGGGGTTATGATTGAGCTATGTAATATTTTTAATCGAGCAAAGGTTATGGCATTTACTATTTCATTTAAAAGAGTCTTCGATACATGAATAGCTTTCCATTAGTAATTCACAAAAGTTTAACATATCGATTTGAGATTGATAGAATTTTAATTGGTCAGAGATATCCATTATTGACTCTCGAATTTCTTTAATATTATTGTTGAATGTTTCCTCGTCTATTTGTAATTTCTGGATTGTGGCGTTAAAGTTTTTAATAACAGAAGTTGTAACCGATATTTGATTTTTCAATAAGTTTTCGATTTGATATTCATCGCGGGTTATTTTATTTATACAATTATTGAAATATTCGCCATCTGACGAATCTAAGTTGCCTATAATTGATTTCCATATCGAACCTATTCCGTTAATAAGTCCGCGTTTCTCTCGGAATGTGTATTGTTTCGTATCAGCCATTATTTCTGTATATTTGAGATTAACAGAACTAGAGATTTGTTTGAGAAGACTTATGTGAGTTTGGACTTCGGATTTAAATGCCAGGATTCGAGGTACATCTTCTTCAATGGTATCCAATAAATTTTCTAAGATTTTGTCATTCTTGTCGATAACGTCTCTGATTGGTTGCATGTCTTTATATACAAGAAGGGTCCATTTGTCGTTCGAAATTTTAAGATTGGTTTCTTCATGAAAAAAGATTCCAACAGTGTTGTTGATTGGAGTTAACGTATACTGGGAGAGGATGACTGGGATCAGTCCGAGGAATCTGAAAGAAAATTACTCATGATAGGGTTTTAATCTATCAAAATTTACTTTCATTGTTCTATTGGTTTGGGTATTTAATAAAGTAGCAGAATTTACGTGAATTTCTTGGATTTCAAAAGGGCCATTAAATTTATTTTGGGATTTATCTTTAATTTGCGATTCTTTGACGTAAACCTTATCGCCTATTTTATATTCTGGAGGGTTTGATGACACGTGTTGATCGAATCTTTCTTTAGCTTTTTCTTTTTGTCTTTCCGTCTTGGCTCGTGCCACTTTATAGAAGTATTGCATACGATTACTTAAGTCTCTAACGTATTTTGATATAAGGATTTTTTCATTGTAAAGTATTTCGGGTGGTCTAAAAGAAGTATGTCCGAAAATGAGTTCGTATGGTGTAAATCCGTGGGTTTTGTTTTTTGTGTTATTGTAGCAAATAACTGCATAAGGCAGAACATTGAACGGATGTTCATCGGGATTTTCAGCTTGATTAGCTCTTATCATTTCGCTTAGGGTTGCGTGAAATCTTTCGATAGAACCGTTAGATTGTGGAGGGCCCACACTTGAGAAGGTTAGTTTTATGTCGTACAATTCACAAAGATCTTTCATCAAAGCATTGTCGAATTCACGTCCATAGTCACAGTGTATGCGTAATGGTGTGCCATAGTGTTGGAAAAAGATAATAAGATGATTGACGACTGATTTAGCTGTTTTGTCTTCAAGAGGATACGCCTGTGTGAATTTAGTGAGCTCGTCTCGGATAGTTAATGCGTAATTTCTGGTAGGGTATTCGAAAAGATCTATGTTAATTCTTTCGAACGGTGTTTTAGGGGTTTCGGTGATGACTAACGGGTTACTTAAGTTTTTTCTACATATCTTTACTTTTTGACAAATTTCGCAATTTTTTATAAAATTTTCTACATCCTTTGTGATGCCTTGCCAAGTATACTTTTCTTTTATTCTTCGTATAGTTTCATTTATACCCCGATGGAGATTGTTTTTGCCACAGTGATAGTGATCTAGTATTTGGGGTATTTCATCCTGTTCCGGAGTTTTATAACATCTTGACAGATTCTCAGTTTTATTTCTTTATCGGCAAAGATAAATGAAAATATTTCTAGAATTGGTAATTCGAGTTGATTTTCGACGTAATGGATTTGCGATAGGTCAAATTCATTTTGTGCGACATAAACGATATAGAATAGGTGTTGTACTACTGTTTCAGGATCAAAAGGAAGGGGAATGATAAAATATTTCCGATTTTTGACAGTTTTACTACCGAATATATTAATCTTTGATAAGTTAAAATCTATATTGTTTTCATCGAAGACGTCGTCTAATATTTTGTGATGTATTTCTTCCATTTTATTTTGTCTAAGAAAGGTAATGATGTTCTTATGCGATTTGTCTAATGATTGATCATTAGATATTTCATTTTTAGAATAATCAATGAGTAATTTAGTTTTATACAGTTCGACAAATCTATTAAAATGTTCAGTGATTTCTTCTTCATTGATTTCATTTGACTCTTCGTCAGATTCCGTATCATTCGAAGCTAATATTGATATTTTCTTATGAAAATTCGCACATTCTTTAAAATGATTGATTTTAATTCGAGAAAGGGCGTCCGCATTTTTGTTGGTTTTTCCCGGTTTATGAATAATTTTATAATTGAATTCCTCAAGCTTGAGACGCCATCTAGCTAGTCTGCTTCCAGGGTCTTTTATAGAAAATAACCAGGTGAGTGGACGGTGATCAGTTACTAGGGTGAATTTTCTACCGAACAGATAGGGTCGGAAATGTTTTACAGCCCATACGATGGCAAGGAGCTCTCGCTCAATGGTCGAATATCGTGTTTCAGCGTTACACAGGGTACGTGAAGCATATGCTATGGGAAGATCTTTTCCACTGGGGCCTTGGGATAATATAGCGCCGATGGCGAATGCACTTGCATCTGTTGTGAGGACGAATGGTTCCTCAAAATTTGGATAGGTTAGAATTGGGTCAGAAATTAAAGCGTTTTTTAAATCTTCAAAAGCTTGCTTGCAATCTGGGTCAAAATTAAAAGCAACGTCTTTTTGTAGTAGTCTAGTGAGAGGTTTAGAAAGTTTAGCAAAATTGGGAATAAAACGACGATAGTAACCGGCTAGACCTAGGAACGATTTTATTTCTTTTGGTGTTTTCGGTTCAGGAAATCGTTGGATACAATCGACTTTAGAAGGGTTAGGCTTGACGCCATCTTGGGTAATGAGATGTCCGAGATACGCCACCTCTTTCCTGAAAAATTCACATTTATCAGGCTGGATTTTAAGATTTGCCTTTCGAAGACGTTTGAAGACTTCAGTAAGACGGGAAATGTGTTCGTGAATGGTAGGGGAGTATACTATAATGTCGTCCATGTAGACAAGATATCGTTCGTTCAAAATACCTAAAAGAATATTGTCCATGACACGCTGGAATGTGGACGGTGCATTTTTAAGTCCAAAAGGCATACGAGTAAATTCATAATGTCCGTTTTCGACAGAGAAGGCTGTTTTAGGAATATCTTTGGGATCGATTTCAATCTGATGAAATCCGGAGGCAAGATCGAGAGTTGTGAAATATTGGCATTTTCCAAGCTGGTCTAAGAGATCGGAGATATTAGGAAGAGGGTATTTATCGTCAATGGTACATTCATTGAGCTTGCGGTAGTCTATTACTACTCGCCATTTTTGTTCTCCAGAAGAGTCCATTTTTTTGGGAACAACCCAAACAGGAGATGACCAAGGAGAAATAGAAGGCCGGATGATACCTTCGTTGATCATCTTATTTACTTGAGATTTAACTTCCTCTTTATGGACCTGAGGATATCTGTATGATTTCGTAAAAATGGGTTTGGCGTTATTAGTTTCAATTTGATGTTTAATCTCACTGGTGAAAGTGAGGTTGTCTCCTTCTAAGTAAAATATGTCTTCGTAATTTAAGCAAAGATTTGTTATGAGTTCTTGTTCTTCCTCGTTAAGATGTTCTGTTCGAAGTCGAGATTTGATTTTGTTTGTACGGTCAATTTTATCAGGACAATAATTTTCCAAGTTATCGTTCGACTGGAAATTTAGGATCGGGTAGTTTAAATAGGGTTCAATTACTATATCGGAAAAGTCGATAATTTTGGGAATTGCATTTGCGTTTACTACGGATGTCAGAAATTCTCCTTTTTCATTTACGTGTACTAACGCGTTGGGGATATGGACTTTTTCTTTTTCTTTTCTGTGCAAAATTGCATCTGTATTCGACAGATGACATTTTAACTTGAATATTTGTTCGGATCTGGGATCTATTTTAATTTGATTAGGGGGTTTATTGTTACGCGAATTAGTTTCTACTTTGTGGAGAGGTAATGTTTTAAAGTTTGTAATTAGTTGTTTGTTTTTGAGGTCTATCGTACACTCGTAATGTTCTAAGAAATCGAGGCCTAAGATTCCATCGAAATCAATATCTAAATTATAAATGAAGACCTTATGGGGGTTTCCCACTTGAAACGGGACTAAAGTTGATTCAGTGACAAGAATTTTTTGGTCTGTAATATCCTGTATAGTAATTTGTTCAGGAAAACGTGATTTGAAATTTTTCACGGTATTTTCTTTGAAGATAGAGATACCAGCACCGGTATCGATAAGTAATTTAAACGTATTTGATGCGTCTTTTATATAGTACAGGTTTTTAGAGTTTACAGCAAGAAGAGGGCTTAAAGAAAAGTTTGTTCTGGAAAGTTCAGAGATGGCTTCATGTCGTCCAAATTCAGAGTTTGTATCTGATTTTGTATTTGAGACAAAGATTCGTTCATTGAACTGATATTGTCTGGTGGGTGGTTCTGATTCGGGACTGTGAGAAAATCCTGATAGTCTTGGCTATCAATTAAATCGGTTGATTGATCAAATGACTGGTAATAATCGGGAGGTGAATAATTATTATCAGAGAAATCTTCGTATTGGTAGCTTTCATTTAAAGCTGAAGTATAGTCATTAGTATAGTCAGGCTCATAGTTAACGAAATGAGCTCTGTGTCTATCGTTCGAAAAATTAGGATTCTTATGTATTACAGAAGGGCGTACTTGTGAATTATTTTGATTTGGTGAGAATTGAGGTCTTTGTTGGTCATTGGGTCTATTGTTTTGGAAATTATTATTTGAACTGAAAGTTGGTCTTTGAAAGCCATTGTTTTGAGCATTATTGAAGTTTTGATGGTTATTAAAATTTCGAGAATTATTAAAATTATGAGAGTTGTTGGAATTCTGCGAATTATTTTGGGAATTTTGTCGAGAACGACATTCATTGTACGAGTGGCCCATACGTCCACAAAATGTGCATCTATGTGGTTGACGGTTTGGTCTTCTAATGGGTTGATTATTTTGATTGGGTTTTGGAGGATTGGATCTATTGATTTTTTGTATTTCGAAATAAGATAATTGTAACTCTCGTCTGATGCGGACTTGAGCTTCAAGAAGGTCTTTTGGATTACTAGCACGAATAATATGGGCGATTTTTGGATCGAGGCCGGTCATTAAGGTATTGAGCGCCATTGATTCAATTAATACAATTTGGGCCTGTTTTTCTACAGCAGAGAGGCTAGATTTCTGTATATTAGCGTGCATTTTTGCATTAAGGACTTGGAGACGATTAAGGAATGTAAGAGCCGATTCATTTGGAAGTTGTTTGACTCTTTGTAAATCTTGTATCAAAGAAGATAAGTCTCTAGTGTCTCCAAAATGAGAGGTAAGAAGCTGTTTAATTTCTAGATACGATAATGGATTTCTTGAACTTATAAGTTGCGCTGCTCTTCCGCGTAATTTATTTTTAATGTGAATTACTAATAGTTGTTTTTGATCGCGCGTAGACATATTGTAGGCATAATCACAAGCATTTAAAAATGTGTGTAGAAATATCTGATCGCCTTCAAATTCGGGTACGATAGAAAATATTTCGGATAATTTGTAAGGTTCTATTTCAGGCTGGTTCTCATTACGAGAAGCGGGACGAGAAATGTTGCCGTTATCATTCATGGTGGTTAATAAATCAATAAACGAAATAGAAATAAAAATATAAGATAATGGATTAATTAACTAAATAATTAATCAAATATAAATATCAAATAATAAAACAAAATGTAAATATCAAAATAATAAATCGAAAATGTAAATATTAAAATAATAAGTCAAAATATAGGAAAAGTATTTTTCTAAGACAGTGTGTGATTAGCAGAATAATCGACACAGGTAATCGTTTAATAAAATAAAAATAAAAAGTTGACGATTTACAGAATAATCGCCAAAAGTTTATAATTAGTAAAGTAATTATCAAAAAATATTCCAATTCGGCATAAAATTATTAATTAAATGAATATTTCATATTGGAATATCGAACAGTATATGGTAATAAATGGTATTAAACAAAAATTATATACGAGATGATTCAGTATTAGACTTACATTAGTTCCAAAAACATCTAGTCGTCTTGTTCTCGACAGCTAATCTACCAGGGGCTTCACTTGGTGTTCCTTCCGTAGATGTCTACAAAGTTAGGACGGCACTGCTTTTTGGAGTTTTCTGGTTCTTTTTCTGATTAAAGGATTGGAATCCACCGTTGTCAGTTAGGTTCTCCTTGTTCTGCCAACGTTTCCAGATCCTACTGCGACTGCGCCACTTTTTATATCACGAAACACTTTTTTGACTTTTTAAAAAATTTATTAATTACAAAATACAAGTTACGTGGTAAAAATGAATGAAATATAAAATATAATGAGTGAACTACAAAAATATACTGAATAATGAATTAAGAGCGACAAGCGGTTTTATAATATTAGTAAATGCTGACTCAGTGGGAACGTGTAAAAAGCTTGGGTCCCGCTGACTCTGCTGGTACTGCATTTGCAAGGATCCTTATCGGCTCAGGTTGTTGGAAGTGGAACCTGATACCCTGGGAATCGTCGTGATAAGGAACATCGGTTGGTACAATGCATATAACATATATATATATATATATATATATATATATATATATATATATATATATATATATTATATATATATATATTATATATATATATATATATATATATATATATATATATGTCTATATCTTATATATATTAATCTATATACTTATATATATATATAATATATAAATAAATATATATATATATATATATATATATATATATATATATATATATATATATACATGGTGGTCTTTAACTAATTGTACAGAAATGTAAATGAAACCGTAGATTCTACACTTTAAAATATTACGATTGAAGCCAAATTGCTTTAATAAAATGTTGATATTAAGAAAGATACAGGTTGTTAAAGTATGAATGCATAATTTAATATAGCTGATAGAGGGCGCCACATATGTGGCAAACATTTGCACTTAACTCTTTTGCTCTTGAAGTTACCATTTTTTTTTTTATAAAAACATAAAAGAATATTATTTTAATTATTATTTTAAAGATTGTTATTTTAACAAAAAAAGGTATACTTGATTACTTTAAAACTAGTTTAGTTTAAAACTAATAACTTTAAAACTCAACAGTTTTTAAGGTAATCGCATTTTACAAATCGAGTACATAATTCTGATTTAACGTAATTACTCCGAACAACGAAAGAAAATTGAACGAAAAACATCAGTACTTCTGAATTTTCTTGTAAAATGCCTTAAATAAAGTTAATAGTTAACGAAATATTAAATAAAATAAATATATCAGCAAGATAATAATATTTAATAGTAGGATTTAAGAAAATAACGGAATAATTGGATTTTACATCAAAGATTTTACGTTTTGTATTAAATTAAAGTCATAATCAAAATATTTTATTTATAAACCAAATTAAGAAATATTTAAACTAAATAACATTAAACTTTTTGTCAAAGTAAGTGTTCGATATGTCCACCATTTATTTTAATTCATTTGTCAAAACATTTTATAAAAGATTGTCTCATATTAAATAGCATCATTGGTTCTGAAGAAACTACTACAGTATTTATAATAAGTATTATAAGTATAATATATAATAAATATAATAATGAAGTATTAGTTTGGGATTTTTATGAATTAAATAATTATATTAATATCTTACCATATGGCCAAGGAATATGACTACCACGAACAATGCAGCGTTTAGGAAAGTCGTATTTAATTATGTTCTCACTGTCCCCTCTCTATAATGTGGTGGTATACCATCTTACATAAACCACATATTTCGCCTTAAGTTTGACGACAACTCGTCCAATAAATCAATAAAATCATTTTATAAAAATATCCGTAAAAAATAATTACAAATGGTACCAAACCATCCGATATGCTTTTTAGACATGAATTTTAAATAAACCTATGGTTTGGAACCATTGGTAATTATTTTTTACGGACATGCGAATTGCCTTGTAATTTGAATGGTGAAATTTATTTACCTTTTTTATAAAATGATTTTATTGATTTATTGGAAGAATTGTCATCAAACTTAAGGCGAAATGTGTGGTTTATGCAAGATAGTACACCACCACATTATAGAGAGAGGGCAGTGAGAACATACTTAAATACAACTTTCCTGAACGTTGGATTGTTCATGGTAGTCATCTTCTTTGGTCATGTGGTGAGATATGAGTATAATTATTTAATTCATAAATCCCAAAAAAATACCTATTACCATACTTATAATACTTATAATAAATAATGCAACAGTTTCTTTAGAACCAATGATGCTATTTGTATGAGACGTTCTTTTATGGAATGTATTGACAAATGAATTGAAGAAAATGGAGGACATATCAAACACTTACTTTGATAAAAAGTTTAATATTATTTAGTTTAACTATTTCTTAATTTGGTATATAAATAAAATATTTAAATTGTGACTTTAATTTATCACAAAACGGAAAATGTTTTATGGAAAATTCAATTACTCTGTTATTTTGTCAAATCCTACTACTACTAACTTTATTAAAAGCATTTTATACCAAATTCAGAAGTATTATTGTTTTTGTCTAATTTTTCTTTCGTTGTCTGGAGTAAATTGCATTAAATCTGAATTATCTAGGGAATTTGTAAAATGTGATTATTTCGAAAATTGTTGAGTTTTGAAGTTATTAACAAGTATACCTTTTTTTGTTAAAATAATGTATCTTTAATGTTTTTAATCACAAATACCGGTAACCTAAAGAGCAAAAAAGTTAAGTGCAAATGTATGCATCAAATTATAATTCCCGATGTTCCATAGTATCAGTTATGAAATTTGATACATAATTGTTCACAAACATGAAAGTTACAGCGAAAATTAAAATTTTAAATTTGCACTTTAACACCCTGTATCTTTCTTAATGTCGACATTTTATTACAGGAATTTAGCTTAAATCGTAATATTTTAAAGTGTAGCATCTATGGTTTCTTTTATACAATTACTTACGGACCACCCTATATATATATATATATATATATATATATATATATATATATATATATATATATATATATATATCTGGGGAAGCACGTATCGTCCTTCTCAAAAATACATAAATACGTAGCGGGTACGTGAATAATGAACCGCTTGATTCGACTAACTGTAAATGTTAAACTACCTAATTTATAAAGACAGGGATTATAATCTACAAACTTTCCCCAGAAATATGTAAAGCTGATAAACATTTTAATCTTTTAATAGATTTCTGATAGGTAAAATTTGCCCAAACTTTAAGAATTACCAATAAGAACCTAAAATGATAAAGTAAAATCAAGAAACAACATGATGTAAATTATAATGAGATGAAACATATATATATATATATATATATATATATATATATATATATATATATATACAAAAAAAATTATACTCACTTAAAAAATTGTAGTAATATGGAACGCATTTGCAAATTTTATAAAAATATTTGGCTTCACATTCAGTCAGACAACTTGAATCACTATATTCTTTAAATGAATCCAACTGATGTTCTTCAGAAAATACACAATCTCTATGACTAATAGGTAATAACTGTACTGCATCACTACAAGTCATTTTTGATCCAAATAGATGAAGAAATGCTATATTTCCAAGAGAAACCATTTTAGTTGTTGATTGCGATCCGGGGTACTCTGTGGGATCATTTATTATTACCTGAAATATATTTATGTGAAAAAATCAAAGAATAGATAAAGATTATTGATTTTTATTAAAAAAAACTAGTTTGACAAATGAACATTTTGGTCATAATAAAACATTTTGAGTCAGTTCAATATCTTATTATTATTCATTTCTTTATTTCGATCTTTTATTCCAAATGATCTTCATAAACATCAAAATAAGCTTATTGTGCTATGTCCAATGATGCTATAAAATTATATAGCGAAACGTTTTCAATAAATAGATGAAGTAGCCATCATCTTTGTCTTTTTTCTCCAACTTTTGACCGAAATACCCGCCGCTCTTCGAGTGATCCTTAATTTATATATATATATATATATATATATATATATATATAAATATATATATATATATATATATATATATATATATTATATATATATATATATATATATATATATAAAATCTAAAAATCCTTTATAACCTATTCATTGAAAACTCATACCCAAGTATACTACTGAAGAAAATTTTGTTTAACACTCCACAAACTTTAACTAGTCATTTAAGAAACGAGGAAAATATGTCTTTATCACAAGATAGAATTGGACCTGTAGATCGTTTACAAAAACAAACGACAATAAAATATGTATCCCTTCCATACATTAAGGACATTGGACATAAACTTAGTAGAATTTTTTCATCACTTAATAATATCAAAATTGCATATAAAACGGTACTTACATGTAAAAAAAGTTTTTTCTAAACTTAAAGACCAATCCTCACTCTTGTCTTTAACGGATGTTGTTTATTGTATACCGTGCGGATCATGTTAACAAGTATACTACGGTCAAACATCAAGATGCCTTAAAGACCGCATTACATCGCACAAGTCTGATAATAGATTACATCCAGAAAGAAGTGCATTGGGTGAACATGCATTTAAAAATGGGCGTCGGATAGATAACAATAACATCAAAGTAGTAGAACTGGAAAGTAACATCACCAAAAGACTTTTTCTTGAAATGGCCTACATTTGCCAAAATAACAATGCAATGAATCATAGAACGAATATTGGTCATCTAAATGAATTGTTCTCCTATAAAAGTTGTCTTTTTTTAATTGTTTTTAAATTTAGTAATTTTTGTATACACACAGATACTGGGGTCATACAAAACAATATCATATTCAATTGTAATATTTTTATAATTATGACCTTATTTCTTTAGGTTAATTTAATAAATTTTGTGTTGAAACATTGACAATTTAAAGTTTCACTTCTTTATGATATTAATAAATATAAAATAATTTATATTGCCACAATACATCTAATGATAGGCCTATAATTTGTTGTACTAGTATCTAATAATAAAAACCACTGAATTGTCTTGAGAAAAAACTAATGACGATATAATAAAATTAAGAATAAAAATGTCAGAAATGTGTGTATAATAAGTAAGTGTTTGAGATTGTAAAGCAATTTTTAAAAATTTTAAATATGACTAATATGGAATAAGTTTTATGTAAAAATATGACAGACTGTGATAAGTTTTATCGACATTGTAGAAAATCATTGATGATCCAACCTCATTAAGTTTGTAAGTAGCGAATTTTTAATTAATTATACAAACTTGTAACAAACTATTCATCACATTTGTAGCTCCCCGATAAAGGATATAACCATGTCCGAAAACTCGGAATAAAAATTTAAAAGAGTACACGTATCATTTTTATTGCTGCTAACCCAATATTGAAAATTTACTTCCTTGTTGTCAGCAACAAATACTTCTAGTTCATATATATATATATATATATATATATATATATATATATATATATATATATATATATATATATATATATAGTATATATATATATACATACATACATATATTAATATATATATATACATATATATATATATATATATATAATATATATATATATATATATATATAAGAAATACTGGATATTATTGTCTGTCGATATAAACAAGTAACACAGTTTATTAGGGTTGCAGTCAGAATATTGGCCGGGATCTTGAAAAAGAGTGTTTTTTAACATCCCGGCCAATATTCTGACTGCAACCCTAATAAACTGTGTTATTTGTATATAATATATATATATATATATATATATATATATATATATATATATATGTATATATATATATATACATATATATATATACATAAAGAAAAAAAACTTCTATCCTTCCTCTTCAACATGAGGTTTTACAAGTCTATAGGATTCACATTTGTGCTATTTTCCCTATTTGTTCGAAAACATTGTTCTATAACTTTTCTCTACGAAGTTTTAGGTGTAATGATAAATTTATTAGAAAGAAAAATGAATTGCCTATAAAATGTTTTATTGTAGAAGGCTAGGACTAATTTTAAGTAAAATACGGTTCTCTTCAAATTTTTCTACTTCTACCGATGTTTGTTTTTATTTTATCTTTTAATTTTTTTAAATTTTTTTCTTATAAATTTAGGTATCGACAGTACGAAATAAAAAAGAAAGCTAATTTTCTGTACTTTAAATTAGTCTATTGAAAAATATTATAGGACTAATAGTAACTAAGATATGGTTCGTCAAAGTCTGATGCTTGCAACGATTTGTGTATACATAAATGTACAAAGAAAGAAGTTATGAGTAAAAATTAACAATATTTTAAATAGTTAGTAAAAATCGTTCTTCTTCTTCTTCTAGTTCCATGACCGTTATCGATCGTTGGATATCATGTTGGCTACCATATTCGCTATCGTGACTTTATTGACAGCAGCTCTAAATGACGATGTAGTTGATTTTCCATACCATTGCCTTAGATTTTTCAGCCATGATGTTCTTCTTCTACCAGGACCACGATTACCTTGGATCTTGGATCGTTGCAAGCATCAAATTTTGACGAACCATACTGTTAGTCGTGGTATATTTTACAATAGACTATTTTAAAGAACTGAATTTTTTTTTTAATTTTTTTAATATCGAAAATATTTTACAATCTGTTTCACAAAAAAAACAATAAATAAAATTTTTTGTCGTTACAATGCCAGAGAGATGTAAGGTCCAATGACCAAAGATTTTATATTTATATTTATATAAAGACCAACAAACATCAAAAAAGAATAAAAAAAAGGATAGAATACAGTCAATACACGACTGATTTATGCATGAATAGCCCACTTTGTACAAGATTTGTCAAAGGGACGAGAATAATAAGAAAAGAAGTCAGTCATAGGATTTCATTTTAGATCCAGTACTGTAAAAATTTAAGGTTCCTCTTTGTCATTAAAGAACACGTCAAAATTTCTGAGCCAAAGTATTGAAAATAAACGAATATGGTTGCTAACATTGTTAATTTGTCTAGCGAAAAACCATCAAGCTTTAAAAGCTAACCGAGTTCTCACTGCAGAAGGTGAGTAGATAAAAGAGAATCACTTGTAGCGTGATTCTGACAGAAGGTCGTCAAAGTGGTTGCTGACCCATCGCCTAGCGAAAAACCATCGAGCTTTAAAAGCACAGCGAGTTCTCACTGTAAAAGGTGAGTAGATAAAAAGAATCACCTGTAGTGTGATTCTAACGAAAGGCCGTCAAAATGGTTGGATTCATCATCATTATCAGTGGCATTACAGCTCGTTATGAGCCAAAGCCTTCTTCAGAACAATCTTCCATTCGCCCCTGTCTCTGGCAACTCTTCTCCATGCTTTAAGTCCGATGGATTTTACCATCGTCTATGTTATCTTGTACCTAAGTTTTCATCTTCTTTTGGATCGTCTTCCAACTGGTCCTCTTTGGTCGAAATTTTTTCTGATCGTTGCATCTTCATCTCGCCTAATTACATGTCCTATCCATAGAAGGAATGCTAATTTAATAAATTTTACAACTTCAGGTTCCCAATATATATATATATATATATATATATATATAATATATATATATATATATATATAATATATAATACAATATATATATATATATATATATATATATATATATATATATATATATATCTATATATTGATTAATGCCATATATTTATTATTCATATATATTACATAATTTATTTTATAACATTTTTTAAATTTTTTTGGTGCTGATGTTTGTGAATTATTTTTATTCTACTTGTATCATACTTTCCAACTCCTTCTGTGCTTCTTGCGTGTTAATTAAAACACATTTTTTTTTATTTCTTTTGTACCTATCGGTACTTACCCTTTTTATCGATATTTTCACTTGTTTAAAACCGTTCGCTTCTTTAAATCTAGATCTCCTCTTCGTGTTGGATTGTTAATTTATGTTTGCATTGTCTTATCTTTCGTTTTTTTTCGTTTTTCGCGCCATACTCGGCATTCTCTAGATTCAAGGAGCCCTACGAAATGCATTCAAGTATCAAAACCACACACCTTCATTCTTATTCCAGGGTAGATTCTCATATATCTTACAACCTCGTTTTAATTGAATTTTTTGTCTTCTTCTACTCATTCTCGATCATTGCTGTCTTCTTTCACTATATATTAATAAGGTAACTAATTAAGGTGTTAAATGTGTCTTGTGTTCTGGTTCTCACCATTCATATAAATGTTTGTATTTTTCGTGACTAAATGGCTTCAATAACTTTTCTTGTTGGTTAATCCACATGATTCTTGTGTATGCGGCCTGATTTCACCTTATACGAAGCGACGAATACACGGTTTGCGAATCACGGCCTCGCTTTTTTCTTCGTTTGTTAACCAACCTTCAAAATTATCTTGTTCCTTTGGAAAACCACTTCTTCAAATATGAACATTTCTAATTTGCTACACAACCACATTTAATGTCCTCGTCTATTTCTTTCCACATAGTTTATACATATCAAAAATGTTTTCGCATCTTTCTTAGAATTCGTATCCTGCTAGATATAGGCTCCACAGCCAATTTTATTTCAGTGATCCTCCCAATCACGCATTTTATTAATCAGATCCTATAGACATACTCATAGGTATACATACTCATACTCATACTCATAGGAATACTACAGAAAAGGAAAAGGCAGTTAAGATTTGACTTCACGTATAGTGCGTCTGTGTATCCCCTTATACGTATTTTGCCCCAAAAGGGCTCTTCAGAACGGATATTTACAGCCACTCTAAACGTGAAAATAAATCTCTCCTGTCTTAGGAAGCAACTCTAACATGGCTTCGTATGGGTGCAAATAGTGACATCTGATATTAAATCCGTAAACTAATTTTCGAAACCAATTAAGGTTTTTACTTTATTATGTGCCTTCTAAGAATTGCAAGGCAGAACAGACGTTGATAAAGAAGTAATTAGATAAAAGAAGATATGGGGAATCTAAAAATTGCATTCCACAACATATCTCCTCAACTAAGCCAAAATCCTTAGCGAATTGGTTTCTAGTACTCGTAAAAGGGTATACCGAAATATAAGAAAAGACAGTTGAGGGTTGATTTCACGAATAGTGCGCCTGTGTATCCGCTTATACGTATTTCGCCCTAAAAGGGGTCTTCAGAACGGCTATTCACAGTCGCTTTGAACGTAAAAGTAAATCTCTCCTATCTTAGGAAACAACTCTAACATGGTATATATATATACTATTTTGTGGTAAAAAAAGTTATCATTTTGTGGCTGAGACATTAGCTGAGAAAAATCCAGACGTAACTACCGTTATGAAGGAAGAAAAATCGGCTATTTAGCTCCAAAATGGGTAAGACATTGGCATGTAATTTATTATAGAAAAACATAGGTCTCACTAAGAAAAGTCAAAATATTGAGACCTGCATGGATGACATCAATTTATTTTTTTGTGATAGTATAATGTCAATAATTCTCGAGTATACCAACAAGAGAGCTAGTGAGTTCATAGCTACTTATAACAGTAAGAACGAGGAAAAAATAAAGGATTGGATTGACGTTGATCTAGTCGAACTGCGTGCTTTCTTTGGTATACTTATATTATGTGGAAGGTTCAGAGAGTTTCATGATAAGGTACATAATTTATGGTCCTATTTCTAAAGTATCTCTGGGAGATTTATAAGTATTTTGAAGTATATTCGCTTATATATATATATATATATATATATATATATATATATATATATATATATATATATATATATATATATATATATATATATATATATATCACTATAATTTGGATACGAGAGCAGAAAGAAGAGAACGAGATAAATTAGCTTCTATTCGAGAAATCGCTGATCTATTTTCCCAAAATTGTAGGTAACCATATGAACCATCTGCTTTTGGTACTATCAATGAGCAGCTTATATATTTTAAAGGAAGTTGTCCATTTCTGATTTATATACCTAGTAAACCAAAAAAATACGGTATAAAGGCTTGGACCCTATGTAATGCTAAAATTTTTTATGGGTTTAACTTTGAGATATATACTAGCAAGATTGGTGATCAATCTGAACGTAACCAAGACCCAAGAGTTGCGAAAACACTTGCAGAACATTGGTATAGGCTTGGTCGAAATATTACAACTGATAATTTTTTTACTGACATTGCTTTATCTAAAGAACTCTTATTCAAAAATTTAATTCACTCTTTTGGTTACTATCAGAAAAAAATAGGAAGGGTTTACCCAAATCATTGCTTAAAATAACAGATCGCTCACTGTATTCTTCAAAATTTTTGTTCACTAGAAACATTACTTAAGTTTCATTTGTAGCCAAGCCTAACAAGTTTGTTGTATTATTATCGACCTTACACAATGAACATAAAATTTCTCGTGAAGACCAAAAGTTTAAACCAAAGATTATTTTGGATTTCAACAAAACTAAAAGTGGACTTGATTTTTTAGATAAATTAATCCGGGAGTACACATGTAAAAGAGCAACAAGAAGATGTCCCTTACGTATATTTTTTAACTTTTAGGATATTGCATACTACAATCCTTTTGTTCTAAGGAATATGAAAAATCCGGAATAGAACACCCAAGTAAATATAAGACATCGCAGAAAACTATTTCTGGAGGATCTTGGAAAACAATTAACCTCGCCCAATATAAAACAAAGAGCTGAAGCAATGCAGAAAGAACCCACCAGGTACCATAAATCCGTAATCGCTGCAATAGAGACCATCGGTGTTAGTGTAAAAAAGCAAATATAAGTACCGCAATCTGCAACAATATAATCTGCATCTGCATACATATGTACATCTGCAATGTAAATACAATAATTCAGGATTATAATTTTTATGTTTCTTTGTTTTTTGTTGAATTAAGGATACTGTTTAATAATACTGACCATGGACGTATAAACACAGATGGACTCAGTTATTTACATAAAATTGTGAAGTCAAAATTATTTGAATAGGTCACATTCTCAGCACCTTCAACTGTTGTCATGTTTTGTTTTAAAATTTCTTATTCGCGAGTCGCTGAAAATATTACCCCGTATTTTATACTCTACAGGTGCTATCAAACCAAAATAATAATAATTTATTGGTTAGATTAATATATTTAATTGTAATCAAAATATAAAGTGTGCACATAGTGTGCATTATCATTTAATAATAACGTATAATTTAGATATAAATCAATTATTTTATATGTAGAAGCACTGAAAACTATTTATAAATGGCAACGGTTGTTTACATTTCTCTGTCTTATGGATATACGTCAAACTTCAAATGCTGTTCCATGTTTGTTTAGTTTTTAGTAAAAGTTGTTTTTCGATATTTTGGCTGTATTTTGAGTGATGTTTGTGAAAAGTGAAATAAAATAAACAAAATATTTACATCCCGATCTCTCATTTCATTTGTAAGTACATAAAATTTACATTATTTAAGATGAGGAAATGAGGAAGCGTGTTTGTTTACATTCAGGAAATTAGTAGACATTTTTAAATTGTAAGTAGACATCATCTGATTAAAAAAGATCTATTTAGTACCTTTTTAATTTAATATTTCTCATGGATGCAAAGAAATTAGTGAAATGAATAAAACTCATTTATTTTTCTATGTAGGTTTCCAAATAATATTGACGATCGAACTATTTTGGTAGCAAATTTACGAGAAAACATAAAGATTTTTTATTGTAGCATTATTTTGATACCTATTAAAAATTAACTTGAATTCAACTCTATTTTATTGTATTAATTTTAAAGCAAATAAAATTGTATTTTAATTTTTCTATAAAGACGTGATTTGTTAATACTTAAACTCTAGTTTTTTTAAATTCTTTGAACGTGTTTTTATACATTATTACTACTTCCAATTTTTAAAATCTGAATAATTACGCGCGAGTAAAAATTCAAGCACGCTTATGCTCATTGCGGAAGCATCACATTCTATCGAAGCTTCAAAACATTGTGTGTTAAAGGTATATTATTGCTGTGTCCATCTATGTTTATACGTCCATGATACTGACTATTTAAAACATCCTTATAGATAAAATGAGAATGGGTCACGCTTGACCTATCATCGTAACCTAAGTAAGTAAAATATTCTCCGTACTCCGAAGGTTAATACATCTTTTCCTAACTCTTTTCTGTTCAGCGATGCCATGTTTTATAAGATACTTTAACAAATCTGGATTTCTATGGCTATTGGACTGTATGTAAATTAGTATTATAGCAGTTGATAAATTATAACATACTTAATAAAACTCAGTTATCATTTCTCAGAAATTAGTGCCAGAGACGTTGGTATTTTACTATACTTTTACACGAAATGTATTATTATCTTGCACACCTGTCCTAATACTAGTTGTTATCCCCTGACATATCTCTTACGTCTTCTTATTGAGTATTACAGAATATCTCGAGAAACTCAATACATACTTCCTCAAAATCAATGAGTACGATATCATCATTTGTTTCTTTATTCCTATATTTTATTATCAGCTGCCTTGTAATGAAAAGGGCATTTGTTGTTGATCTGCCTTATATAAAAACAAACAGATTATCGAATATTTCCGTATTTTCACGTATTCGTATTTAAATTACTCTCTCCCGTAATTTTATAGTGTGATTAAGTAGTGTTATGCCCTCCAGTTTGTGCATTGGTGTAAATCTTTCTGGTGTAGTAGGCACGTAATTTCATTGGAAATTTTACGGGAACAAGAAAGAGCTACACTAGCAAATTGGCAACAATGTTAGAATATCACAATGGGATATTCTACTGAACAGTAGCGCGGATATCTAATTTTAAATTAAATAAAAGTTATTATTATGCAAACATTTGATTTTAAGTGTAAATGGAACAATCGCATGTCCTCAAATTATTTGTGTATCAGTAAATATTTTATTTTACCAAAAACTTTCATTTTCTATAAAGTTCAAATAAAAAATATCGGTTTTATCAACTTCTGTGATATACCTAGGTAGTGATAACACTAATCGACTAGACTGAACATTACTTATGGTAAGGTAATAGTAGCTATATAAAAAAATTGTTAATTGCATTACTTATCCAATACAATTAAACAGTAAGATCAAATATTTACGTTTTATTAACACAACTCCTCATAAGTATTAAAACTTCCTACTTTCTTCCTAAAAAATTTTGTGTTATTGCAATCAGGAAAAAATATAGAATATATTTTTTAAATTAAATGCAGTTTGTTCTGTTAAAATTGACACCGTGTTAGGGAATTTTGTTTTTACAATATTTTTAAAGAGATATAAGCACAATGAGAATATTTACAATTACTATAAAAATAAACGTTTTAACTAACACCTAATTTGAATTAAGTACTTAGTAATCTACTAGGGGTTGTTTGGGGTGTGTTATAAAGGTAGTACCTTTTATTGGAACGACCATATCGAGCGTTATAGACGGGAGATGGTTCTTGATAACTGGTCCTTATAAGACACCTAACTCTTCTTATAAGGGAACAAAAAATAAAAGACTTCTACGAGCAAACAGTTCTGATTCTAATGAGTGACTTCAATGCCAAGGTGGGCAGAGAAAGTGTGAAGAGTTGTGCTGGAATGTATGGATTGGGAGAGCGAAATGAGCGTGGTGAAAGACTTATTCAGATGTGCCATACTAAAGAACTGGTATTTATAAATACAATGTTTAAATCACCAAATCGCCGGTTCTACACGTGGAAAGCTCCTGGAAATAAAGATAGAATTATAAGAAATCAAATAGATTACATCTTGATAAGGAACTGGTACAAGAACTCTATTACAGTAGTGAAGACTTACCCTGTAGCAGAAGTAAACTCGGACCACAACCCAGTAATAGCCAATATGAATGTAAGATTGAGAAAACCATTAATGAAAAGATCTAGACCACAAATATATATATATATATATTGATAAACTACGAGAACCAAATACATACCAAGAAACTTGAAATAAAATAAATCAGAATATCCAAGAAATAAAACAACAAAATAAGAACACTACAGATATTGAAATGAAATGGAAGAATATAAAGAACACAATAGAGACTGTGGGACGGGAAACATTAACATTTACAAAAGCTGCCAAACAAGAATGGATGATACAAGAAATTCTTGAAAAGATGGACGAAAGAAGAATACATAAAAACAAAGATAAAATTAAATATTAAGAAATTAATAAACAAATAAAACAGAATATAAAACAAGCTAAGGAAACATGAATGTCTATTAAATGTCAAGAAATTGAGGAATGTGAGGCAAGGTATGACACTTTCAACACCCATAAGAAGGTTAAAGAAATTATTTCAGGAAATCGTAACAACCAATCGGGATATTAACAAATGCAGATGGTACCACTATAACTGAAATTCAAGACAAATTACGTAGATGGAAAGAATACATTGAACACCTATTTTATGACCAAAAAGTAGAACAATTAGAAGTTGACGGAGAAACCACGGGAGCAGAAATAATGAAAGAGGAAGTTATTTATGCCATAAAATATACAAAAAGGAGAAAAGCTCCAGGACCCGATAATATACCAAATGAAATATTGAAAATAATGGATAAAGATAATATTGATGTCTTGGTAGACCTTTTTAACTCCATATATAAGACGGGACACATACCCAAAGAATGGCTTCTCTTAACTTTTGTAACGATTCCAAAAATCACAAATGCTAAAGATTGCAATTATTATCGGACAAAATAATGCATTTAAGAGCCACACATTGAAAACCTTCCTTAAAATCATACATAACAGAAGTGATTCACAGATGGGTTTTAGAAAGGGTCTAGGAACTAGAGAAGCATTATTCGGAGTCAATGTTTTGATACAACGATGTCTGGATATGAATCAGGACATATATGCTTGCTTCATAGATTTTAAAATGGCTTTTGAGAGAGTTTAACATGAAAAGCTTGTAAGTATTCTTAGCGCCAAAAACATAGATAGTAGAGATCTACAAATTATATCGAATCTGTGTCAAAATCAGAAAGCAAGAATAAGAGTCAAAGGAGAACCGACAGAGGAAGTAAGTATACTTAGAGGAGTTCGACAAGGGTGCCTACTTTCACCACTCTTATTTAACGTCTACAGTGAAGTGATATTTCAAGAAGCTTTATTGGATATTGTGGAAGGTATTTTGGTCAACGAAAAATGCATTAATAATATTAGATATGCGGACGATATGGTCATATTTGCAAGTGATATGGAAGATCTACAGTACATAATACAACATGTATACAATGCATGCAAAAGGTACGGACTGCAAATGAATCTCAAGAAAACGAAATCAATGATATTCCCAAAAAAAACCACAAAGTAGAGAATGTACGTACGAAAGAGAAGTACGTATTCTTCTTCTTCAAGTGCCGTCTTCGTTCCGAAGTTTGGCTATCATCAAAGCTATGCGTATTTTTGATGCTGCAGATCTAAACAGTTGGTAATTGGTGCGATTGTACCATTCTCTCAAGTTTTTCAACCATGAATGCCTTCTTCTTCCTATAGATCTCTTTCCCATTATCTTTCCCTGTATAATCAATTGCAGCAACTGGTATTTATCTCCCCTCATAACATGTCCCAAATATTGTAGTTTGCGCTTTTTAACAGTAAGTATCAGCTCTTTCTCTTTCCGCGCTCTCCGTAAAACCTCCACATTTGTTACTTTCTCTGTTCAGGGTATTCTTAATATTCTACGATACATCCACAACTCAAATGCTTCTATCTTTTTGGTATCGATCTTTTTCAATGTCCATATTTCCATCCCGTAGAGGAGAACTTGAAACGCTTAATACTCTGGGAGTATTGGATTTTAGGAAGTGTAGAACTTCCAAATTTCAGAAGAACTGAAAGAGAAGTGATGAAAAAAAAATACTAAAAATAGGGCTAAGCTCAGAGGAACAAATTTAAATGGCCAAAGAGACACTAAATCTCAAGTGAGTGTTCGGGCTAGCTTCAATGCACTGGATTGTGGCTTTAAAGATATAAACAACAATAACAAGAGATAATGAGCTAATGAGACAAGAAAGAAATGAGACCTGGTAATATCAAACGTGATACAACTGAAGAAGGTCACTGGGTATAAATTTATAGAAAGAGAACAATAAGAAGAGAAAAGAAGGGCGCCAACTCAACGATAGTTGAGATTTTGAAGTAACAAATGAATCTGGAGATAATACTCTGAAATACAAAAATACTAAATAATAATCTTGTTTTGCTATGTTATATACTGGTTAGTAGAACTGAAATAAAACTCAAAATAGCAACAATAAATATATTTATAAAAAATGTATATAGGTATATGTGTATAAACAATTTACATATAATGCAAAGCCAAATAACAATGGTAGTGGATGGTGTACAGATACAATGGGACCTAATAGCCCCTCAACAAGCGAACAGTCACTACCACTGGCCAAATAAAATATGAAATATTAGTATAAATCAAGAATAGTCCGTAGGGTAGCCTAAGTCTTAACACTAAGGTTAGTAATTTAAATTTAAATAGTTCTACTAAAATGAGAAATAATTACTGTATTGTACAGATATCGACAATGATAACTCTGTTACAATTCTATTAAATATATTACATCCAAAAAGTGAGTTGTTCCATACTCATTACATCATATTTAAAAAAAAAACACATTAAATTTATTTCCCTCTCCCAATATCAAATTGTATTAAGTATATCAAATGTATTAAAAAAAATATATTATAGCAAAAGTGAGTTTGGTCAGTACTCTTAAAATCCTATTTAAAAAAACTAATAAAAACAGGTAATATATTTTCCCTCTCCCAATAATATCAAAATTATATTTTATTAAAAATTAAATTATCACAAAGGTATTTACCTTATCATATGCATATGATGAGTTAGATATATAGTAACAAATAATACATAGTAACAAAATAGATAGTAACAAAAAAAATTACACAGTCAAACAACTTATCTTTACAGCCCCATAAGTCCATAGGAAAAACTCCTCTTGGCACTGCTACATCAGTTTATGACTGTAAAGACGAATCCTGGGCACAAAAGCCACAACCAGTCACTGGTCTCTGGGTGACAGCAAAAACCACGGGTTACATACACAAGTTGCTAACTATGTATCTAAGGATTTAGTTACTAGTCCTTGAGGGAATATTCTGAAGAGAATATCCTCAAGTGAAGTGACGGAATCTAAAATTATTATTTAATTTAATAAATACAATTCAATAGGTGTAGCAGCATGGATTGACTGCACCAAAACAAAACATCAAAACATTAGGTTATGTCAACATGTCAGAACTTCCGAATTTACTTCGTAGACATGACAGGCTTGCGCCATGAAAAGAACATGCGCAGAATATAGAAGGCTGTCCAATATTTGTCGAACCTTTTTATATTCCACCAAAAAAGTTAGATACAAAATGGGAACCAAAAAAACTTAATGATAACGACGTGGAATAAAACAGAATTTAAGTTTAACTATATATAAAAAAATGACCTTCTGTTCTTTGCAAGTAAATCAAGGAAATTTTATATTTAAATTATTTCGGAACTCAAAAATAAATCTCTAAAGAAATACTAAATACAATGATAAATTTGATTATATGATAAGGAGATAATACGTATGAAATGATTTACTTACATGGAGCCGCAACACGCCAAAAAAAAACTTCCTTTTTCTGTGGAACTCTTATATTAATATTGATTTTATTATACAAATTACTTATTTATATTATTATTAATGAATTATATTCTTCCCCAAATTATCTTCCTTGCTCCAATTCCGTCACTTTGAAGGTGAAAAATTTCACCGGTTGACGTGGCTGCGTAGAGTTCTGACCAAAACTAATCGTTCCGCTTCCGCATAAAATCGATCTTCCTTTCAAAGCGATAACAGCGCGTGTGGGGGAAAAATGTCGATTTAAAATCGATCGTAGGCGGGTAATAAAAATTTCTTAAGGGGTTAATCAGTAGCGTAAACGCTACATTATTTCTTAAGGGGTTTAAATTGGACTAGTCAGTAGCGTAAACGCTACATTATTTCTTGAGGGGTTTAAATTGGACTAGTCAGTAGCGTAAACGCTACATTCTCCCTCATCTCCAGCAAAAAAAGGAACTTCTGTTCTTTGCAAGTAAATCAAGGAAATTTTATATTTAAATTATTTCGGAACTCAAAAATAAATCTCTAAAGAAATACTAAATACAATGATAAATTTGATTATATGATAAGGAGATAATACGTATGAAATGATTTACTTACATGGAGCCGCAACACGCCAAAAAAAAACTTCCTTTTTCTGTGGAACTCTTATATTAATATTGATTTTATTATACAAATTACTTATTTATATTATTATTAATGAATTATATTCTTCCCCAAATTATCTTCCTTGCTCCAATTCCGTCACTTTGAAGGTGAAAAATTTCACCGGTTGACGTGGCTGCGTAGAGTTCTGACCAAAACTAATCGTTCCGCTTCCGCATAAAATCGATCTTCCTTTCAAAGCGATAACAGCGCGTGTGGGGGAAAAATGTCGATTTAAAATCGATCGTAGGCGGGTAATAAAAATTTCTTAAGGGGTTAATCAGTAGCGTAAACGCTACAAACTGACATAACGTAACATCTCAAAAGGCTAATTTTAAGTTTTAGACTTAGATCTCTTCCGCAGAACACCTTTTTCAATTTAGTAAATGTGGCTCTAGCTTTCTCTATTCTGGTTCTGATTTCTTCAGAGCAATCATTATTTTCGTTGATAACAGTTCCCAGGTAATTATATCTTCTTACACGTTCGATTCTTTGATCATGCACGGTTATGTCAGGGAAGTTTTGTGGTGATTTAGATATTAGCATTATTTTTGTTTTGCTTATGTTAAGTGATAATCCGTGTTCTTCACTGCGTATTCAAGTACGTATTACTTAGGTTAATTATGCAAGGGAAGATACGAGGAAAGAAAAACTCAGGACGACGCAAAATATCCTGGCTAAGAAATTTGAGAGAGTGGTTCGGTTGCAGCTCATTAAAATTTTTCAGAAGCGCGGCCAATAAAATTAAAATAGCGATGATGATTTCCAACCTCCGATAGGAAAAGAAATCTGAAGAAGAAGAATCTACCTCTCTACCTCTAGAATCTCTACCTCTAGTATCACTCGTATCTTCTAAATTTGTAGTTAATTTAGTTAATGGTGGTAAATATTTAAAAGTTATTCTTCGATTACATGTTTGATTACATTTTTCCAGTTGATTGCTGTGATCTTTGTGACTTCTCTTCTAATTTATTAGAAAACAGTAGACAAAAATTTAGGAACCATGTTTCTTCTCCTTATATTTCCTTTAAGTTAAGCCCAGTTTAACTATATTGGGTTCAATATACAATAATAAGGAGGAAGTCTAAGCACGATATGCCCATTATTGCGAGCACAGTTATCCACAAAATATTCCTTCTGGTACTGTCTACTATGAGCAGCCTCCAACAATTACTTTTTACTATATTATTATGACTCAAAATACAAATCTTCCTTAAATAAAAATTCCTGAATTTGTAATTTGTTCCAAGTAATATTTGAAATTTTTTTCATTAATCTTGAATGGTATAATGCGTTGTCCGTGATAATTACACTATGTTTATGTAATTTCGGAAGAAGATATTTTTCAAACCCTGTTTCAAAAATTGAATTTTTCGTATCCTCATAATAGTCTCTAGACGCGTATTTAATTTTTTTGCAGATTTTAATAATATATGGTCGATTCATTTTCTCTACCGCAGTGTAAAATTATAATTCTCTGTCCTTTATTAGGCGGTACTAAAAAAACGATAACAGAAGGTCAACTCTACGTGAACCAATCTCCTGTAGACAGAGTGACGCAGTACAACTACCTCGGCACCATAATAAATAAAGAATGGATCAACAACCAGGAGATTAGAGCACGCATCGCAAAAGCTAGATTCACCTTCAATCGGATGGGGGTCTTCTTCAAGAGTCACAACCTCTCTCTTGATACAAAAGTATGAATGCTGCGATACTACGTCTTCTCTGTCCTTTTTTATGGTGTTGAATCATGGACCTTGAACCAAGATATGTGCAAAAAACTGGAAGCATTTAAGATGTGGCTATATCGGAGAATACTTAAGATCCCGTGGACTGACCGAGTCACAACGATAGGGTCCTCAGAAGAAAGAATAATACCCGAGAGATACTGACATCTATTAAATCTCTAAAGTTATAATTCTTCGGACATATTATGCGAAATATATACAGATATGCTCTCATTTAAGCCATCCTGCAAGAAAAAATATTTTGAAAGCGAGGTCCAGGAAGAAGAACATATTGGTTAAAGAACCTCCGAATCTAGTTCAATACATTTGTGCAGCTTTTCTGCGCTACTGCAGATAAGATAAAGATTGCCATGATGATCGCCAACATTCGTAATGTCATCAAGAAGAAGGAGAATGTGATTTTGCTACTGTTAGTAAATGGTTGCCACTCAATTTCCCAATTAAGTCTAACACGTTTTCTTCCTAGCTGAAACTTAATCCCATTTGGAAAACTTGTTGTATTCTATATCCACTAAAGTAGCGTCTTTAGCCAAATGGTCCATTTTTTGTTGCCTGGAATATTAGAATGGCCTTTAACCAACACAAAGTTAACAATTTTTTTTTTAGAGAAGTTAGGATCCTTAGCTTTTCAAGCGCATCTACAATTAGTCTGTTGGTATATATGTGTTTGGAGAAGTGTCTTAATGCGAGAAGGACGGACTGTGAGTCAGATAAAATTATATATCGTTCAAAATATAATTTTATCTGGTTACCAATTCAGTTGTAAATATTGAGCAATCTAATTTTAATTAGTACTAAAAATAATCTTGAATATTGTCTATGTAAGTGGCACAGCCAACACCAGCAGGCGATTTTGATCCATCGGTATAAATTTTACAAGAATGGTTACAGTCTTCCAGCTTGTTCTGTACTACTCAATCTTCGTAAACAATTAAAATATATGAAGGAGTTACTTACAGCAGGTTTATATTCACATAGTATGTCATAAATGAAGCCAAAGAATGGAATCGCTTCTCCATTGAATGAATATTGTGATAAATTGGGAGAAGCAGCAGCTTGGGTTGGAGAGTTTTTATTTGCCTACCATTTGCTTGTTAGATTTTCAACAGAGAGACAAAATATTTTTTGTAATAAGCTGTTTTGATTATTAAACCGGCATTTAAAACAAATTTTTTCTGCCAAAAATAGGCGTCTTAAATGTAAAAGTGGCTCATTAAATTCTGCCAAAAGGACTAGTGTTGGAGTAGATTAGAGAGCTCTTAAAGTTTTGTATTGTATTTGATCCAATTTAATCAAACGAGACTTTGTCGCTGATCCATGGAAAAAGCTTCCATAGTCCAAAATTAATTTGGTATATGCTGTGTAAAATAATAAGTTTATTTTCAGGTTTGCCCTCTAATCGTATCGATTAACGGCCTTGAGCATATTAAGGCTTTTTTCACATTTGGTAATACAATTATTAATATGCTCGTTCCAGGTTAATTTTGAATCCAAGGTAATACCTAGGTATGTAAAACTGTTATACCTATATAGGAATTTCCAGCTGGGAGAATTTTAACGTACTAACTTTTGGTAACCTGTGTCTCGAAAAAAATACTACACCTGACTTATTAGATGAGATGTCAAGTCCATGACTATCAAAATATTTTTTGCAATTAGACATATTTACTGTAAGGGCATTAATACATTGTTGAAAAGTTTTTATCTTAACATAGAAACATAAGTCATCAGCATATTGTAAAATGTTACAAATGTTTAAAACTATACATTTGTATAAATTGCTTATTGTTACCACAGTGTTTCACTTCAGTTTATGTACAGTGTAGCTCATTTTGTACACAAATATATGTATAAACACAAAAAAAAATTAAAAATTTGGAGAATGCATAACTCGTTTACCTTAAATCCTGAAAAATGTAGAGATGAGAATCGTACAGTTTGGGGCATTGGATCCAAAATTGCTAAAATTCCAGTATTCACTCCATTGTAAGGTGTATATAAACTCTCGGTAGCTAATTCACTAAAATAGTAAATTTTTAAGTACATTACACTAAAGGATTACATGAGTTTTATAAATTCCAATATCCGCTAACTTCACTTTTTTACATAATTTGAACTATCTTTGTTTTCAGATACTCTGACATCTCAACAAATTGGAGCAAAATTTTAAAATTTGATTTGTTACTATGGCTTTAGCTACTATTAGTTTGTGTGGCAAAAACATTCAAAGACACCGACGCAAAGATGGAAGTTGAAATTCCAGTCGAATGAGTACAAAATATTTCCTTTATAATAAAACAGATGGAAAAAAATTGCGTTTTTGCAAATCAGCTTTTATATTAATTTTACATATCAATAAGGACAGAATTACTGGAGTATTGCAACGATTACACCAATCATTAGATGGATTAGCGATAAATCAAAGGTGAAGACCACCGATTTTATAAGAATAAAGAATATCGCTACAACTTCATTCAGTCGTTTGAATGCAGCGAATCACATTATTGTAGAGAAAAATCGGATGGACGAGTGTATTTGAGGACTGATCTTAACATAAAAATAATGTGGAGGCTGTATAATAGTAGCACATCTCTGGAAAATAAGGTCAAGCAATAATTTTCAGAAAAGAATTTATGATATGTGTTTTGGGAGCACTTAGATCGATGTATGCTCCCGCAGTACCGAATTGCTGGAGAATATAAAGGTGGCTAAAACTTATTAACAGGTTAACTGAAACAGCGGTCATTATGGCCGCTCATAGTACTAGTAGCTCACGCCATGGCGGTTATAATGTCCGTCATGTACTGCTTAACACAAGTGCCCGTAAAGGGTATATGATCGCCGATTTCGTTAAAAATGCATAGGCCAGGGCTTCCCTAACTGTGAGGCGCGACGCCCTGGGGCGTCGTTACGTTGACCCAGGGGCATCGCGTGTCAGTGCGGTCTTTTAATACAGAAAATGTATTTATTTGATTTTAAGTGGATATAAAATATATTTATTTATAAATAAATCAAATAAAAAATCTAACATCAAGTCGATAGATCTTTAATTTATCCGTAATTATTCAAAAAATTGTTCAGTCCGAAAATTATCCAATGGTCCACGAAATTATCCGAAAATCGGATAATTATCCAGAAATTGGCAATACTGGAGCCGAGTGAGCGCCGGGCGTATTCTGTTTCGCCGGTCGACTCTACTATCCCGTGGTCCTTACTGTCGCGGGTATTATGTCATTTAGTCAAGCTTTTGTTGTGTTTTATTACGCATGTGAAGTTTTTTGCTATCAACAATGGATACTTATATTTAAAAAAAATAGAAAAAGAAGTGAAGAATCAGACGAGAGTAGTAATGTAAGTAAAAAAATAATTAAAGGAAATACGACTACCAATATTTGGATTTTGGATTTACCTGAGGTACTAACGGAAATATATAACTTCCACAATGTGTTATTTGTCACAAAGTGTTGGCGGCTGAAAGTATGCTTCCTAATAAACCAAAACATCATTAGAAATCAACTCACAGTCATTTACAAGGTAAGCCAAGAGACTTTTTTTCTAAGAAAATTGAGAGAGCTAAAAGATCAAACCACGGCTTTGGTTTCAAGAGCATCAATTCCTACCAAAGCACTGCTCGCCTCTTAGGGCGAGCGCCCACTAAAGTGGCGTGGCAAGTAGCACGTTGCAAGTAGCACGGATCTAGCATGTTTCTTAAAATGTAACCAATGAAAACCAATGATTAGAATGAATGACGTCACTGTCATTTTGGTGTACGCTGAATCATTCGTTTTCATTGGTTACATTTTAAGAAACATGCTAGACGCGTGCTACTTGCCACTTGCTACGAGCCACGCCACTTTGGTGGGCGCTCTCACTTACATGGTAGCTTACCGTGTTGCCAAATGTAAAAAACCACATACGATCGCTGAGTAACTGCAGCGGTTAATATGGTAAAGTTTTTATACCAGAAAATGGTTAACTTCAATTAGTGAAGTCGTAAATATGAATAAATTTATCTGCCCAAGCCCATTGTTAAGACTTTGTACCTCAGTTAAGCCATTGTTAACTGAAACCGGGCGCTTTATACTATTATCGGTTACCCAGGGTATTTATAATCGATAAATTGAAGTCAACCATTTACTGCTAAACAAACTTTAACAGTGATAATTGGAGAATTGGCAGCTAAAGAAATAAAAAATGTAGGTACCTCTTTCTAACACTACGTTTAGTCGGCGTATTTACATGACATGACAGAAGATATGAATGAGCAAATTGTGGGAAAACTTTCAGCTTTATTTGCCATTCAACTGAACAAGGCGACTGATAATAATGATGATGCGCAATTGATATGTTATGTACGGTACATACAAAAAAAAACAAATATATGTGAGGATTTGTTACTTTGCAGAAAAATATGTGAAAATAGTAAAGCTACTGATTTATTCGAGATTGTAAACGCATACATGACTGAAAATAATATTAACTGGGATAACTGTGTAGGCGTGTGTACGAATGGTGCCCGAGTGATGTCTGGATAGTATGGAGGACTATAAGCTCTCATCAAAACCAAGGCTCCAAGTGTAAAATGGACACATTGTGCCATATACATAGAGAGGCCTTAGCAGCAAAGAACGATACACCTGAAGTGTTCCGATGTATAGCATTATTAGAGTGGGGAACTACATTAAAACACGACCCGTGAAATTAAGACTTTTCCATAACCTTTGTGAAGAAATGGGAACCGAGCACACGTCTTTAATTCCTTATTGCAACTCTCGTTGGCTGTCCAAAGGTAACGTACTCGCACGTGTATACGAATTAAGAAATAAATTTTAGACTTATCTACATACAGAATCACAAATTGACTATTTCCCTGCTTTACAAGGTATTCTACAAGAAAAATCGATAGAAATCCTTGATCCCTCTTTAAACAATATGTTTACACAACTAATGTTATCATTGAGCGAACACTTTGAGAAATATTTTTGCGAAGATATGGAGCAATATGACTGGGTCAGAAACCCTTTCCTGTCATCCACGCCATCGATACTTTCAACAGAGGAAGAAGAACAACTGACAAAATTGTCCTGTGATTCCAGACTAAAGCTTCAACACAACAAGAACAAACTGTTTGAATTTTGGAGCTCACTTACTCTTTTTCGCACTTACTTGTGCGAAAAGGGCTTTTCTGCAATCGTAGTAATTAAAAACAAGTACAGGTCAGTGTAATAAATGAGAGTGACAATTTCCAAACTGAAGCCTTGTTTTTATAAGCTGTGTTTAAAAAAGTATGCACATCCCTCACATTAACCAACCCCCAGTTGTAACGAGAACGTTACTATAACATTCCGTAAACATTTTTTAAATAAATTTAAAATCTCAATCCTCTTAATGATTTTCTGAATCTTTAAAATTTAAGTTGGTATGAAACAGCGACACCAAGCGTCCAAGTTTGAAATCATAGTTTAGCTGGCTCAAATTGAGTATCCGAAGCGCACTTCTGTTTGAACTTTGGTAGCAGAAACTTGATTGGTTTATAGCCACTGTGAGCCGTAAATATCCAAGTTATAAATAAAACGAAAATAAAAAAAAAAAGTCATCAGCCATTTTGAGATCCTGTATTGTCACGTTTCAATTCGATATACTTATCTGAACTTTTTTCCATCCGTCATTAAGAAATATTCAACATCTAAATAGATAGTGTTAATTGATTTAAAATCATATGTATTTTAATTTTATTTCCCGGCCCTAAAACATAATTATCTATCGGTAAAATCGCTATTAAGAGTATCGTTAAAATATTCTGTCTTATATCGCTCTTTATATTATAAAATATGTTCGTATCAAATGCTTTTCATTAAAATTGTCGATATAATTAATCCATTTAAATTGTCGAACCATACGACGGTCAAATTATCTATAAATCCATTAAGTTTTTTTGCTCTCACAATTCATAAGTAACATTTAAAAACCTTTCAAGGTTCATAAACCTTGTTTTTTTTTCCTACTCTGTAAAGTATAAGAAAGAACTCTAAAAGAAATGTTTTTTTAGCCTTCCTTTCGGATTCAAACAGAAGTCGGGGGAAGAATTTACTTTTGGTTTTTTTTTGAATAATTTTGGAATAACAAGTACCTATTAAGTTGAAACCTAGTCCGGTTATACCTGGTTCCAGGCCTGTTTTTTTTCTTGCCGTAGCTGCTCCCCAGAGGTCCAGATTTGACCTTCCGATTACGAAAATTTTAGGAAACCAGCGGGAATTATCTCCCTTAAAATATAGTAAATCTGGATTAAGTTTATTTCTTAGATTTATTTTTTTTACTATAATATTTTTTGTATAATTTTTTTGTATATTTAACTTCTAGTATTTCATATAATAATAAGAGTCGTCATTTTTTTAAATAATTTATTGAATAATATTTAAACACAAATTGTCAACTACAGGTATAGGTTTTTAAGTCCTCCCTTCTAACTCACTTGTATGGTTTCTTGTGTACACATTTAATCAGAGAGTTATTTTTTTTTAGATTTTATTATCAATATATATTTAAACGTTTGGACACTTATCTCGTCAAGATAGTGTCCTTATTACTTGTTACTGTTATATTCGATAAAGCCAGAATACAGAGTTGCATCTCTGAGGCAAATAAATTACCTTTTTAGGGCAATTATTACCATTTTTTTTCATATTTTATTATTTGTAAATTTAGATCATCCAGGATCAGTTGTATAACCAGGGCATTTATTTTTTTGTATATAACTAGATTAGCTGTACATAATTGGTGGTGGATATATTACATTTAGATTGTATATATTTGGATAGGGATTAAAGTTTTGGTGAAAACTAAATATTTCAATTCATACCTATATCCTTTCTTTATTTCAGCAAACAGCTTTACAAGATACATTGGAAAGTTTATGTAAATACTTTCCTGGCGCCCACTCACATTTTGGAGCAACTTCTATAATCATTTTTATTTATCTTATTTGTATACCTATAGTTTTTTTTTTCTAACTTGTCATTCATTTTCTAATTCTACGGTCTCTGTAGGGCATGCAAATTGGCCGAATTCTCCTTTGGGTGTCAAGTAGTCACTCTCCGGCACATTCTGCTAGCCAGCTTAAATTATACGTTATCCTTTCCATTATCCTACACGTTTTGTTACCTTGGCGTGCAACAGCACAAAGCATTTTTGTTACATTGGCGTTTACCAACGTGGTGCCTATTTTCAGTTAAGACCGTAACTTATAGTTATTTTCTTTTCATTGCATAACATTCCTTACTATTTTTTGTTCTTTCGTGTTGCTCTTTGTAACTTATTTATTAATTTTTCTTTCTTTATTTAATTTACTATTTTAAGGTATACTTGTATTGCTATAGTTACATTTACATTTTAAACCCTCACCTATTTTGATATCATTGTGTACAGTTGACTAGTTATTTACTATTTTTGTGTTATAAAAAATTTAATAATTTAGACATTGCTATTTTTATATATATTAGCCAATCTCTGTGTATTCTTTGTATTTAATTGTTGGTTGACCATATATTTGTTGAAATCATTGTGTTATTTTAGGGATCCAGCTTTAAATATTTCGTTTAACTTTACCTAATTGTTTTAAATACTTATACATATATATTTTTTGAATAACTTTAGTTCTTTGATTGATTTTGTGGTGTGTTGGTACATATTCATATTTATTTATATTTTTTTTTTCGGAAACTTTATATTATTCTTCGATTGATTTTGTGGAGTGTTAGTACATTATTTCCTTTGTCTATTCATCTATTTTTTATTTTTTATTTTCACAATGTCTACATTCAAGGTAGAACATTTGTTAGTGAAGGAATTGGATTATGAGTTAAGGATTAGGGACATCAATATTGATGAGTCTTCCAATGTTGATCTGAAACGCAAAATATTGCGTGGAGCTTTAAGGCAGGACGAAGGAAACAGGAGTTTCCGACAGATTTCCGCCTCAAATATTCCTTTTGAGGTCCAACAACAGGAGATTGAAGAGACTGTGGATGATTTGGCGAAAACGATAGCCGATTTTAGAGGAACTGTCCAAGATAGCCTATATTCCAGGCTAATATCACGCCTAGCTCACATCTCAGGTCGTGTTCATTTATTATCTGTTTCAGATGAGGCACAACAAATCTTCCAACGCTCTGTTTCTGTCCGAATCTTAAGTCTAGAGGGCGAACTTGATTCTCGAGTGAGTCCAATAGCAACATCAACTCCAATCTCTTCTGTTCAAGCAGCAAATGCATTTCTTCAACCCAAACCTGTTCAGGTTCATAAATGGGGCATTACATTTTCTGGTGAAGGTCATTACGACCAGGTTATTTCCTTTTTAGATCGAGTGGAATGTCTTCGTGTATCGGGAGGAGTGAGTGAAGATGATCTTTTTGCAGCTTCTGGTGAATTGTTTACAGGCGCAGCTTTTACGTGGTTTAGAAACAATCGCAATAATTTGTCTAATTGGTCTGATTTGGCTCAGAAACTTAAGTCTGATTTTCTACCATATTCTTTTCAAGATGAACTTCTAGACCAAATCAAAAATCGTAAACAGAAGCCAAATGAGTCTGTTACGATGTTCATTAATACTATTTCAGGTATGTGTAGTCGCCTTGAAACACCTATGACAGATTCTGCAAAGATTAAGATCATCCTTAAATGTCTATTGTCATTCTATCATCAGCAGTTGGCCCTTGTAGAGATCACTAGTATAGCTGATATTACGAAGAAGTGTAAACGTTTAGAAGAAACTTTATCTTGGTCTTCTCACCTTCCTTCCACTTCTCGACCCTCTTCTTTTAACTCTTCACGTCACCTAGATACTTCCAAACACCATTCTTGGCAATCCAAAGGCCATGAACGTAATATTTCCACATTAAGTGCTGTAGTTTGTTGGAATTGTCGTGAGTCTGGTCATACTTTTTATGACTGCGGTATCCCTCTTACCCGTATTTTCTGCCATGGTTGTGGTAAAGAAAACACTCTTAAACGCAATTGTTTTAAGTGTTCGGGAAACGAACGATCGGAGGTCCGTCCCTGAGCGTTTCTCCGTCCACACCCCCATCAGGGAATCAAACTGTTACATCAAACGAAGTCACTGTTCCAACCACGTCCAACCATTCAAACCCATCTTCCAGTCGTAAAGGAAAAGGGGTTTCCACGAAAAAACCAACACACACCACACAAGATCACTCAAAAAAGTAACTTCCCAATCTACAACATTTGGTTCGCATAGATTATCTTCCCCAAATTTTAGTATTAAACATGATAGTAGTAGTGTAGTAGTACCAGTATGTATACCAGAGTCTGCCACACGTCAGGAGGATTCTTTTATTTCTGATTCTTCTTGTTTGATTAATGCATCCTCTGATTGTGTAGGTAGAGATAATGAGTTTAGTTTGGTACCATTTAAAATTTTTGACCAATCAGATAATGCTTGTTTTGATTTGAATTCATTATTAGTGAAGAAACATAATGATAATCGACCTTATCTTCCTATTAAGATTTTAGGACAATCTTATTTAGCTCTTTTAGATAGTGGCTCAAACATTTCCGTCACAGGTTCACATTCATTAGCTTTACTGAAAAATGCTGAGATTTCTATTACGCCCATTTCTTCTCTGCAAGTATCTACTGCAGATGGTACAGTTCAGTCTATTACAGGCAAATTTAAAACTGAAATCACGGTAGCAGATTTATGTAAGCAAATTATATTCTATATTATTCCCTCAGTTCAGAATTCTATAATTTTAGGTATGGATTTCTTAAATGCTTTTAATAGCACTCTAAATTGTTCTAAATTTTCTTTTTCTATTTCCCAATTTAATCTGTCTGTACTTAGTGCTATTCAGGATTTTACTAGTTTATCTAGTTCCGAACAAAGGTAATTAGAGAATATGATCTCTAAATTTATAACTCTTTCGTCGAAAGACAAGTTGGGTCGTACATCTTAATATCTCACACTATCGAGGTGGGAGATACCACACCTTTTCGACAATATCAGTATCCTATTCCTCAGGCATGGCAAGTTGACTTGGAAAAGGAAATCGATTCCATGTTAGAGTTGAAAATCATTGAACCTTCCATGTCTTCTTACTGTAGTCCGCTGTGGTTAACAAAAAAAGAGATGGATCTTTTAGGGTTTGCTTCGATGGTCGAAAGTTGAATAATATTACTACAAATCGGGATGCTTATCCTATTCCCCGAATAGACGTCATTCTAAGTAAACTCCAGAATGCTAGGTATATTTCTTCTATGACCTATCTAAGGCTTTCTTACAAATTCCTTTAAGTGAGGAAAGTAAAAAGTATACAGCTTTTGCAATTAGTGGGAAAGGATTATTTCAGTTTGTTACTATGCCTTTTCTTCTTGTTTCAGCTCCTCAGACAATGTGTCGTCTGATGGACTTAGTCATTGGTCCTCAGTTAGAGCCCTATGTTTTTTATTATTTGGATGACATTTTGGTTGTCACTCCTGATTTTTCTCTTCATATGGAAATTTTGGATAAGTTGTTTTTACGTCTCAAAGAGGCTAATTTAACTATTAATTTAGATAAATGTCAGTTTTGTCGTCCTAGTCTTAAATTTTTAGGATATGTAGTCGATAGTAAAGGTTTAAAGACTGATCCTGATAAAGTTACTGCTATCAAGGATTTTCCTATACCTAAGACTACTACCCAAGTCCGTAGGATATTAGGCATGTGTGGATATTATCGTCGATTTGTTCCGTCTTATTCTACCTTGTTGTCTCCACTTACAGATTTGCTTAAAAATAGGAAAAAAGGCCAAACTATTACATGGACTTCAGAAGTCGATGATGCTTTCCGGCGTATAAAAGAAGCTCTTACTAGTGCTCCTGTCATGACGTCTCCGAATTTTAAAGAGCATTTTTACCTCATGACAGATTGTTCCAACACTGCTTCAGGTGGTGTATTATTTCAGATAAAGGATGGTTCGGAACACCCAATAGCTTATACCAGCAAAAAGCTTAATAAAGCACAGAAAAATTATTCCACCACAGAAAGAGAACTTCTTGCAATTATTCATGGTCTTGATGCCTTTCGGTACTATCTTGAGGGTCGTAAGTTTACTATCATCACAGATCATAGTTCTTTATTATGGTTACATTCCATGAAAAATCCGTCACAACGTTTGTCCCGTTGGATTTGTAGGCTTTCTGTCTTTGATTATAATATTGTTCATCGCAAAGCCAATGGTGTTGTGGTTGCAGACGCGTTGTCACGTACATTCGATATCAATATTTTAGATCTGTCCACTTTATCTTCAGATAATTGGTATCGAAAGATGATTCATAATGTCACCCAAGAACCTACTAGATATCCTGATTTCAAGGTGGAGAATAATATCCTTTATAAACATGTAATCAGTCCTGTCGAATCTTTATCGAATATGTCTGATTGGAAAATAGTAGTCCCAACAGCTAATAGGGATGAAGTGTTGAAAACCTATCATGATGATGTGACATCAGGTCACTTTAGTTTCTATAAAACTTATAGTAAGATAGCTGAGCTATATTACTGGCCTGGTCTGCGCAACTCAGTTAAGAAATACATTTCGAGATGTAGAGTTTGTGCAACATGCAAGCCGAGTAACCTACCTCAAGCTGGATTAATGGGTTCATTTAGGAACATTAATTTTCCTTGGCAAATGATATCTTTAGATCTTATTGGACCGTATCCACGTAGTTATTCAGGTAATACGTATTGTTTGGTTGTTGTAGATTATTTCACCAAATTCCCTTTAGTTTGTCCTCTTCGAAAAGCTACAACTCCAGCCATTTTGAAATTCTTAGAGGAACAAGTTTTCTTGCTTTTTGGTACTCCGCAAATAGTTTCGTGTGACAACGGTCCACAATTCATTTCAAAAGCCTTTAAAGATCTTTTGAATAAATATAAGGTCCAAAAGATTTTTTATAATGCATCTTATCATCCGCAAGCTAATCACACTGAACGTGTAAATCGCAGCATTGTTACTGCTCTGCGATCTTATACCTACACTGATCATAGAGCTTGGGATCAGTATATTCATTCAGTCGCTCAGGCCATTCGAACTTCTGTTCATGAAGTCACTCAATGTACTCCAGCTTATGTTAATTTTGTTAGACATGTTCCTTTGCCAGGTGATTATTTTGGATTAATTTCGGAGAATTCAGCAACCCTTCCTCAAGTTTCGGAGAAACTTCATCGTATGGATGATCTCCAAAATTTACCTCCAATCTTCGCTGACATTAGGAAGAAGTTGAAAGCTTCTTACCTTAGAAATCAGAGTCAGTATAATTTGAGGAAACGAGACATGCGATTCTTTATTGGCGATCGAGTTTTGAAGCGAAATTTTGTTAAGTCAAGTAAGGGTGTTGCCATTTCTGCTAAGTTTTGTCAGAAATATATTCCCTGTACTGTCGTTCGAGTAATATCTCCTTTAGTATATGAATTAAAAGACAATTCGACAAATAGACGAATTGGTCAATTTCATATAAAGGATTTACTTCCAGACAATACCGTAGATGACATAGCATCCTCTTCCTCAGATAAAGATTAACTTAGGTTTGTCTAAGAAACTTAATCTATCATTTTGACTATTATTGTTTTGGCTCGGTTTTGATTATGATTTGGTATTTTCTTGGAACTTTATTATTAATCACCAGATATTGTATATGTACAGCTTATTCCTTGCTGATTATTTGGTTATATAAGTTGAAATTATTAAGCCTTTTCATTCTTATTATTAGGTATACTTATCTGTGTTTACTTTATACTGGTATGGAACTATATAAAACACTACTATTATCTATTTTGTTTGTTAATTTGATTATCATCTTTTGTTATTTGATTTGCCATGTTGGAAAGAATGTTATGATTTTTTGTGTATAGATTTAGTCACTTAAATGGTCATAGTCATACTTTATTTTGAGTAATATCCTGATGTACTCTATGGGATAATTTTTAAAAGCAGTTACTAGAAACTATTTATATACTTAATTTGTAGGGTTTTTTTTATATACACTTATGCCATATGGAATATTCTGCCTATGCATACTTAATTGAATACGTGGGTTCGAAGTTGTTGTTCAATTAGAGGCCTCAATTGTTCGATGAGTTTCGGAATTCACCATTTTCATGACAGGTTGTGCAGATGACTGGGCAGTAAGATATTTTGTTCATAATTAGCTAACCACCTTCAATTTGAATTCTAATTTGAACATTTTAGTCTTAATCTTGAGTCTTTCCAGACTATGTTCAATTACAATCACATAAGATTTCCTTTAGCTTGTTTTAGTCTTACTTATGTTAAGATATTCTTGTCATTGCTACCTCTATGGCTAGCATTGTTAGATTGCTTTCTGAAATTAGTAAGTTATATTTTAATCAACAAATGACCGTTTACAGTTACCTTCACTTCTTTCCTTAGGTATTCACTTCTTCTCTCCCTGGGACTGTATTTTTACCTCGACGACGGTGGGAGAGCCGAGTAACGGGTCGTGGTCCCTAAAATTGTGAGGGGAGCACGACCGGTGAAACCAAGAACAGTCCCAGCGTCCAGCGACTGTGCACCGGGTTGGCGCCGGACACCGCCGCTGGACGCTAAAAAAGGCGCCGCAACCGAGGCGAGCAGTTGGGACGCCTTCTGCTTTCAGCAACACAACTACCTACCAACGCTCCTACGGCTACTCAATCCCAATTTCCAATCTCGTCCACTCCAAAAAAAAAAAAAAAATTTCTCAATCCCCAACAAATCTCAAGAGTAGTCGACATGTTTTCCCCACCTGTCACCTTTTCCGTCAAACGTCCTATTTCAACTCCCACGTAATAGGGGAGGCAGCAGTTACGTGGAAACTCCAAGCAGCCTGCTCATACAGACTGCCACTGCGTCCGGAGACAACCGTGACAAAACAAAGCCTAGAGGAGTAAACCTCGATAAAAAAAATCCCCACTATCACGGTGAAAGGTATCGTGCCAAAGATATGGTAGATGCGAGGGTTAGAGCATCACAAACGATCCCTTCGGGATACCTGGCGACCTCCCGAAGTGACTTAGCCTTAGCGCGGTAAGGGCGCACTGCCGCGCCGGACATATAGTACGTCCCCACTCGTGGGAACTGCATGGACTTTACACACAAAAAGAAGGACGGAAACGACGGTGAAAAATATAAGCAAACTAACGAGGAAGAAATGAAGATGAATGATAACGAAAATGGGGTAGAACAGCCGCAAGACGGCAGATTAAGCGAAGCGGAAGAACAAAAGAAATTCGAAGAAGAGATGCTTAACTGGCATAAGAGTCAGCCGAAGATAAACAGATCAGGTCCTCCAAAACACTCAACGTTGGTGGGAGAGGACATTTTAAGAGAAATCAACAAAAAAGACAAAGGAAAAGAAGAAAATTCAGGGGACGAGGAATTATCAATAGAAATCACAGATGTGGTGGACATAGAGGAAGAAGAGAAAAATGAACAAGGAATTAGAAACTGGCAGAACATAGAGGAAAGTATCCTGACAGCTTCGCTGTTCGACGATGACGACCAAGAAGAGATGAAAAAAAAGAAAAAGAGGAAACGGGACAGTTTTGAGATAAATAAAAAACTCAAGAAAGAAAAGAAAGAAGAAAGAGAAAGCGAGAGATACCAAGAGGAGACAGAAGATGAAAGAATACAGAGGAAACTAAAAGAAGTAATGGATATTCTAAATGAAAAGGGACCCATCGAGGGGGAACAAAAAGCCAAAGCAAGCAAACTAATAGGGGAAATTAACACAATTCAGATTAAGACCAGCCAAAGTAAAAAAAAATCGGCAAAAGGGGAGGACCAAGAAACTAAGTGTGAGCAGTGTAAAATAAAACTACTGCAAGAAAGACAAAGAAAGGAAACAGAAAAAATAATAAGCGCTTTAAAAAAAGGGGGAGATATAAATAACTTCAATCAAATACAAAAAAAGAAATGGGAAGAAAAAGTATTTGAAAAGACAAAATGGGAACAGGTAAGCTTACAGGAGACGATAACTAAAAAAGAATGCCTTATAATAACAAAAAAGGATATAAAAGACGGGGGAGTAGAAGACGTGATACGTGCTCTCAGGGAGGAAGTTCATGAACTAACAGAGGTCTGCGAAGAAGGAAATGTGGAATATATAAAAAACGGGAACGAAAGTTCCATAGCCAGCCAAAGAAGGGAGTGGTACACATATGTGGCCAAACCAAAAAAACAAGGTATGTATGAAATAGCCGAGAAGACCATCAAACGTATAAGGGAAAGAAAAGAGCCACCTGAAACAATAAGGGTGGTTATCAATAATGATATAAACAAAGATGAGGTACGGAAAGCCCTGGAGTTTGTAGGCCGGGCAGAAAACATCGTATGGGAAATCCAAGTAAGAGGTAAAGACATGGATAAAGGCGTAAAGAACGAGCAAGAGGAAGCCCTCCTAATCAAAACAGGGGGCAAATCGTACACGGAAGTATTGAAGGAAATGAACCAAAAAATTAACATCGGCAAGATAGGGGTAAAAGTAGATAGGCTCAAAAAAACAGAAGGAGGGGATATCCTAGTAAAACTAAAGGGCAAGGGAGCCGCAGAAAAACTACGAAAAGAGATGGATACAAGGATGACAGGGATAAATATGGCAATCCGGCGCAAAGAATGTTTTTTTAACATAACTGGTTTGGATCCAGGGGTGACGGAGGAACGACTACAAAGTGCCATAAAAAGGTACACAGGAATACCCACAAATGAAATTGACGTAAAGACGCTAAGAATAGGTAAACATGGGGAGCAGGTGGCGACCGTAGCCGTACGCCCCTCAAGAGCTGAAGAACTGAGGAGATACAGCTCCATAATTATAGGCTGGGTGTCATGTCCTATCAGGGAAAGATATACCCCAACAAGGTGCTACAAGTGCCTTCACTATGGCCACAGCGCATATGAGTGCAAAGGTGAGAGCAGGGCAGCGTGCTGCTACAACTGCTTAAAATCAGGACACACAGCAGTGCAGTGCGACAGCACTTCATATTGCCTCACCTGTAATGAAGAAGGCCATAGAATGGATAGGATGCAGTGCCCAGCCTACAGAGGGTGGGTGTATGGCAGGGGAGTTGACAGGGAACCCCAAAAGGGTGGGTAAATGTAACAAGAAAAGCAAAAAAGCGAGAGGTGGCTCCCTGGAGAACGCGAGTGGGCCCCTATACAGCCCACCGGCGGGACAGGAAGCCATCTCCCTCAGCTTTTCATGGATAAAGGCATCCAAGTATTATAATATTATACTCACGTTATTTATTAAATGCAATTTATTATATTTATATACTCATACACGTTATTTATTTAAAATTTATATATATACACATATTTCTTATTTTATTTATATATTTTATCTATACATATATTTTATTTATACATATTTTATTTATACATATATTTATAAAACTTTTATTTATACACTGATTTTATCTATACTTATTTATTTTTTTATCCTAGTCTATAATAATTTTAAGTTTAATATAAGACGCGAATCCACTGCAGAAGCGACCTCAGGGAACTGAACCATAATGAACCCCAAAGATCAACCTGGTATAAAGATTTTGCAGGTGAACGTAGGCAGGGCGCGCCGAGCTCACGACCTTATCTACGCAAAAGCCTGCAAGCTAAACATAGATCTGCTCATCGTACCCGAACCTAACAAAAAGATAACGACAGGTGGTGGGTGGATTCAAGACGAGGGAAAAAATGTAGCGGTGCTCATTAAAAATAGGGATGTCGGAGTGCAGAGCATTGTAAGGGGAGGAAATTATCTACTCATTAGGTTGAGGGATTTCTGTCTCCTGGCATGCTATGTATCTCCGAATATCCCTATGATGAGATACGAAACAATCGTTAATGAAATAATGGGTGCCGCTATAAACGAAAAACAAATACTGATCGCCGGGGACATAAATGCGAAGTCTAGACAATGGGGCTCCCCCATAAACGACAAAAAGGGGGAACTCTGGAATGAATGGATAGCCCAGGCTGGCCTCCAAGTGCTAAACAACAATAAGCCAACCTTCGTACGAGGGGCCAGCCAATCACACATTGACATCACATTCGCGAGCGAAGGGCTATCCAGGAAGGTGTACGGGTGGGATGTACTCGACGATCAGCTCTTTACCTACCACCGATATATACAATTTGAGGTAAAGGTTAAAGGGGGGATAAAGCGGTCGATAGGTACGGTAAAATCATATTTCAACAAAAACAAGTACCTATCGGAGGTCAGAAAAATAAGCGAAGATGAGATTTCTGACCTCGGCCAACTTCGAACAGCTCTACAAAATGCGGCAAAATTGGCTACCGAGAAGAAGAAAAATGGAAAAAAATCCCCCTATTGGTGGACAGATGAGATAGAAGATCTACGGGAGAGATGCCTCAGAGCTCGAAGGAATTATACGAGAAGCCAGGGCAACCTCGAGCTTAAAGAAACAATAAAGATTTGAAGAAAATATTAAATAATACAATAAAAAAAGAGAAAAAAGAAAAGTGGCAGACCCTGATAAAAGCACTCGACGAGGATATATGGGGTGACGCATACAAAATCACAATGAAGACCTTAAAGCTAATGGCCCCATATAGACTCGACGAAGACCAGAGGATGAGATCAGCTGAACTCCTCTTTCCCAACAAAGATATACAATATTTCACCAAGGTTTTCCCAACCATGCTAGAGGAGTTCACAGAAGAGGAGGTGAAAACCGCTGGCCAGGATACGAAGACAGGGAAAGCTCCCGGCCCTGACGGGCTGCCACCAGAGGCAATAAAGATAGTAGCAACTGAGAAACCAGGTTTGATCAGAAGAATATTTAATGATCTACTGCAGAAACAAGAGTTTCCCAGGGATTTGAAGGAGGCAAACTTGGTTCTACTTTTAAAACCCGGGAAACCCCCTGATTCACCGACCTCTTATCGGCCAATATGCCTTCTGGACTGCCTTGGTAAGTTCTATGAAAGACTTATCAAGAAGAGACTGGAAGGTATGTTGGAAGATGAGAGAGTCTTATCCAACCAACAATACGGATTTAGGAAAGGCAGATCGACAATCGACGCCGCGACCTGGATAAGGAACGCGGCCAAATCAAGCAAGAAAAGATGGGTGGTTCTTGTTCTGTTGGACATAAAAAATGCCTTTAATTCAGCAAACTGGGGCCTCATAGTAGACCGAATAGTCGAAAGCGGGGCTCCGGAATATATGTCCAATATAATAAAGGACTACCTTTCTGAACGATCCGTATGCATATCCAAGAAGAAAAAGAAAAAAATGACCGCGGGAGTACCCCAGGGGTCAGTCCTGGGACCCTTACTCTGGAACATGTTATACAATGGGGTACTAGAAATTCACAAGCAGAGACAAGGAGTCAAAGCGATAGCATACGCAGACGATCTAGCCCTACTGGTTGAGGATGATATGAATTGGGGCATAACAGAAAAGGTAAATAAAGCAATAAACACGACCGCGGCGTGGATCGAGAAAAACGACTTAAAATTAGCAGTAGACAAGACAGAGATAATAATTCTAAGAGGACCAAGGAAAAGGGAGAACTTAGTGTTCAAATGTCAAGGCTCCGAAATAAGATCCCAAAGGACAGTGAAGTATCTCGGTATTACTTTCGATGACCGACTTACCTTTGGGCAGCACATACAAGAAGCATGTCGAAAGGCGGAAGGGAGGACCTCAGCATTGAACAAAGTAATGCCAAACGTAGGGGGGCCTGGATCTCAGAAGAGATCTGTTATGTTACAATCAATATTATCGATCATTTTATACGGGGTCCCCGTGTGGCATGAGGTCCTCCAGATGAAGAAATATAAGGACATGCTCTCTAGGGCTCAAAGGAAACCTCTGATCAGGGTGTGCAGCGCGTACAGAACTGTATCTACCATTGCCTTACAGGTGGTGGCTGGTTCTGTACCCGTGCACATCCTGGCCAGGGAGAGAGCTCGAATGTATCCGAGGGGCAACGGGGCGGTTGGTTCAGGGCCACAAGAAAGAGACAGAAGCTTGGAGATGTGGCAGAGGGAATGGGCAGCCGAAGTCGAAAAGGCAGCCTGGACGAGGTCCCTGGTCCCGGATGTAGTGAGGTGGTATAGGTGTTAACATCGGCGCGTCAACTACTACTTCACGCAGTTTATGACGGGACACGGATCGTTTCGGAAATACACCCATAGAATTGGAAAATCCGGAGACGATCTGTGTCCTGAGTGTGGAGTGGTGGATGATGCGCGGCATGTTGTGTTCGACTGCCCTGCATACCACATAGGGCGAAACGAACTGCAACGGAGCCTGGGATTTCCACTAGGCGAGCCTCACGAGCTGATCGATAAAGCCATCGACAGCAAGCACGATTTCGAACTGATTATTGCTTTTGTCACAAAAACCATAAAGCACAAGGAAGAGAAAGAGAGGCGGCTGCAGGTGGACTGACCGCTATATTTATTTATCGTTGTATTTATTTTATTGTATTTTATTTATTCAAGTTACTTTCGTTTTTTACTATAATTTTATCAATACCAATTTTAGCTATTTTTATTTTATTTTACCCACACTATTTTTAACTTATTTCCTTTTATCTATTTTATTTACTAATTTATTTATTTTATTTAATGGTAAGGGCCGTGGGACATGGGACGGGAAAAGACTCTTTACATCTAATCCCGTCGGATGTCCAGATACCCCAAAAATTAGTGAATGAAGGTATGAATGCGGAACTGAATTGATGGAAGTACGAATGAATGGTGTTACTGTTAATTGCCAACTGGTTCTACTCGTTAGTTCCAATGTGGAAGGGGGGCAACCAGGCTGTCTCGCCGGCATAATGATTGAGCGGGACGGTAGCTTCACCAGCCAGTCTCGCCCGAGCCTTATGCGGGTGAGGGAGGCCGGGAGGCCGTCAAATCCATGTAATGCACGCGAAAAATGCCAGAGGGAAGTTAAGAGTAAGGCTGACGGGCCAGATATGCTTGCTAAGAGCGGTTCCGGACCCGTTGGTTGGAGGAAGAGGGGGTGGTTTAGTCGGTAGGCGGTCCCGTCACGCGGTGAAGCGTGAGCGATTGAATCCGACACACCTGGGCAAAGGGCTGACACCCGATCCCAGACGGTCTTTTGAAGATTCCACCTCCCAAAAAAAAAAAAAAAAAAAAAGGTATTCACTTCTTGATTTTGGATTTAAAATTAGAACATATCTTGTTCTTTCTTAGTAATGTCAGAACTAATCATTAATTTGCAGTTTCTACAGAAATTGGCCTGTTCGTACTTGATGTTTTGTTGTTGATTAATTATTTATTTATTATTTGCTTGATTACTTACTTCTTTAACTATTACTTTTGGATATTTTGAGTAGTTATTGTTGGCTTACTAAATGCCACGTAGCTCGCTTATGTCTGATATTCTTATAAATCTGTTGTAGCTACTTGCTATAGTTAGTGAATATCAGCATGTTAATTTGTTTTGATAGTGATTTAGATTCATGATTTATTCTATGAATAATATGGTTTAGGCACATATTACCGGATGTGGGTATATGTTGACCTAATTTATTTAGATTATTTGATTATAGTGTGAATTGGTTACCCATTTGCCTGGTCGATTATACCTGTGGATATGCTATTCTATAAATCTGCTGTCCACTGGTTTATCAATTTTTGATTTAGTGCCCAATTCAACACTTAAATTGGTCTATATATATATTTGGCATTTTTCTTATGGTTACTTTTTTGGATTGTCTGATTAATAGTTGGAAATTGGTGACTCATTTGCCTGGTTGATTATATCTTTGGATATGCTATTCTATAAATCTGTTGTCCACTGATTGATCAATTTTGGATTTAGTGCCCAATTCAATACTTAAATTAGTATATACGTTTGGAATATTTTTTATTGTCACTTATGACTTGTGAATCGGTCCACACCCTTGCCTGATTGATTATCTTTGGATATTCTACTATAAATCTGTTGTCCACCGAATAGTCAATTTTGGAATCAGTGTCCGATTTCACATTACTTTGAGATATATGATTATTTGTCTTTATGACTATTTTCGAAAGCTACATGAAAGCATTTTTGTTACATTGGCGCTAAGCGTTAATGTAGTTTATGTACTATAAATAGGATGTGACTTGTAAGTCACTTACTAATATTTAGATATCTTTAGATTTCTCCTTCTTTCTACATTATTCATAATCTGTGGTTACTTGTAATCTTGCGAATCGATGTAGATTGTTATGAAGTTAGTTTAAGTTAGTGTATTTTAGCTACATTTGGCAAACTAGGGCCATGGCTAAAAATTTAAATTTTAGATTGGTTTGTATCCTTTGCTTCCACTGCAATGATGAAAACTTTGGCTAACCAACGGTTAAACGCCTGCTTGAGCTATTGCTATGACTGACGGTTCATACCTACACTATGATTGTGGTTAGATATGAAAAAAAAAAATTTCATTAAAATTTTTTTTCCTCCAAGTAAGAGGGGAATGTAACGAGAACGTTACTATAACATTCCGTAAACATTTTTTAAATAAATTTAAAATCTCAATCCTCTTAATGATTTTCTGAATCTTAAAAATTTAAGTTGGTATGAAACAGCGACATCAAGCGTCCAAGTTTGAAATCATAGTTTAGCTGACTCAAATTGAGTATGAAGCGCACTTCTGTTTGAACTTTGGTAGCAGAAACTTGAGTCCAAGGTAGCGGCCACACGTAGCGTGGTTATTGGAATTTAAGACTTTTTTTATGAAGAAGTAATAAGAAGTTTTAGTTTGGGTTTTTTTTTTGTTTGGAGTGTCCTGTTTGGGTTATAGCCACTGTGAGCCGTAAGTATCCAAGTTATAAATAAAACGAAAATAAAAAAAAAGTCATCAGCCATTTTGAGATCCTGTATTGTCACGTTTCAATTCGATATACTTATCTGAACTTTTTTCCATCCGTCATTAAGAAATATTCAACATCTAAATAGATAGTGTTAATTGATTTAAAATCATATGTATTTTAATTTTATTTCCCGGCCCTAAAACATAATTATCTATCGGTAAAATTGCTATTAAGAGTATCGTTAAAATATTCTGTCTTATATCGCTCTTTATATTATAAAATATGTTCGTATCATATGCTCTTCATTAAAATTGTCGATATAATTAATCCATTTAAATTGTCAAACCATACGACGGTCAAATTATCTATAAATCCATTAAGTTTTTTTGCTCTCACAATTCATAAGTAACATTTAAAAACCTTTCAAGGTTCATAAACCTTGTTTTTTTTTACTCTGTGAAGTATAAGAAAGAACTCTAAAGAAATGTTTTTTTAGCCTACCTTTGGGATTCAAACAGAAGTCGGGGGAAGAATTTACTTTTGGTTTTCTTTTGAATAATTTTGGAATAACAAGTACCTATTAAGTTGAAACCTAGTCCGGTTATACCTGGTTCCAGGCCTGTTTTTTTTCCTTGCCGTAGCTGCTCCCCAGAGGTCCAGATCTGACCTTCCGATTACGAAAATTTTAGGAAACCAGCGGGAATTATCTCCCTTAAAATATAGTAAATCTGGATTAAGTTTATTTCTTAGATTTATTTTTTTTACCTATAATATTTTTTGTATAATTTTTTTGTATATGTAACTTCTAGTATTTCATATAATAATAAGAGTCGTCATTTTTTTTAATAATTTATTGAATAATATTTAAATACAAATTGTCAACTACAGGTATAGGTTTTTAAGTCCTCCCTTCTAACTCACTTGTATGGTTTCTTGTGTACACATTTAATCAGAGAGTTATTTTTTTTAGATTTTATTATCAATATATATTTAAACGTTTGGACACTTATCTCGTCAAGATAGTGTCCTTATTACTTGTTACTGTTATATTCGATAAAGCCAGAATACAGAGTTGCATCTCTGAGGCAAATAAATTACCTTTTTAGGGCAATTATTACCATTTTTTTTTCATATTTTATTATTTGTAAATTTAGATCATCCAGGATCAGTTGTATAACCAGGGCATTTATTTTTTTTTGTATATAACTAGATTAGCTGTACATAATTGGTGGTGGATATATTACATTTAGATTGTATATATTTGGATAGGGATTAAAGTTTTGGTGAAAACTAAATATTTCAATTCATACCTATATCCTTTCTTTATTTCAGCAAACAGCTTTACAAGATACCTTGGAAAGTTTATGTAAATACTTTCCTGGCGCCCACTCACATTTTGGAGCAACTTCTATAATCATTTTTATTTATCTTATTTATATACCTATAGTTTTTTCTTCTAACTTGTCATTCATTTTCTAATTCTACGGTCTCTGTAGGGCATGCAAATTGGCCGAATTCTCCTTTGAGTGTCAAGTAGTCACTCAAAGGAGAATTGTGCAACAGCACAAAGCGATTTTGTTACACAGTTACATAAATAAATATCCCTTTTCATTTTGGTGCCTATGTTTTGATTTCGTTCTTAATTTCTAATAAAAAATATAAATATCCAAATAGTGTTTTCGTTATAACTATAACCTGCTACTAGGCTAGTACTAAAATTGGTAAGTATTATTGGGGGTTGCAATAAATAAATAGCAAAGTTCCAAGGGAGTCACAGTACGAATAAGTTTGGGAAGCCCTGGCATAGGCAACAGACCGCCTGTCGTGTATGGATATGTGAATAAATATGTTTAAATATGTATATCAGACCGCAAAAAATATTTCTACATTGTAAGTAAAAATCAATGATTTTAGATAGCAATAAGTAAGTGTTTATTGAAATAATTGAAAAATAACAAGATTTTAAAAGTCATTACATTTTTAGATGCTTAAAATTAAAACAACGCAGGCAAGAATAAGGATGCTCCTGGCAGTCTGTGTAATATGTAGTAACTTTTTCTGCTTTGTTTTTAGATATTTATTCTATAGTCTTCTTCTCGTAGGAGCCTCTGCAGTATTTCCTTACAAAAGTGGCAATTCCATATTTTAAGTCTTTCTTCTAGTTGCTGGTGGCAGTGATTCATCTTTACCTTGTTCGACTCGATCATAAACGGACCCACATGTGAGTAAGTCAGATATAATTACTTCTCATATTTACTATAATATTAAGTACTATAATGCTAATTTAGTAATCGTCATGTTTAAATTAGAAAGTGTCTTGAATATTATACACTGTGTGTCAGCCAAATGGAATAAATTAGCTAATTAGCTAATACGTCGATTAGTATTTATAGTTGCGCATTTTTTTCCATCAAAATTTTTTATATGGGGTGTATCAGATAACGGTAGCCAATACCAACTTGCTTATTTTAAATAGAACATCTTGTATATTAATTAATTTTTAGATTCCTCAGATTATTTTAGACATTTTTTAAATACAATGTCCTATACCTATCTGTGACTGTTTCGGAAATATTAAGTCTTCTTCTTCTTTCAGTGCCTATTCGTTCCGAATATTGGCAATCATTCTGGCTATAATTATTTTATTGACTGATGCTTTAAATAGATTCGTTGTTGTTGTGGAAAACCATTCCCTCAGGTTCTTCAACCATGATATTCTCCTTCTCCCAATTCCTCGCTTTCCGAATACTTTACCCTGTAGGATTACCTTCAGTAATCTGTATTTAGTGCTGTTTCTCATTATATGTCCGAGATATTCCAACTTTCTCCTTTTAATGGTATACATCACCTCTCTTTCTTTGCCCACTCTTCGTAATACGGTCTCGTTGGTTATCTTGTCTGTCCATGATATCCTTAGAATTCGCCTGTATAGCCACATCTCGAAGGCTTCAAGTTTTTTCTCCATTGCTTCAGTTAGTGTCCAGGATTCAACTCCGTAATACAATATTGAGAAGATATCGTAGAAGCCTTACTTTTATCTCCAGATTAAGATTGTGGCTTTTAAAGAGTTTGGCCATGTTATTGAATGCACTCCTAGCCTTCTCTATTCTACATTTTATTTCCTGTGAGTGATCCCATTGTTCATTTACTGTTGTTCCAAGATAGTTATACTGTTTTACTCGGTCCACTGGTGTATTATTGATAAGTAGTTGAGCGTCTCTAACTTTATTTTTGCTGATGATCATAAATATTAAGTAAAATGCAAAAATTCACATTTACAAAATAAAATTATTTATTTCTCGAAAATCGCTAACACTGTCTTAATACTTCTTGCCCCTTTAGGTTTTGGTAATGATAAAGTAAACAAAAACTGTTTAAGCATTCCTTTTTATTGATATGTTAAAAAAAGAAAAAAATATTTTTACTTTGGTTTAAAACGCCAATGTTTTATTGTTCCATGACAGAAGTAGTTATCAGTGCTATAGTCGTTTGAATTTCATTAGCTGCAAGCTGTAATGTAAGCGTAGCAAGTGAGTGAGAAGTTGAATTAAATGGTTAAGTAGCATAGAAAAGATAATAATTATTCGAGATAATTATTATATATTCCAAATCAAATAAGGGATAATTATTACAGTAAAATTTTCATTTTAAATCCCACAAATAAATTGACCTAGTTATTGCATTGTTTGTTAATTGTTTAAACATAGAAAAGCACGTCAAACAAAAAACTGTTATTGTGATGCAATATAGGACCCACAATTCAACGAAAACACAACCTTGGACTATAACCGGTCAATGAGGACACCATTCGATAAAAACTAGAAAACGGGGACAGCCAAGTCAGTAGTCAGTCAGTCAGTAGTGATAACGGGGGCGCCGTAACTGCCCGCCAGGGCAGTGATCGCCGGACGCGATAGCGTCCAGTACGAGACAATCGGTGATTCTCCGGGGGCCGGGTATCATCTGGCAGAGTTCGCGTGTAGTCCGGTTATTGTGGCAGCTCGAAAGTTCGCAACCCTCAACTGACCGAGTTCCAGAAGACTGAACGTGTCGTGGTTGAAGCCCTAATATACACATAAGGTAACAGATTTCATTATACTAACCTCTGTAATTATATTAGTACAACTGTCAACTCTTCACTATCTTGCTACATCGTCTCCCGACGCGCAGAATAACGTGTTAACGATTGTATTAGTAACTTCAGGGTAGATTCAATATATTGTTGACTCTAATTTGGTTTTTTTTAATGTTCCTTTCGTCCGACTCACTAGAGACTAGGAGAACACGAGATTCTGCGTATGCATATCTCTGGCTTCAAAAGTAAGCCCATAACCTCTGCTCTTTACAGGACCTGAGACCTAGGAGTCCTTACCCCTATCCCGAAATCCCTTATCTTCTCGTAAATCCACGAAGACGAGCCAGCCCTCCAGACCAGTGTGACCAGTATTCCTTGCAGCCGCTCGCAGGGTTAGCATCCCTTGAGGATCTATTGTGTATTTCATTTGGTGACAGCGTTTCCTTACCTTCACATAACGCTCTCATTCCCTATTATTTTACATTGGTGACAGCGGTCCCGGTTTGGGGGAATTGCGGTAAATAGGGATAATTAAGTCACTTCTTCAGTATCCTTGTAAACTTTTGCAAGTTTTGTAGCTATAAGAAGCCTTCATCGTTTCATTTCGCCAGTGACATTCCAATTTTTCTTCTCTTTCCTAAGACGACAACAGATTAAAGAACCAGTGAGGTATCCAGTAAATATTGTGTGGAGTGCAGGACTCTCTTTTCTGGAAGAAAATCCTTTTTCTCTCTTTGTTATATAAACTTGTTAGTGGTTTTACACAAATCATTCGTATATAGTAGATTTTTTTTTATCTTGTATCACTGGAAAATAACCTCATATCAATTCCTTCCCGAGACTTAGAATCCTAAATTAAGATAGGTGAATTGCTTTTATGATATATGTGAAGAGATGACAAGTACAAATGTTTTCAAAAAAATATATACTAACACATTATATGATGTTCTCTATATAATTGTTTTTTTTTTAATTACCATAATATTGCACAAAAAACACATAAACTATACAGATTTTACGATATATAAGTATAACAGAAATTATTAATTATTAGTTGAATATAAGAATGAAATATAATTGATTCAAGAAATAACCATTATTGTTCTATTTAGTAGTTAAAAATACAGAATTTAAGTTAGTATGTCAAGATCAAGTTCATTTGAGTGTACGAGTTTATTGCTTTCAAAAAGCGCAAAATATAAATTCTTTGAGTATTATTTTACTAACTGTTTACATATTATCAAATTCTTTTGTTTAATGTAACAAGTGCAAGTGAAATATGATTTGTGTTTGAAAAACATTTATGTTGACCTTAAAAGCGTCGCAAAGTAAAGAATTACGACGTAAATCGTGGGGCTAGCGAATTCTTGTGATATACACTAAGAAATTAGATATGACTTTGTTTAACTAATTAATTATGGGATATTTGGAATTGAAAAAAATAGCGTTTCATTTGTAAAAAGAAAAAGAATTTAATAGAGTTTAATTTTTCAAAAAAATAAATACTAACACCTTAGTTGATATCTGAGTATTGATTGATTGATCGATTATTATTTGATTTAATTATTTAATATTTTATACAGATTTGTTTTTAAGTTCGGCAGCGTATATTTCTAAGTTCTTTTATTTTAACAAAAATTTAATTCTTTATACAATTGTCTATTAACGTCATAAATTAGCATATCATACGGAAATAAACATATAAACAAAAAAGGGAAAAGAATTTATTGGAGCTTTGGAAGATAATTGACCGTGGCGTCAGAAAATCTTTTTCACTATTTTGGAATGATTTCCACGAACATATGAGTTCGGGAATGTATGCATCGCAAGGAAAATGCATAGAAGCACGTAAAGTGGTTCTTTGGGCTGTGGCCCATATTTAAAGAAAATTTGAGTCGAATCGTTGTCAACGTCCTATAGTGATTTTGACAAACGTAACTTGCGAGACACTAGGAGGCTTGCTGTAGTTTATGTACCAGGGAAAAGTGCAGATTGGACAGGAAGACCTAAGGGCCTTCACTGAAGCGGCCGAATCGTTGCAAAGGCAAGGACTCGCTGGAGACGGAAAAAAGTATAATAGTTACTATCGTTTAAAGTAACTTTGCTACAGTTTATGTACCAGGGGAAAGTGCAAATTGGACAGGAAGACCTAAGGGCCTTCACTGAAGCACTGAATCGTTGCTAAGGCAAGGACTCGCTGGAGACGGAAAATTCATAGTTAGTTACTATCGTTAAAGTAACATTATGGAACTTTATTTATGTATTTATGGAACGTACTCTGAATGTAGAAGAGTTTAAGCCAGTTTCTTTGCTTGAGACAAAGAAGCAGAACCATAAATAAGAAGGAATAATTTAGTGGACACAGGTGGGATGCCACAGAAATAGAGGCATATCTCACACAGCATACGAAGATGAATACAGTGCCAGAAGTATATTTTTTTACAGGAATGTGGGCAAGCTGTATTGGTTCGACCTTAAGGGGTGAAACTTACGTCAAGTAGGAGGCTGCTAAGGGGATAAGCTAGGGTGGTACTAGAATCCCAACCCGCTAAGAGTCCCGCGGCTCCAGCACGACAATACAGTATCTACAGGATGTAATAAAAATGCGAAACGAATCTGGAATTGTGATTTTCGTTAATAAAGTAAACGGAAAAGTAAAGGAAAAGGAGAGTTATAATTAATACCTTCCACATGTTACAGGAAGGATATGGAAGAATAAATAGGATATACAGTACAGAAATATAGGAGAAGATTATTTCTGGAACGAATTATGAAGAAGTATTGAGAAATATGTGAAATGTGAAGAGATGCGACGACTGCCAGGGGCATTAGCACTCAATATAGTACAGAAATATAAGAGAATATTATTTCTGGAGCGAATTAGGAAGAAATGTTGGGAAATATGTGAAATGTGAAGAGATGCGACGACTGTCAGGGGCATAGCACTCAATCGGAAACCCATGGACACGGACATGGATGAAAAATGAAAATAGTGTATAGGAAAACACAGGAGAATATAAATATATAAAATTTGAATTTGAGAGAGTTTGAAGAAGGAGACAAGGTATATCTGAGAGACTTAAGTAGCACGACAAGTCTTTCAAAGAAGTTACAGAAAAATGGTACTATCCATACCATTTCAAATTATAGAAAAAGTTGGACCAGTGACGTATGCAGTAAGTACAGGAAAGGAAAAAAGATAGACAAGTAGTGTACGTCAATAGGTTAAAGAAATATTACGAGAATGAAAAAATGGAATACTCCACAGAGGAAGAAGAAGAAATAGGAGAACCAGAACAAGAAGAGACGGAGGAAGAAAGAGTTGACACGTCTAAGGTGGCAACACTGCCATTATGGGAACCACTAACCCCAATTAACAAACCGCAGAGAAGAAGAAAAGGAAGTCAGGGAGACACCAGCCAACCAAAAAGATCAGAACGAATAAAGAATAGACTAGGCAAGATTCCCGAAAGAAAATGTTGCGGCATATTCCATAAAACGAAAAAGAAAGGATGGAACACATACAACAGAATAATAAACAAGAATGAGACAGCAATAATAACACAGAAGGATGAGAAAGCAGAAATGTTTTTCGACGCAATAAATGAATAGCGAAAAATATCAAAACAACTATAAGAAAAGTTGAAAGCTTGGTATTACAAGAGACGGCCGCTCGAATAATACTAAAATTTTAACAAGGAACGAAAGACAAAACACAGGTAATATAAGCATTCATAGTTAAATATTAGCACAGTTCAATGAAAACAAAATTTTTTTTAAACATAATAGTAGATCATAACTAAAAGCAAGTTTTAAGAAATAGAAATAAGTAAATTAATTTAAAGTTAATAGGGGTCTAAGCTGCTGTTGATTAGTAAGAGCTGGATCGGTAAGATACCATACGCCAATCCTTTATTGCTATGTCAAAACTGATTGACAGACTTTAATTCCTATCAACTAAGAAAGTAGTATAAAGATTGAGTCAGACCACTGGTAAATAAACAACTAATAAAGGTCAAGTTTAAAAAACGTAACAATTAATTAAAAAAAAAATAAATATTGTAGTTTATAACAGACACCAAGAGTTCATTATATCAGTCAGTATCAAATTTCATCAACAATGTGAGTATATAAAAATTCAGCCCTCAGCAAAACGTAATTAAATAGCCTTGAAACATAAATATCATAACACTGAAAACAAGTCATTGTGTTTGACGAGAAATCAAAATAAATTTCACCTTTGAATTATTTTAAAAAGATTTGGGAAAGAGTGAGAAATTATTACAATAATTTCTGACTCTTTATTAAGAATAAATATAGTAATTAAAATATCCTTCAAATAAGGAAAATTCGTTACACATACGTAACTATAAACAATAAGTGATGACAAGTTGAGAATTAAAAATATATGACTCTAATATACAGGGTGTATATATAACAGAAAGATGATATATTATTGTAAATAGTTAAAAAGTACAAGTCCCAATTATTAACATATTAATATTGGTTTAGATATCAATTTATTTATCAATTTAGGATGAATAGGCATACTAATATGCAATACAATGTAGGTTAGTTTATAAGTCAGATTTATGTAAAGCTATCACTAAAATTGTCTGCAATAAGCAGCTATACATGTATTTATAGGTTAAGGTGCATTTGAATTACGCGTAAAAAGTACTAATGCGAACTAAAGTCTGCTTACGGGAGTGCGACCGTTCGGGAAGCAATAACAGTGCGATTTGTGACACTGGAGAGACTCATTACGGTGGAGAGACTCTTGTTTCACTGTGGGATGTACAGCCACACGTCCATAGTCGATGGAGGACTAGACAGCTACATCAAGAAGATAGGAGCAGAAGAATGCTGAAATATACACCGCTATTGATCGATACAACTCTACGACAACGAAACCCACCTACGAGAAGGAGTAACATGCTCATTCATCAACGGCTGTTGCTTGGACTCTACAATAGGCGAAATAACTTGGAAAAACAATACAAAGACAACAGTTGTGAAAGTCAATTGTCACAACTTTACAGAAGGCACGTTGAAAAGATCACTAATAAACAATCACTAAAAGAATTGGTAATAGTAGAACAAGATAAAAACATATTTGCTCTAATGCTACACAAAAGGGCTATAATATGTAACACAGAAGTATGGCAAACTGAACACCCCCGAATCCTAATAAATTTCCTCGTAAACAAAATAAATCCTAGTATGCCACTCCTACCTCAAAACGTAGACCTAATGACCTACATTAATAGAAAATTCCTTTATACCGAACAATCCTACCAAAGAGAAATAGAAAAGCTATACTTAGACACAGTACTACGACGATGCCAAACAAAGAGATGCAGCAAACACATACCAGATACCAATTTAGCAGAAGTATAATGCGACAAAGCAAAGCAGTATCAACCTGAGACGACCACCCAGCAAGGACAGACCAATGGAGGCAGACAGCAGCAGTAACGCATCAATATAGTTAACTCGACACGTGGAATTGGCAAACGGACATTAAAACAGCCAAGACGACGCGAGTGAAGTGCGGACAATTCCCTCAGGGATACGCGATAAAGTGAACGCAAAACGCGAGTACAATCGTATAGAACAGTTAGAATACGCTTGTCGTAATCAGGGCCGGATTAAGGCACGGGCCAACTGGGCCGCGGCCCAGGGCGGCAAAATTTTGGGGCGGCGGATTTGAGAAAAAAAAAGTGTAATTATTTTTGATTGATTATAAAGCTTTATTATCGATTATCAAGACCAGTGAACCTGAGCATTAAATATTAAAAAACTATTTTATTGTTTATTATTTATTTATAACGCGACACTCTGCGCGGTGTAATGTGTCGCAGTACACTACGCTACGCCACTCTATCCAAGTGAGTCGAAGGGGCGAGGCGGCAGTCTGTATCGTACGCTACGCACGGGAAATTTAGTTGTGGGATCGTAGTAGTTGCTAGCATTGGCTGATGGCAGGCGTCTTGTCGCCTTGCCGCTTCCCTCCCCCCACCAACTCCATCACCGCCACGCGCCATTGTCATTCGGTTGTCTGGTCTCAACTCCACGTACTGCAGTCTGTCTAACTGTTTAGGTTTAACGTTTTTGTAATTTGTTTTGAGCGGAGTAACATTTTGAAATTGTAACTTGTGAGGTAAGAAATATTTATTTGTTTATAGTAATGGTAATGTAAGTTAATATAGATCTTACATCTAAAGGTTCAGATAAGTTTATGCAGCAGCAGTTAGCACTGGTGTAAGGAGTAGTGAGACGGTGAGAGCTGTGCTGTGTAGGCCGTAAGGCCGTAAGTTGTCAAATTTTGTGGCTATTTAATTTTGCATATTTCGCCATTTTACTTTGTGGTAGTAAGAGAAGCAATGTAATTCGGCATGTTGCCATACGTATAGGTTTCACAATGAGTTGAATAAGTAATGGAAGGAAATTCGCTTCCCTCATTTTTTCGCTTCATTTTTCCTGTCGTATCGTACTACAGTTTTGAATTATACAGATATTCTTTTTTTTACAGTCAGACCTTTACTTCCGATGTCATTGATGCTATAACAAGCAGCTGTACAAATGGATGGACGCAAACGGCTCAGTGGGTGGCAATACAAAAAAGTAGCCGAAGAGAAGAAAAAAAAATTGACAGAAGTTGTAAATAAAACTGCGAAGCTTGATACATTTTTTACAAGAAGTAACCTACCAGTGCCACCAGAACCAGTGCTTTTAGAAAGTGTCAAAGAATTTTGTGAAGTAGAACTAGAAGTATGTTCCATATTAACGCCTTCAGCTTCAACAGCTTCAGCATCAGTGCCTTCAGCTTTAACATCAACCCCTCCAGCTTCAGCATTAGCCCCTTCAGCTTCAACATCAACCCCTTTAGCTTCAGCATCAGCCCCTCCGGTTTCAACATCAACCCCTTCAGCTTCAGCATCAACCCCTTCAGCTTCACCCTCAACCCCTTCAGCATCAGCACCTTCAGCTTCGTCATGTGTTGATACTGACAAGATCAAACCAGCTATATCCGAATTAACTTTTGTTGTTGACGAGATTGAAGATCAATTAACAGTCTCTGAACCTGACTCTTCTGTCCATTTGAAACCAAATTATGATCCTGCTTTATGGATAGTGAATGAAGAGACGCGGGAATATTTTGTTAAAAATGGATGGAATCAAAATAAAGATTGCGATTTTAAAAAATCTGAAAGGCAATATCCAGACAGGAAAAGAGTGTTGGCTAAATGGCTATTCGACAGAAAACTTGCAAATGGCGAAATTGTAAATAGAGATTTCTTGATTTACTCACCAAGTTTAGGCTCTTTGTTCTGTGGTCCATGCAAATTGTTTAGTTCGACCTCTACTCAGTTTACTGAAAATGGGTTCAGTGATTGGAAACATGCATCAGCGAGAATAAAAGAGCATGAAAACTCGCACGTTCACTACAATAGTGTAATAGTATACAAACAAAGAGCAGAAGCAGCCGGGAGGATCGATAAGCTTCTACAAAACCAAGTGGAAGAAGAAATAAGGTATTGGAAGGCAGTTCTCCAGAGAGTGGTGGCCGTAATAAAAAAACTTGCCTCGCGTGGTCTTGCCTTTAGGGGGACTGACGAAAAATTTGGTTCTTTTTCAAATGGCAACTATATGATGTGCTTGGAGCTGATTGCCGAATTTGATCCATTTTTGAAAGCACACATTGAAAAATATGGGAAAGCGGGTAAAGGCAATCAGTCATACCTATCATCAACCATTTGTGAAGAACTCATCGAAATAATGGCAAAAACCGTTATTGATACAATTTTGAATGATGCTAAGAAAAGCAAGTACTATTCTATAATAGTAGATTCCACCCCTGATGTAACACACATTGATCAATTGTCTTTCATATTAAGGTATGTGAATGAATTGGGAATCCCTGAAGAACATTTTGTTGAATTTATGAAAAATCAAGGTCATACAGGTGAAGAACTAGTGAACTCAGTGCTTTCTTTCCTACAGTCGAAAGGATTGGACATACAAAACTGTAGGGGACAGTCCTATGACAACGCGTCAAATATGTCAGGAATGTACTCGGGGTTGCAGGCAAGACTTAAAGAAAAGAATCCCTTGATATTTTATGTGCCTTGTTCAGCGCATTCACTAAATTTAGTGGGATCAAGCGCAGCAGAATGCTGTTCTCTTGCAAAACATTTCTTTGATCTCTTGCAAGGATTGTACAATTTTTTCTCGTCTTCTACGCACAGGTGGAATCTTCTTCTGTCAAATTTCACGGCCACAGGAAAGGACAAGAACACGTCGTTGAAGTCTCTCAGTGTTACAAGATGGTCTGCAAGGGAAGAAGCTTGCAAAAGCCTTAATAAAGACTACAAACCCATGGTCAAGACGCTGATAGACATGACTTCAAGCAATCATGAAAACAAACAGACACAATCCAAAGCCAAAGGGTTGTTGCGAAAACTAATGTCTCTAGAAACATGTTTCATGGCAGCCCTTTGGGGAGATGTACTTCAAAAATTTAATTCAGTCAGTGAAAAGATCCAGGCTGAAAATATGACCGTGGACAGCGTTGTAATCCTGTACAACTCACTCACAGAGTATGTGATGAACATGAAAGACATGTTTACCCACTATAAGAAAGAGGGCGAAAAAAAACTGCAAATTGCGCAAGGTGAAATGAGACAGAACGATGAGCCAGAACTTCCACAAGAGACGCAGCCGCAGGTGCAGCAAGATTTTGATCGCCCAAAAAGAAAGGCGAAAAGAAAGAGGTTCTTTGATGAATCTTCAGAAGAAGATGAAGAAAGAACTTATGATGAGGATGATGACATTAGGGGAAATTGTCTTCAACAAAGTTATGACATCATCGTGGAAACACTTCAGTTTCAGTTAGACAAAAGGATCTCTGTGTACACAGACTTCGTTGCAAAGTTTTCATTTCTAACAAAATTAAAGACTCTAACTACCGAAGAAATTACTGCTAACGCGACGTCTTTGCAGAAAATCTATATTGAAGACATTGAAGAGTCAGAGTTTATATGCGAGTGCATCCATCTGAAAGGACTTCTGATCCGAGGAAACTACAAAGAAGCCGAAAAAGACTTTTCACTATCAAACTTGTACAGATTTTTGATAGAAAAAAATCTACAGGACTTGTTTCCCAACGTGGCTATTGGTTTGAAAATGTTTTTGACAACTCCTGCTACAAACTGTTCTGCTGAGAGATCGTTTTCGACCTTGAAAAGAGTAAAAAACTATCTGCGTTCAACAGTGACTCAAGAACGACTCGTCAGCCTGGCTGTTTTAGCCATAGAACATGAACTGACAACAAAACTCGATTTCAGTGCAGTTGTTGATGATTTTTCCAATGCACGTGCAAGAAAGAAGAAGTTTTAAGTTATATTTACTTTAACAAAGCTAATTTAGTGAGTAAGTTATTTGTTTGGATATGTGATTTGTATGCTCTGAACAGTTATATTTCGATGTTGTATATATTTGTTATTATCCTATATTCAATACAGAAATTATCATTTATTTTGCAGTCTTACTCTGTACACCTTTTACTAATTTTAGCCCCTTCCTAACTGTCCTGTTTTTGCCCATAAATCGACAGCAATGACCGATTATGGCTCAAAGCCTGCGGGCACATTCACAGGTGAGCCGTCGCCGAGTAACGAAGCCGAATTTTCACTTCACTCCAAATCAATCATTCTCAGCCAAAATAGTCATAAAACTATAAAAGAATTGTTGAGTTTGGGAATTACGAGCTGCATGATGTTTCACAAAATAATATCAACAACGATTTTATTTACTATTATTGTAATCTTAAGTAATGGAATATCACGGTTGTAGAAAATGGTTTCGTAATTAACGGAGTTTTGTCAAATAGTTTATTTTAATTAATAAAACGCAATTTTAGGACATAGTTTCTTGTTTTCATCATGAGAGGTACTAAAACCATTACAATATCAAGAGACAGTTGAGCGCTGGAAAATGTCCCAAAATGCGTTATTTTGCCTCTAAATTTCAATTTTTTTCGGGGGGGGGGGCCCGGACCCCCCCCCCCCCCCGGTGTTGCACCCCCGCTAGGGCGGCAGGCAGACCTCTGGCCCATGGGCGGCAAAAGTGTTAATCCGGCACTGGTCGTAATGGACACATGTAATCACAAACAATTGTAATAAGTTAGGAAAGTCTTTCACTTGTTAAGTTTCAATAAGATTAATACAAGATTAACTCAACTTGTCATACACATAGGTTTAATACGGGGGCAGCACGATACATTCGCTGACCACGGTACAATAGTCTATAAGAAACAGTAAATGATAAAATATAAATTGGGACTTATATAAAAAATATATATAGTAGGATATAAGTAATAATATGTAAGTAGAATAATTTATTGTTGGAAAAGGAAAAGGCCCCTCGGCCCTTTTCTTTTTTTGCGTAGGGAGTAATGTAATGTAAGCGTAGCAAGTGAGTGAGAAGTTGAATTAAATGGTTAAGTAGCATAGAAAAGATAATAATTATTCGAGATAATTATTATATATTCCAAATCAAATAAGGGATAATTATTACAGTAAAATTTTCATTTTAAATCCCACAAATAAATTGACCTAGTTATTGCATTGTTTGTTAATTGTTTAAACATAGAAAAGCACGTCAAACAAAAAACTGTTATTGTGATGCAATATAGGACCCACAATTCAACGAAAACACAACCTTGGACTATAACCGGTCAATGAGGACACCATTCGATAAAAACTAGAAAACGGGGACAGCCAAGTCAGTAGTCAGTCAGTCAGTAGTGATAACGGGGGCGCCGTAACTGCCCGCCAGGGCAGTGATCGCCGGACGCGATAGCGTCCAGTACGAGACAATCGGTGATTCTCCGGGGGCCTGGTATCATCTGGCAGAGTTCGCGTGTAGTCCGGTTATTGTGGCAGCTCGAAAGTTCGCAACCCTCAACTGACCGAGTTCCAGAAGACTGAACGTGTCGTGGTTGAAGCCCTAATATACACATAAGGTAACAGATTTCATTATACTAACCTCTGTAATTATATTAGTACAACTGTCAACTCTTCACTATCTTGCTACATCGTCTCCCGACGCGCAGAATAACGTGTTAACGATTGTATTAGTAACTTCAGGGTAGATTCAATATATTGTTGACTCTAATTTGGTTTTTTTAATGTTCCTTTCGTCCGACTCACTAGAGACTAGGAGAACACGAGATTCTGCGTATGCATATCTCCGGCTTCAAAAGTAAGCCCATAACCTCTGCTCTTTACAGGACCTGAGACCTAGGAGTCCTTACCCCTATCCCGAAATCCCTTATCTTCTCGTAAATCCACGAAGACGAGCCAGCCCTCCAGACCAGTGTGACCAGTATTCCTTGCAGCCGCTCGCAGGGTTAGCATCCCTTGAGGATCTATTGTGTATTTCATTTGGTGACAGCGTTTCCTTACCTTCACATAACGCTCTCATTACCCATTATTTTACAAAGCCAAAAAATGGTTCATTTAACAGAAATGCACAAAATTACAATTATGCTTATTGTAATTATTACAATTATTTATTATACAAAAAAAGAAGCTGCCAATGCAATAAGTGATGAAACCAAATTGGCTGTTGTGCTTGAGTTTGAGGAACACCCACATACATCTGTTTGAAAAGCAGCCTTAGTACTCGATATTAGCTATTTATCGGTTATTCGAATATTACAAGAAAACAAAATGCATCTCTATAAAATATACACACTCAGGAGCTCATGGAAGATGATTTTGACAGGAGAACGTATTTTGTGAACAAATGTTGGTAATGTTAGACGTCAATGTGATCCAATCAGAACATGTTTTGTTTTCTGATGAGTTCACTTTTTCTCTTTACGGTCATACTTATCGACAAAATTGCGATTGGTCCAGGAAAAATCCTCACTGGATTTTTTTGGTCCCTTTTTCATAGATGAGAATTTGAATGGCGACAATTATTTAGCATTGCTCCAAAATGGCCAACTTATATCCTGATCCAGGAAAGCCACAAGTTCCAGCTAATATAATATGGTTTCCACAAGATAGAGTACCATCTCACTACCAAATCCATGTCCAGCAGTACCTCAAACTGAATATTTCAAAATCGGTGGATAGGGAGACGAAGATCGATGGAATGGCCACCAAGATCTCCCGATTTGATGCCATCAGACTTTTTCTTATGGGGAATATGTGAAAAGTATTGTATACAAAACTAAACCCACTGATTTAGCTAACTTACGAAGACGAATGAGGCTTGCGATTAGATCGCTCACATTTGAGATGTTGAGTAACGTTAGAAAAATTTCTATTCACGGTTAGGGTGTTGCCAATACGTTCGTGGGGAGCACTTTGAACATCTTGTACATTGTCATTATTGTTTAGATTTGTAATATTTAGAAGTTTTTGAATATGTTGTAGCGACTTTCGACAAATAGATAATTTTCTTTTCTAAATGTAAATTTTTGCATTTTACTTAATATTTCCGAAACAGTAAAAGGTAGATATAAGACATTGCATTCAAAAAATGTATAAAATGATCTAAGTAATCTAAAAACTAATTAATATACAGGGTGTTCTATTTATAATGAGCAAGTTGGTATTGGCCACCGTTATTTGATACACCCCGTATAAAAATTTTTTATGGAAAAAAATGCGCAACAATAAATACTAATCGACGTGTTCGACCGTTTTTTCGAATACTGCCTAATTTATTTATTAACTAATTTATTCCATTTGGCTAACACACAGAGTATAAGCGTTTACATTAGTTGCACTTAGCAAAAGTTATTTTACGATACGATCTCCTGAATCCATTTTCACAAACTCCATTCTTAAATGGATTGACTTACATTAGATTTTTAATGAGCAACTGCTATGGTGTCAAAAACAATATCTATTTTACGATTTGTTTTCCTCATCAGTAGTTAAAACTGGTTGTCTTCCAATATTTTCGTGTGCGTCCTTCTTGGTATACTATACTTCTTGGATGCCTTATAGGCAGACATGCCAGTTTTTTTGTCATTTACAGTCCGATCCAATAGCCCTTGTGAATATTTTTTTCTTTGCGTTAGCTTAGGCTTTTAGGTTCTGACAATAATTCTAGAAAAAAAAATCAAATGTGAATAATCAAGTCTTTTTTGTATATACCATGTCAGGCTAAATTTGGGTTATGCCGAAATTAGAGCACATGTAAAATATAATAAAATCTAATATCGCCCAGAATAAAATAAAATTATTTTAATTTTTTTTTATTGATTAATTAATTGTCAGACTAATTATATCAATTTATCTTGAGTAAGTTAAAAAAAATTAATTTTTTTTGGGAACAATTTCTTTCAGTTTTCTATCATCCGAAATAACTACTTGACTTTTATAGTTGTAAACTTCCTTTTTTCTTTTATAGAAAAAAAATTATGGGACGAAATTTGATAATACGTTTTTGTTAATATTTTTGAATTACTAAAATTGTGCCCCAATACCGACCTAATCTATTTTTGTAAATTCTACTTTGTTTTGGTCCAAAACTAAAGTGTTATGTAAAAAATACAACTACTAACCATTTCTAATGAAAAAACTACTGCAGATGGCTAAAAAATTATTTTCTTTAATAATTTGCAAGCAATTATTGTAACCAATGAATTATTGAATTAGTCAATGCTTACCTGAAACATTAAGGACCGCTTAAGGATTAACGACCACTCTCAAACTGATCGCGTCGCTTAATTAAATTGAACTGACTAAAACAAAAGCTAGAATATGTCACCCCACGATATGGCCTAATAAATTTCTCGCTAGGATACACACGAGCCGTAGTATTAAGTTTAAGCAACTTAAACGTATTTACAAAAGAATGTCAATTTTTTTAATAGACCGGATTTACATTACGAATTTGTATAGGCTCTTAATAGGTAGTTTTACCTTAATTACTATCGTTTAAAATACCTCATATACCACAACTAAACTTAAAAAAGGGAAAATGGGAAGAGCCCAAATATGTAAAGATATACAGGGTATTTGTGAAAGTATTTACTTTTCATATTTTTACATTTAATATTTTTCTGTTACTGTACTGTAATGTGATCTAATTCAATGCTGTATTCTAACGATTTTGTTAAAATATATTGCTTCCTGTTAAACTGGCTATCTCATTTATTATGTTTTAAGTACGAAGAATTTGACTTCTTTTGTTATTTTGTGTCGCCAATATACACAAGTGTAACGTTTCGTATTACCGTGACACTTAACTTTAAATTATCGCCATTCAAAATCGTTCGACAATAGGATTGATTTATGGCATGCTCTTGCCCACGAGCTGTTGACCACCCAATGGTTAAAGGGTGGTTTTTGACCTGATGATCTCAAGACTAAGGGTAAGTCTATATTCTTCGTACAGACAACAGTAATGAGTAAGACCAGTTAATTTCGTAATTTATTCACAATTGATAGTTGCTATTTTTCGCTAATTTATTTACAAACAAAATATTGCATTTTTTTCTTCATTATTATTTATCTAATATCATTTGACCAGCGACCTCTTAAGTTTTATACAAAACACAGGGTGTTTCTGTAAAAAAAAGATATGTTTGTTCCACCCTGTTATTATGGGTTGTCTTTTATATTTCAAAATATATTAAATTATTGTCCTATTTATGCTACAACGTACCTAAATAATTTTTTGCATCTCTTACGGCAAATGAATCATTGAACTTGCTCGCACTAATGTCGCACCCTATATATTTGTGTATTATTGTTGCCCTGTTACTAGATAAACTTTACTGAATAATTAAACCCAAAAGGGGGCCAAATAAAGTATACCAAACTATGTTTGTAAGAGTAGATACCTTTAAATAGTTTGTAATTCCGGTTTTCATCTTGTTCCGATATTTTGAAGTTTCCTTAAAATTGGGAACCAATTTAAAGTTTTGTAATAACTTTGCTACACAAGAATGTTAGGTAAAACTTAGTATGTATTATTAAATAACTTAAATATTAACGTAAATATTACTTAATTTTCTGTTATGGTATTTGTTTATCTATAAATTGTTACGTCTAAGTATAATCAATCTTATAGATTATTTTCATTTATTTTTTCTGTAGGTTTTTTTATTTGTTTTTCTTTTACTACTAATTGAATTTAAGTATATCGCCTATTTTTTTTATTATTGCCTCATATTCTTTAGGAATATTGTCATTTCATCTCTTTTTAGGTCGACCTATGTTTCTTTTCTCGGTTAGTGACGACTTATCTCTGTCTCTTCTAGTGTTTTTCTGCAATTGCACTATTGTAAATATTGTAAATACAGAGTGGCCCAAATGTCTGGAAACGGCCAATTATCTCGTAAATTGCTAGTTATAATTGTACAAAATTTAAGGTACACCTATTTTGGGATACGGAGTTTCCATATTTGATATTTGCAATGTTGACAGATTTGCCGTTTCTCTGATATTATTAGTAACTGTGGTTTTTCAAATGTATCACCCTGTATACTCAGTCATTATTAGAATCTTCTATTCAATACGACTTCAACTATATGTAACACTTATGATTTTTTATAGTCTGGAAGGTCTTAAATACATAAAACAGAATTATTCCAACGCCTAATTGTTTTAATAAATTTTTTGATACTAATTATTTTCAACTACATTATAACGTAACAATTGATAGATTAGACCATTTTTTAATAATAGTTACGTAATTAAGTGTTCAAAATGTGCTTAATTTGTGAGTTGACAGTACCCTAATCGATGGTAGAATGTGTCTACCACATTTCTCCATGATTGTCTAGAAATTATTTGAGATTAATCGATAATTCGTTGCCTTTGCTCTGCAAGACTTGCCTGTCTAAGTTTTGTAAACTGAGTTTTTCAAGTATCCCTAATAAAAATAGTCTTTAGGATTAAAATCGGGTGAACGTGGAGGCCAGTCAATTCTACCTTCTCTACCAATTTATCGTACGGAAAATATCTCATCTAAATAACACCGAATATTTACACCAACTTCTTCTTCTTAAGTTCCATATTCTGTCGAAGGTTGGAAATCATCATGGCTATGCGGACTCTGTTGCCTGCCGCTCTAAAAAGTTCTGCACTACTGCATTCAAACCATTCCCTTAAGTTCTTAAGCCAGGATATTCTTCGTCTTCCCACATTTCGCTTTCCTCGGATTTTGCCCTGCATAATAAGTTGTAATAATGCGTATTTTTGTCCTCTCATCACATGTCCCAAGTACTCAAGTTTTCGTCTTTTAATAGTTAATATTATTTCCGCCTCATTTCCTATACTTCTAGTTACTTCCATGTTTGACATTCTTTGAATCCATGATATTCGTAGGATTCTTCTGTAACACCAAAATTCAAAGGCGGCCAACTGATTCAGATGAACTTGTTTTAGTGTCCAAGCTTCCAGACCATAAAGAAGAGTAGAGAACACGTAACATCGAAGTATTCTCAGGCGTAGTTCTAACCTTATATCCCGACAACAAAGAAACTTTTTAAGTTTAATAAATGATGTACGTGCTATTTCAATACGTGTCTTAATTTCTTTGGTTTGGTCTACATCTGATGTTATCCATGTTCCTAAGTATTTATAGTTATTAACACTCTCTATTGCAGTATCTTCAATAGTCAATTGGGTATTTGCATGTGCAGATTTAGTCATGATCATGCATTTAGTTTTCTTTAAATTTATCTTCAGTCCGTACTCATGACAGCGTTCATTAAGGCGTTGCACTACGTTCTGTAAATCATTGTTGTTATCCGTAATTATTACTGTATTGTCTGCAAAACGTAAGTTATTCAATACTTCTCCATTGATAGATATACATTCTATTGAGTCTGAGAGCGCTTCTTGAAATACCGCTTCACTGTAGATATTGAAAAGTAGTGGGGACAGCACGCAACCCTGGCGGACTTCTCTCTGTATTTTGATACTTTCGGTGTACTGGCTGTCAACTCTTACCTTGGCAGTTTGATTCCAATATAAATTAGATATAATTTTCAGATCACGACTATCAATATTTTTGCTTTTTAATATATCTACAAGCTTTTTATGTTGAACTTTATCAAATGCCTTTTCAAAGTCTACAAAACATAAGTACATATCCTGATTCATGTCCATGCATGTCTGAGCCAGCACATTCAAGCCGAACAAAGCATCTCTTGTACTCATACCATTTCTAAAGCCAAATTGTGTGTCACTAATCTCATATTCAAGAGTTTTAACAATTCTGCTGTGAATTATTTTCAAAAATGCTTTAAGTGTGTGACTCATTAAAGCTATTGTTCTGTGGTCTGAACAAGTTATTGAACTTGGTTTTTTGGGAATTGCTACAAAGGTTGATTGCAGCCATTGTCTGGGGATTGTGGCAGTCTAATATATTAGATTAAAGAGTTCAACCATTACATCAATAACATCTTCATCGATGAGTTTTAATAATTCGATGGGCACCTCATCTTAGATGACTTCTTCTCTTAATATTGGTGGTCCAGTATCCTCGGTGATTTCTAATGACAGTTCTTCTCTTTCATCAATAAATAGTTGTTGAATGTTCATATCAGTAATAATATCCCCTTTATCATTTTTAAGGATATTCGTTTTTGTACGCTTTCTAGAACCTGTCATTTCTTTGATTTTTTTGTGTAAATTAAAGCTATCGTACTTTTTATCCAGATCTTCTATTTCCTTGCATCTATCGGAGAGCCACCTCTCTTTTGCCTCTCGAATTTTCTTTCTGATAGTTCTCTGAATTTCTTTGTATTTATTCGGTCTTTTGCTTTATGTTTTCTTCGTTCTTCCATGGGTTCAAGAATTTCTACTGTCATCCAAGGTTTTGTTTTTTGTTTAAGTGGTTTCAGGGTTTCTTTTCCAACTGACACAAGGGCATGTTGAATTTTTCCCCATTTTTGGTCAATAGTTAGAGTTTCTGCATTATCTTCTTTGACTTTCCTTAAGCTCTCGTTTATTTTAAATTTGGTTTCCACATATGTGTTGTCTTGTTTGAGACGTCTTGTATCTATGATTTTCTTGGTGCTAGGGCTGTTGATCTTTTTTAGTTTCACTTTCATCGACAAAACAACCGGGTTGTGGTCGGAGGATATGTCCGCTCCTGGATAAGTTTTAGATGATATTATAGAATTTCTATATCGTTGACGATAATATAATCTATTTGATTTCTGACTATTTTGTTGTTATTGTCAGCTGGTGACCTCCATGTATATAGTCTACGTTTAGGAAGTTTGAACAAGGTATTTGTAATTATGAGTTCCTCATTGACACAGAAATCGACAAGCCTATCGCCACGTTCATTCCTTTCCCCGAGTCCATATCGCCCCACGCAATTCTCCACTTCTCCTTGGCCAACTTTAGCGTTCAAATCGCCCATTATAATATTTATATCTTGTCTTTTAGTTAGTCTTAAATTTAAATATTTAAATGTAGAATGCTGTGATATTGATATTTGTTCACGATTTACATTATAAACTAAAACTGACAGTAGTTGTGTTTCGAAAAGTTCTACAATTTAAATTGCTTCTCTAAAATGCTGTTCTCTAAACTGTTCTCCTATTCATAAGGCGACGGTACAAAAAACTGTAAAGCGATTTGAGAAATCTGAAGAAGGTAAAGATAGATGGAAAGAGAAAAGTTTTGTTGAAGATCCACATACATCCTTAGACAGGATTGCACAAGTACATGATGTAGGTCGTTTATTAGTCTTACGTATATTACGTAAAAATAAGTTTAAACCATACAAAATAAACTTATTTCAAGAATTAAGTGAAGATAACTTCGATCTTAGATTAGAGTTTACTGAGGTAATGATGGATAAAATTGAAAATTATTAAAATTTCGTTAACAGAATAGGTTTTCCGATGAAGCAATCTTTTCACTGTGTGGAAGTGTAAATCGACACAATTTAAGGTACTGGAGTGACGCAAATTCACACTGAATGCGTGAAAACCATACTCAAAGACCACAAAAATTAAATGTATCGTCAGGTATAGTAGGTACTCAGTCAATTGGGCCATTTTTTATCGAAAGAAATTTAACGTCAGATAGTTGGTGTAGATGTTCGGCGTTATTTAGATGAGATATTTCCCGGACGATAAATTGGTAGAAAAGGTAGAATTAAATGGCCTTCACGTTCACCCGATTTCAATCATAAAGATTATTTTTATTAGGATACTTGAAAAATTCAGTTTACAAAACTTAACCAGCAAGTCTTGCAGAGCTAAGGCAACGAATTATCGATGAATCTCGAATTGTTTCTAGACCATCATGGAGAAATGTGATAGACGCATTCTACCATCGATTAAGATACTGTCAACTCATAAATTGAGCACATTTTGAACACCTAATAACGTAGCTATTGTTAAAAAATGTTCTAATCTATCAAGTGTTAAGACTTAATGTAGTTGAAAATAATTAGTATTAAAAAATTTATTGAAACAATTAGGCGTTGCCAGACTTGTGTTTTATGTAATTAAGACCTTTCAGACTACATAAAATCATAAGTGTTACATATAGTTGAACTCGTATTGAATAGGATATTCCAGTAATGACTAAATATACAGAGTGATGCATTTAAAACGAAAGTTACTAATATTATAAGAGAAACGGAAAATCTGGAAACATTGCAAATATCAAATATGGAATCTTCGTATCCCAAAATAGGTGTACCTCAAATTTTGTACAATTATTACTAGCAATTTACGAGATATTTGGCCATTTCCAGACTTTTGGGCCACTCTGTATATGGTATCGGATGGACATATATGGTATATGGATGGACCGCATCACTAACACGCAAGTACTCCAAACTTTAGACAAAAGATGCGAAATTCTAAATGAGATAAAAACTAGAAAGATGGAATACTTGGGGCACATTGTGAGAGGTGAAAAGTACGAACTTTTAAGAAACATCATGCAGGGCAAAATTAAGGGCAAAAGAAGTGTGGGAAGAAGAAAAATATCGTGGCTTCGTAATCTACGTGAATGGTTCGGGTGTAGTTCGATTGAACTTTTCAAGCGCGCTGCTAACAAAGTCGCAGTGGCCATGATGATTTCCAATCTCCGCTAGGAGTGGCACGAGAAGAAGAGGAAGAAGTATATGGTATCACATTCAAAATTGTACCAATTCGTTTATGCTGTCTATTATGTAGATTTCTCTAATGTCGCTACTTCTTGATATGTCCATCATTTTATTTCCTGTTCTTCTCATGAATCTTATTTCACTTGTTTCCATATATTTTCTTGTTGTGCTAGTTTCTGGTCTTGTTTCATCAGTGTGTGTTATTATAGACCTAATTATAGATTTACATACATTATTAAGTTTAGAGGTTTGTTTCTTAATGGTAAATCTATAGTTTGCACCTTGAATATTTTGATTTTGTAGCATGGTTTTGTATCATATTTTTTTTTGACTCAGCGCGTCACCCCTGCCTTATAGTACTTATATAATAGTACTTTTATAATATTAAAATAATATAACATAAGATTTATAGTCAATAAAATCATACTTACCCATAATTAAATGAACAGCAATATCCATTTATAGTCAAGCTTTCCATGAATAATTTATGACAATTCGTTTGAACTCCGTTCCATGAACAAAATCTCAACATCTCAGTACAGTTTTGTGACAGGTTTTTCATTACAAACGAAACATTATAGTGGTGTATTGCAAGCAATTCTTGGACACTTTCGATCAAAGATTCATTATATTCTACAATATTTGGATCAGTAAAACCTAAAAGTTGTGGTAGAGCTGCACGAATTCCAGGTTTTTCGGACTCATCGATATTTCTACAATTAGAATGTTTTTAAAAAAAGACACTTTTGTGGTATATATTAGGTTAATTTTATGATTTTAATTTTTATAAAAGTTTATAAATAACAAGGTAATTTATAAACTGTTCACAACGAGAAATTGTATATCCTGGTCAGTCCGAATTATTATTACTGTACAACCTTTCTTGGTAATATTTAATATTCTTTACAATATTTAAAATCTATATCAAAATCGCATATAGATAGTGAACGTGTACGTATCACTCTGTAAATTAGTGTCGATTTTTGTAATTTCTAACTATAAATGACAGTTTTATTAGTATTTAATCACAAATCCCTAAAAAGGAGCAAGCAGTTATTTACCCCTCAGAAGATAACTATGTAAAATCTACGGATGATACTGTTGGCCCTAAAAATATAATACTTTTATCTAGGATCTTAAACAACTGGATCTGCATATTTCTAAGCAAAGTTGAATTGATTGACCAGTTTATTACCAAGAATCACACCATGAAAGTAAACGCTCTAGACCTACCTATTAGGAGATTAGTTACTCCAGCAAAACCTATCATAATTTCTAATGTCAGTCTCTTAATTCCCCACTATCTCGTAGAAAATACTTTGAACGACCTTAGTTTAAAACTCGCTGCTCCCGTATATTTCTTAAGAAGACAAGTTTACATAATTTTACCTACTGAAAATTTACCTACAGACCTAGCTAGTCATTTAATTCTATTCCACACCATAACATATATTCTGATCTATTAATAGAGTGAAATACTTGCTACTATTTGTAAGTAAACTTGCCATTCAACTACTATATTAGAACAATTATCTCATAGAACCTATACAGGGACAAAAAAGAGCACTTTCTAGCACACTCAGCATACCGGACTAAAAATAAAAAAAGCACAAAACACGACAATAAGAAGTCGAATACGGATCCCACAGATCAATCCGAAATATTAGATGTATCAAAGCAAATAATTAAGAATCTTCACACCAATAACTTACAAAGCTTCTCTGTTACAGCAGTTATTCTCATAGCCCTTCTTGAGAACGCCCCGTCAAGTATTAACCTCGCAATAGAATCCCAGCAAATTAATTCTGACATTATTTCACTTTTATCTGATATGTATGCAATTTATTGATATTTTATCTGACATCTATGCAAACCACACGTTTGAACATCGCTTCTCTAAATATTTATATAAGATTCTTAAGCAAAGTTAAAAAAGTCTACGCACTCGAGGAAGATATTAAGGATTTAAAATGGGACATGATTGGTCTAGCAGAGGTAAAAGGAAAAGGGGAAGAGTCACTAGAGTCTGGTAACGTCCTATATTACAAAGCACGAGAAGAACAAATCCTAGATGGCGTAGGATTTCTAATTTCTAAGAAAGTATGCACATAAAGTAGAGCAATTCGTAGGAATATCTAAAAGAATTTCAATGATTAGGTTAAATGTAAACGAGAACATCTACCTGAAAATTACATAAGTATACGCTTCAACCACAGCACATCCCGGTGAAGAGATAGACGAATTTTATAAGAAAATTGCAAAAACTAGCACAAAATATCACAGCACGTATACGATAATAATATGATACTTCAACGCTGAGATCTAGCCGAAAAAATCTAGCTAAAATATATCTTAGAATATAAAACTATATAGGACAATTCAGCTCTGTAGATAGAAATGAAAGAGGAGAAACCTTGGTTACACAAGAGGTCCACAAATACTATAATATCCAGAATGAACATATTCTATAAGAAAAAACCTGGCTATCCCCAGACGGAAAATCTCGGAACAAAATAGATTACATACTGTGTAAGAAAACAGATATCATACACGACGTAACAGTAATAAATAAGGCGTCAGTAAGTAGCGATCACCGAATGATTAGAGCCAAATTAGAGATAAAACAACATAATTAAAATAGAAATAAATTTAGAAAAACTTGGAATATAGACACAGATAAACTAAAATCTAATACAGAATAATATAAAAGCAAGTTAAAACCCGCGAAAGTATTAAATCTAGATAAACTTAGCTTAAATGAAATTAATGAAGTCCAAAATAAGCGTAGAATCACAAAACATTCTAAAACAAAGAAAAGGTCTGAGATAAAACAAAAGAGACACTGCAGAATTTAGGGAACTTAATCGAGTAATGAGAAAACAGAAAACAGATAAAAGAGGACATTAAAAAACATCAAGAAGAGTGTCTAGAACAATTCATAGAGAAAAATCGACGTCTCAAATGCTCCAAACCAAAATTAGGAAATAAAAACATTAAAAATAAACAAGAACAACGTACCTTGGAAATAATCTTGATGAAACTTGGGACCACTCACTAGAGATACGAATACGCCTGGAAAAGGCACGTACAATGTTTTACAAAATGCAAAAAGTTCTATGCAACCGCCAGCTGGGCATCTCATTGAAAACTAGAATACTTAAGTGCTATGTTTTCTCCACCTTGCTCTATGGTGTTGAAGCCTGGACAATGACAGAAGCAACACAAAAAAGAATCCAAGCATTCGAACTCTGGTGTTACCGTAAAATGCTCAGAATATCCTACATGAGCCATACGACAAATGCGGAAGTCTTGCGGAGGATGAATGAGGAAAGAGAGCTTATGCTTATAATAAAAGAACGGAAAACACAATATTTTGGTCACATCATAAGAAATCAAAAGTATGAACTGCTCCAACTTATAATCGAAGGCAAAGTCAATAGCAAAAGCGGACCAGGAAGAAGACGCAACTCTTGGCTTAAAAACCTACGGCAATGGACGAACATGACCTCCATAAAACTGTTTAGGGCTGCTACAAATAAGATTAAATGGGCAAATGTAATGGCCAACGTCCTTAAGGATAAGGCACCATAAGAAGAAAAAGAAAAAATAAACAAGGACAACTAGAAAAAGGAAATCTGATATAACAAACATAATTAAAAAGTTCTACGCCGATCTGTATTGTTTCAGAAACGATTCCCCTAACTCCTCAAAGCAGAACTTGAAAAGGCAGATAACAAATCTCAACTCAGAAGTAATGACCAAAATAAGCCGCGAAGAAATAGAAAGAGCAGTAAAAGAAATGAAAAGGAATAAAACTCCTGGAACCAATGAAATTCCAGCAGAAATGCTGAAGTAAGGCGGAGAAGAAGCCATCACATATCTAAAAATACTATTTAATAAATGTCCATTCGAATGCAATATACCCTAACAATGGAATAATGCTAAAACAATACTAATACACAAAAAGGGAGACACCACAGACCTGAAAAATTATCTACCAGTAGAATAAACCGAATTTAGAAAAGGGTACAGCACCTGTGACCATCTATATACTTTGAAAATCTTAATAGAAAAGACAGCTACCCTAGAATATATCTTAAACTCAATAAACTGGGAAAATAAGGAAATCCCTGTTAACGGAATATACTTGGACTATCTTAGATACGCAGATGATGTAGTACTAATAGCCGACACGTGGAATGCACTGAATACGATGATTGAGGATCTACACCCAAAATCCCTGAAAAAAGGACTGAAAAGTAATTTTAGCAAAACTAAATTAATGTCAAACAAAGATGACAAACCTATAATAATGATAAACATCCAAGGGACAGAGATAGAACACGTAGATGAATGTACATATCTGGGTCAAAATAAGCAGAAGTGTAAAAATGGGATGAGCTGCAGAGAGCTATAGAACTACAAATGCTGGGTATCTCACTCAAAGACCATAAAACCAATAAAAACCTTCGTAATAGAACAACAAAAGTAAAAGATGCTGTGGAACAGGTAGCTAAACTAAAATGAAAATGTGCTGAACATAACGAACGTCTTAAGGATGGCCCATGAAATAAAGACATCGGCAATTGGCGGCCATATAATGCCAAAAGACCACGAGAGAGACCACAACTGGGTTGGAGCGACGATATCAAAAGAACTGCAGGACCATGGAAACGTCTTACAAACAACAGAGATGAATGGCGAGAATTAGGAGAGGCCTATATTCGGCAATAGATAGAAGAGCACAAAATGCAATTTATCCACATCTAACCACCAGTTCACTAAAAAATAAGTTCACAAGAACATCAAAAAAGCTCAAACAGCAATTGCCGTTAGAATTAGAAGATATAGATAGCCTAGTATCACACACATTTCTTAATACTTCTTACGCTAATGACACCGAAAATTCACAACATTCTAAAAAATCCAATCACTAACACCTTTCACACTAATCCAATGGGATTGTGACGGATTTTTTTGCCGCTTAGAAAGAACCCAACAACTTATAAGCAACACCAATCTAAATATAATACGCCTAAAATAATTTTAAAAAAAATCACAATATTGTTTTTGGGGTTCATGAAAGATATCATCCCGTAAGAGCAGAATGCCCAGAGCAAGTGGAGGAACATCAATGTTTGTTAAAGTTTGTTAAAAAAGACTTCGATTTAACACGTTTGTCTTTAGTTACAAACCTAAAAGCAATCGTAGTAACTATATGGTGCCCTAAAAGAATAACTATTTGCAGTATATATATATATATATATATATATATATATATATATATATATATATATATATATATTTATACATATATATACCTATATATATATATATATATATATATATATATATACATATATATATATATACCTATATATATATATATATATATATATATATATATATATATATATATATATATATATAGTTTGAGTTTAGTTCTTGAACCTTAATATATATTTTTTAGTGGATTCTCTTGGGCTTAGGTTTATAAAAAAAAATTTTAGTTTGATACTAAGACATTTTTATATATTTTTTTCCGACGTTTCGGCAGGAAATCCATGCCTTTTTCAAGAATATATATTGACTAAAAAAAACATTTCATGACAGACATAATACGGTTTAAAAAAAAACTTTTAACTTACCAAGCATGTAAAGATTTGATATTAACAATTAGACGTCACAATTAAAATAATATTAAAACATAGGACATACTCACTAAGTCACTACAAGTAAAATGTATTTTAAATCTAATGTGTTGTTTATTGATGTTAGTTTATCGTTTAAACAATCAGTTATTTTAACATCATAGGCGTTCTGAGATTGACTTTTTATGTGTTTTTAAATTAAGTTAAAATATATTTTGTTCAAATTTTTGACATCTTTTTTATCATTTATTGCGTTATTATGTTTTTATTCCCAAACCAATCAACTACTTAATTCAAGAATACGTTCCCACAAATATGACAAAAAAAACTCAACCGCCCTCACAAAACATGAAAACGAAAACAAAACAGATTTGATTTTGAGCAAACCAAGATCCTAAAAAGTGAAACCAACGGAAAGAAGAGAGAGCTTCTATAGTCTATAGAAATAAAAAAAACATACTACTTTTAAACAATCATAGTTACAAATTTAAATTTTTAAATGCATTCATTTTTTTTGGAATCCTGAGAAAACTAACAAATATTTTAAAAAAATTTAAATGCAGAATAAAAGATTATATTATTACCGAGGGCCGAAAGTCCCTTAGAATAAACAAAAAGGTTTTTGAATTTGAAATTAAAAATCACACTAATTTTTTTTTTCACCCATATATATATATATATATATATATATATATATATATATATATATATATATATATATATATATATATATATATATATATAATCATAAACCCATTTACCCTAAGGTGTCGGGTGTAATGTCTTCAGTTAGTTGCATGTATAATTTTCCTTCATTGCTTCTTATTCTTTGCTTGGTTTCTTGCTTGTTCTTTGCTGATTCCTCGTGTCTCTAGGATTGAGGTAACATTATCATCCCATGTCTTCATTGGCCTGCCCATCTCTTGGTTTGTCTTCTGGCTTCCCATACTTGTTTAACTGGTCTTTCTTGATTCATTCTAACCATGTGTCCGTACCATCTTAGTTGGGCCTCTTCAATTTTCTTAATAATTGGTTGGACTTTAAGATGTTCTCTGACTGCCTCATTTCAAAACCTATCTAACCTGGTTTTGCCCATTATTCTTCTAAGAAAATTCATTTCTATGCTTTGCAGTTTCGATTTTATCTTATCGGTAAGCGTCCAACTTTCACTACCAAAAGTTAAAATCGGCACAAATACCGTCTTGTATATGGTCACTTTGGCTTTTTGGGATTCTTCTTTTTTTGACAGAAACGTACTTTTAATTGCGTGGTACATCCGAGCAGCACTTTCTATTCTGGAACTTATTTCAGTTTCTTCAGTTCCTCTGTTCTCTATTTGTACTCCCAAGTATTTGTAAGTATCGACTTGTTTAAGTGTATTTCCGTTAAGTGTTATCTTCGTTTGTTTTCTATTTTTTCCACATACCATTACTTTCGTCTTCTCATTATTGATCCTCAAATTTCGTTTAATTAGTGCAGTGTTCCATACTTGTAAATTTCGATTGAGTGCTTGTTCATTTATCCCAAATATGACTAGATCGTCTGCGTATGCACACTCTGAGATCCACACTGCATCTAGATTTCTATGTCCGGCATATAATTTCAATGTTTCTGCTCTAGTTTCTTTAATTATGTCATCCAAGACAATGTTAAACAGTATGGGGCCTAAGACTCCTCCTTGACGTAGACCCTCATTTACTGTGAACTCTTCGGATTCCATATTATCGGTTCTGATTATGTTCCTTGTATGTCTGTATATACTCATAATGGCTTGCCTGAGTTTAGTTTTCACACCTTTCATTTTTAAACATATATCAATCACCTTCCTTGGAGTACTATCAAATACCTTTTCTAAGTCTATAAAGGCTTGGTATAACTCTGTGCTTGAGTTTCTTCCGTTTTGTATTAGTTTTTTGATAGTAAAAATGTGATCTTGGATACTTCTGCCTTTTCTAAATCCACTCTGTGATTGTTCCAATTTAGAATCGACTTCTTGTAAAAGACGTTTTTCTAGTATTCTCTCATATACTTTGGATGGGATGCTCAGTAGTATTATTCCTCTGTAGTTACTACATTTGCGTCTGTCTCCCTTTTTAAAAATGGCTAGAATAACTCCCACTTCCCAATCTTTTGGTATTTGGCTCTCATTCCATGCCCTATTACATACTTTTGTTAGCAGTTCAATGCCCTTGTCGCCCATGTTTTTAAGCATTTCTGCTGTGATTTTATCAAATCCAGCCGCCTTACCTTTTTTAAGCTTTTGTATGATTTCTTTTGTTTCTACTATAGTTATTTCATCTTGAATTTGGTCTTCTTGTTCTACCTCTTCTATTTCTTCTGTGATAATGTCTACATCGTTTTGGATATTCAATAGATCCTCGAAATATTGCTTCGATCTATCTAGGATGTGGTCATTGTCATAAAGTAGGTGTCCTACTTTGTTCCTTATTTGCTTTGGTGTTTGTGGAGCCCTTTCGGTTCTTAAAGTCTTCAGGGTTTTAAAGAATAACTTTTCGTTTGAGTGATAGTCTTCTTCCATCTTGTTTCCGAATTCTTCCCAACTTTTCCGTTTCGTTGCTAGTACCATATCTTTGACTTTGATTCTATGCAGTTCATATATTTGGTAGTTGTCTGCAGTTCCGTTCCTTAAATAATTTTTCCAAGCTATCTTCTTGGACTTCACTTCTGCTTTTATTTCATTGTTCCACCAGTTTGTACACTTTTTGCTTTTGTTATTTCTTGTTATTCCGCATGCTTGTTTACTACCGTTTAGGAGTGCTTCTTTCAGTATTTGCCAATTTTGGTCTAAGTCACAGTCATGTTCAGCGTGCTCTGTTAGGTAGTTTTTAACGTAGTTTTCAAACTTGTTTGCTGTCTCCTTGTCCGCTAGCTTATGTGACCTGATTACTTCTATAGTGGGTGTATTATGAGCTTTACTTGTTTTCTTGATCTCTTTCGTTATTGATTCTTGTCGCACTCCTAAGCTGGTCCTGGCTATAACTAGATGGTGGTCACTGTATATTTCAACTCCTCGTTTTACTCTTACGTCTTTAATACATTGCCTCGATGATCTATTTACTAATACATAGTCTATGATGGATCTTTTGCCTCTACTTTTGACTTCTCTTGTATATTTATGTGCATCTTTGTGTTTAAAAAATGTGTTGATTATTATTAAATTATTTTCTCTGCATATATCAATAATATGTTCCCCATTGTCATTTTTTATTTCTTCTCCATATGGTCCTAATACATCTTGGGTATGTTCATCTCTTACACCCACTCGACCATTTAAATCCCCTAGTATTATAGTATTGCCTTCTAAACTGTCTATTATTTCTGAGGCCGTATCCCAGAATAGATCTTTGCTAGTTGCTCTTTCGTCATCATTTATTCCATACATAATGATGTTATTGACTAGTTTGTGTTCCGCAGTTACCAGTCTTATCTTTAGAATTCTCTCTGAAATGCATTCCCAATCTTGAATATTCTTTATTAAATTACTGTGTATCAGGCAGCCTACCCCTTCTTTTGCACTTTCGCCAAGTGACACTCCACTGGTGATGAGGAAGTGTCCATTTTCTAAAAACTGTGTGTTTTTTCCCTTCTTTTTGGTCTCTGTTATACCCAATAAGTCTATTCGATTTTTATCAAATTCTTCAGCAAGTTCGACTTCTTTGCCGTTGAGACCTCTGACATTCTACGTTGCTAATGTCCATCCTTTGGGCTTTAGCACTGCTCCGTTATTGTGGGCCATGTCATTAAGCTATTTCTTGTTTAATGCGGGTTTTACATAGATACTGTTTATATTCTCACTCGTTGCTGACTGCATTTTTATGGGTTTACCCTTTCTTGTCTCTCGTTGCTCACGTCCTTGTTCATTGTTTATAGATCTATCTTTGTCTTTACTACCTATTCTATAACTATTTATGTCCGTTGGCATTGCCTGGTTTATCGTAGTATTTCCGGCACATTTATTTACTAGTTTTTTGTCCCAATTTTGACTAGTATGTTCTCTTTGTTGTCCCATTTCCAGCCGACCTTGTTGATCCATATTTTATAACCACCAAGTCTTGCATCCTTTTCTCTCTCCTTTTCTTCATGCGCAAGTTTTCTAATTGTTTTCTGAATTTCTCTCTCTTTATTCGTAGTATCATCATTGATGTATACTTTTCCTTCTTCAACATGTCTTAGTTTAGATTTATTTTTCATAACCTTTACCCATTCTTCATGTTCTGCTAATTCAATCAGACAGGTTTTCTCTCCTAGTTTATGTGCATTTTTAATTTTAACATCTATCTTCAAATTTTGTTTAATGAAGTTGCTCATTCCCTCTTTTAAGACGCTTTGATCGTATGTTTCGATTGCTAGTCCACCCATGACTACATTGTTTTTTCTTCTTTGTTTTTCCATGAATTCAATAGTTTCCTTGACTTCATTTAACTCCTTTTTAATTTCCATATTTTCTTTCTTCAGGTCTTTATTTTCTTCTCTTAAAGTCTGGTTATCAGCAATAAGTCTTTCTATTGCTTCATTACTTCTGTTTTGGGTTCTCTTTATTTCTTTAATGTCACTTGCCAGATTGTTCATCAAGTCTATTAATTTATCCAGTTTTGTCTCATCATGGTTATCTGTTGTTTTGGGTGGAGTCTTGTGCAGTTTTCGACTCTTCGTTGACCTTTCTTCTTCGTTATCTGAACCCTCATCTGTCCAGACTTGTTTTCTTTTCCAAGTATCTGTCCATTTTCGGCGCCAAGCACTGTTTTCCACCTCAACGGTTCAGAGAAAACGATGCCTACCGTTTCCCTGCGATACTGTTATTATTTTACTTTATTTGATGTAATTACCGGTTCAATTGTTTATAGTTCAATAATTATCAGTTAACCTTGTTTATTTGTTTTTAACTCACTCAAATGTTTTTTAATGTTTTACGGCCAAACCTTATCACTGTTATTAACTTATTATTTTAATTATACACATAGGCTTATTGCACTAAATTAGTTTTCGTTGTGACTCTCGAATTTTCGGGATTATCACGGACGAAAAATAACAAAGTATTTTACCAATTACTACCACGTTGCCACTCATCACTCATATAACTTATTAAAATAAACATTGAAGTTTTCAGGGACTTTCGGCCCTCGGTAATAATGTATTCTTTCATTCTGCGTTTAATTCTTATTTATTAGTTTTCTCAGGATTCGCAAAAAATTAATGCATTTAAAAAATATTGGAACGAAATTTTGTGCCTACGCTCTTAACGATAAAACTACCACGACCCACCTCTACTACTCGTTACTCGGTCGGCCAAACCAGACCAGACCGACGTTGCCAAATAATTATTGTGTATGAATATTTTTTAATGTGGCGTTATTGTATGCAGTTTATTAATGCATATTGAGAATAAGGCACAATGTGACTTTAAAATAAGCTTATTTTGATGTTTAGATTTTTAATTCGAAAATCATACTTAAAATACGAAACATTAATAAATTTTATTTATACAAAACGATTTCCAAGTGGAAATCAAAATGTTATATTACACTTATTGTAAAGTAAACTTATGGCATATTCCCAATAAAAAAAAAACAGTAAGCTGCCATTTAAATCAATTTCGCCCAAATTGGATTATCTTAGAACATTGTTCAAATGCAAAAAAAACAACAAGTCAAATAAATCCAATAAGTTTGGCAACGTTGAACTTCCCCTTTCCAGGTATGCATGTTTGGCGATATAAAGGGCGGACCTAATATACCTCTCTCTTTCTAAACAGCTGTTTCTCACTCCATCTCACGTAAAGTCCATACCGACCCTAAACTTTTTCCTACACTGTATTTAGAGGTATATTGCTAAATATATTAATAGGGTAACGGGTACAGTGATTGGCCACTTAAGGAATTGCCAATTAAATTAAAATTGTAAGTTGGTATCTTTTAAAGTGAAATATTTTGTAAACGTTTTTTAATAGCAATGAAACTATAAAAACTCAGGCTATTTTGATCAAAAATAATAATGTATAATATTAAAAATTAACACAACTTTGAAAACTTACAGAACTACGCAGTTATTGGCCATACAAACATAGTTATTGGCATATAGAATTACAGTCATTGTCCATTCATAAAATTCATAATTTTATTTTTTTGTTTGTGCAGGTAAGGCATACAAAACTATTTATGTTTTGAATTTCTTGTTGTTTCTTTGCACAAGTACCAATATGGTAACCTCTAACACAAAAAAGACATTTTATTCCAACTTTTGATTTAGATATATTGCAGGAACAAGAACACAATCCTGTATACAAAAGGTTATTTACAGATGGGTTGGTGTAGTCTGATTATTTACATTTACAGTTATTGGCCACCCTGTGGTTTAGTAATTGGCAGTCGGCAAACCACTGGTTGTTGCCTTATAAAATAAGAAAAAATCTTGAAATATCTTATCTTGGACCAAACTAGCCTAAAAAAATTTAAATTTTAATAAATTTTTTAATTCAAAATATTTACAGCATTTGGCCGATAGGTCAATCATTATAACACGGACATATTAAAGATACTGTGGTAGCGGGTAGGTACTCTTTCACAATCATAGTGGAGGATAGACTTACTTCAGAGATGCGATTCTGCCCTACGCGAGCCTTGATTCTCTCTCATCTCCTGTGGAGAGAAATCATGTCCTAACCCCATTCCTACCCAATACCTACTATCCTACCAATTTCCCAAACCAACTCACCAACCCGCCTGGCAGGCGTGGTGTTTAAATGCCAAAACCCCCTGAGCATGAACAGACCTTCAAGAAAACGGCCCTCAGTCGCAGGCAGCTCGCTAGTTCCCGACCAAGGTAGCGGTAGGACTCATGGACAGCAGGTAGAGGGTGCGAAGAATACCCGGGATGTAAGAGGCTACCAAGAACAACGAACGTTGCACATAATTACGTATAATGTAAGAACCTTATCTAAGGATGAAAAAATGACAGAACTGGAGGAAGAACTCAAACATGTGAAATGGGATATTATGGGAATTAGCGAAGTCAAAAGAAGAGGTGAAGATCAGGTCAAACTAAAATCAGGAAACATATTCCACGGAATCGGAATAAAGGGGAAACGGAATCGACAACTGGAGGAATAGGTTTATTAGTACACAAAAAATTACAGAAAAATATACAGAGCATTGACTGCATTTCCCCAAGAGTTATGTATATAAATCTAAGACTAAATAAGAGATACGATCTGAAAATAATCCAGTTATACGCCCCCACCAGCGATTACGAAGATGAAAGCCTTCTATGAGGAAATCGAAAGAGCAAAAAAGCAGGAACCGGCTCATTACAATCTGATAATGGGAGATTTTAACGGGAAACTTGGAAGGAAAAAGGACGAACAAGAAGTGGCAATCGGAGATTTTGGAATCGGAGTAAGAAACGAAAGAGACGAAATGCTTACCAACTTTCTACTGCAACACAAACTGTATGCAATGAACACCTTTTTTAAGAAGAAACAGAATAGAAAATGGACGTGGGCTAGTCCAGACGGAAGAACTAAGAGGGAATATGTCACTGTACTCAATAAACTATCAGTAGGAAGCGACCACAGATCAGTAAGAGCTAGAGTAACGATAAATCTACAAAAATAAAGAGCAAAGATGATAAACAGTTGAAAACGCATAGTTTGGAATTCGCCAAATCATCCAGAAGCATACATGAGAAATATAGCCGAAACTTTACCCAGTAATAATCCCAAACCTCTAAGTATCGACGATCACAATAAATTAATAACAGACTCGGTTAGAAATGCACAACTCAAATTTTGCAAAAAAAAAAATGACACCAAAAGTGAAATGATTAGCAAAAATACAAAAGCTCTCATGGAAATACGACGAAACCTAAGCGAGAACGAAAAGTGAAACAAAGTAGAATATAAAAAACTAAATAAAAGAATTTTAGCGGAATTTAGAAAAGATGTAAGAAGATATAATACTAATGTAATTACTCAAACAGTAGAGGAGAACAAAGGTTAAAAGATAATGAAAAGAAAACTCACACAAAGTAAAAAAGAAATATACAAGCTGAGAGATAAAGACGGAAAGGCAACAACAGATAAACAAAACATTCTGAAAATAACCAGAGAGTTTTATAAAGACCTCTATACCAGCCAAAGACCACAAGACAATTTCCCGACACGAGTAAAGACTCTCATAAATCAGGGATCGGAAATACTTTTACCCATTACTGTGTCAAAAGTAAGAGCAGCTTTAAAGGAAATGAAGAACCATCGATCGCCCGGTGATGATGGACTCGTTATCGAGGCAATAAAAGCAGGTGGAGAAATTTTATTAAAATCAGTAAGCGAACTGTTTAATAAATGCTTACATGCGCGTACGATTTCAAAAGACTGGAACAATGCAGTAATAGTCTTGTTACACAAAAAAGGCGATATTACTAAAATAGAAAATTATAGACCCATCAGCCTCTTAACACATTATATACAAACTCTTTATGAAAATCTTAACAAAGAGGCTAACACCTAAACTTGATTTCTATCAGCCCAAAGAACAGGCAGGCTTCAGGGCAGGATATGGCACAAATGACCATTTGCATACCATAAAGATCTTAATAGAATAGTGCATCGAAACATACCATTGGTTCTTGCATTTGTCGATTACGAGAAGGCTTTTGATTCTGTAGAGTTTGAAACAATACTGGAAGTCCTAAATCAAAGCCAAATAGATTACAGGTACACGATACTAATCAAAAAAATCTACGAGAACGCTACATCAAGTATACGACTACACGAAGACACAGAAAAATTCAGCTTAGGTCGAGCAGTTAGACAAGGAGACAATATTTCACCAAAATTGTTCACGGCAGCTCTAGAGTCAATATTTAAGAGCACTCAATGGCAAGATATGGGCATCAATATAGATGGAGAAATATTAAATCACCTAAGATTTGCAGATGATGTTGTATTAATCGCAGATAATTTACAAGATACAGTTTCTATGATGCATTCGCTTAAAAGTCTGTCTGAAAGAGCAGGATTAAAGATAGACTTTGAGAAAACTAAACTTATAACAAATCTCGTAATGAGTGGAAATGTAACTATTGACAATAATACCATACAACAAACAGACACTTACAAATATCTGGGACACAAAATCAAAATAAGCAGAGACAATCAAACACATGAAATACAGAGGCGAATAGGCCTAACTTGGGCAGCATTTGACAAATTAAGCCAGATTCTAAAAAGTTCATTTCCCATGTGTCTCAAGCGAAAGGTTTATAACCAATGTGTTTTACCTGTACAAATTTATGGAGCAGAGACTTTAACACTCACCCAAAAATCTGCGAATAAACTCAATGGAACGTGCAATGATGAACGTGAGCCTTCGAGACCACATAACAAACCAACAAATTAGGCAAAGATCAGGAGTTCAAGACGTCATCGAAAGAACAACGTTGCTTAAGTGAAACTGGGCAGGGCACTTAGCCAGAGCACAAGATGGACGGTGGACAAGACGTATTATGGAATGGAGGCCCAGAAACTATAAAAGAAGTCGAGAACGACCACCGACTAGATGGACCGATGATATAAAACGCGTAGCGGGAAACTGGCTACAAGCGGCCCAGTGTAGAGAACACTAGAAAGAACTGAGGGAGCCCTATGTCCAGCAGTTGACGCGATTGGCTGATTGATGATATTTAAGATACAGTGCTTGGCCACTCAAATTTACCGCCAAAAATTCATAACCTTACTATTAAAACCACTGATAATGTAAGATGTACACCACTAGATCGCCATAAAACATTAATATATCCAGATACATAATTCTATTAGCCAAGATAACTCACCTCGTGAATAGCGTTCCTTAACAAATTCTTTACAAAATTCTTAAAACTGGATGCACCACTTAAGCTTCGAACAACACACGCCGTAACCACTAGATAATATTAACTGAGGGAGATGATAGCTAGACCAAATATACAGGATTGTTGCCAAATTTAAATGCAAATAAATTTTTTTTCTTATAGTTTCTCAAAATCTTAATATTTCGGATTTTTGTGAAAGTGGCCAATCACTAGTAACCGGCCAACAACTGTACCCGTTACCCTAATCCAATAAATTATTATAGTTATCAGTTTATTTCTAACATTTAAATAATAAATTTGTATTAAATTAATCAATTTTATTATTATTTAACACAGTTAAATGAGTTTTTAATCTATTAACCTTTTGGAATAATTGTAATATGAATAATGATTTTAAACATATTTGCCTGTCTTTGTATTCTTTTTTATGGACATAATAAGCTCTCATTTATTGGGAAACGACAATTTAACGTATATAATTAACATTAATATATTGCATAATATTATCTATCTAAATCTAAAATTAAGTGTAATTGAAAAAAAGATTAGTATATTTGATAAATGTTAAAAGCATATATTAATTTATTAATACACGCAAAAAGTAAATTACTGCTTATCAAAGTGAGTTTCCAAAGCAATAACAACCTGTATGCCTATACTACAATTTTAATACAAAAAGATCCATTAGTAACAAATTAGGATTATATTTTTATATGCAATAGATCAGGAATTCTCGTCTCTACATTTTTTGGAGTATGCTTTTCTGTGACGTAAAGAGCCAGTCATAGTTCATAGTTATCGAAGACGATTGGGTTCAGTTTAGAATAGTATTAACGTATTGCTACGACTTCGTAGAGCTTGTCGTTTAATTATTGTCGTAAAAATAGTCGTAATGTACATATATTTCTGATTTCGTCATCAATATATTCTTATTTTTTTTTTATTTACAAAAAAAATCCACTTCAACCTAATAAGTTTATTAGTGGAACGGTAACAAGTAATTACACTTTGCTTAGTAAATTAAAGCCTTTTAAAAACAGAACTAGGTTATCTATAATGTTTTTTGAATTTAAAATGTCTTTAAGATTGTTTTTTAAATGGTATTTAATTCTGTAACGATTCAACTTTTCGTACTTTTCCACTAGCACATGTTTTACCGTAAAGGGTGAACCGCATCCATCACAAATTGGGCGTTCTTTTTTCTTAAATAAATGTTTATGAAAAAACTAGCTTAGATATTAATCAGGAAGTATATGCCTGTTTCATTGATTTTGAGAAGGCATTTGACAGAGTGCAACATAATCGACTTAAAGAAATTTTATTAAATAAAAACATAGACAGTAGAGACATTACAATCATCTGTAACCTCTATTGGAATCAAACAGCAAAAGTGAAAATTGAAAACGAACTGACCAAGGATATCCAGATTCGCCGTGGGGTCCGCCAAGGGTGTATTTTATCACCCTTGTTATTCAATTTATACAGTGAAGCCATATCAGAATTAGCGCTTGCCGAGATCAGTGAGGGCCTTATAATAAACGGTGAGCCACTTAATAACATAAGATATGCTGACGACACCGTCCTTTTGGCAGGAACACTAGAAGAACTGCAACACCTTGCTGAACAACTAAATATATATTGCAACGATTATGGACTAAAAATCAATTTGAAGAAAACAAAGTTCATGGTATTTACAAAAGCACAAAACATCAAAGTTAAGCTAGTACTAGACAATACAGAAATTGAACAAATATCTTCGTACAAATACCTTGGAGCATAGATCACAGAAGATACTGATCAGACAAAAGAAATAAGATGCCGCATTGAAATTGCGCGGTCAACTTTTAATATAATGAGAAAACTTTTTTGTAATCGCGATATCAATATATCGCTCCGGATAAGAATGCTTCGGTGTTATATTTTCTCCACCCTTTTGTATGGAGTTGAAGCTTGGACACTTAAAAAATCCAACATTAAAAACCTAGAAGCATTCGAAATGTGGTGTTACCGACGCATTTTGAAAATATCATGGATGGATCGCAAAACAAACGAACAAGTTCTCGAACAACTAGGAAAACAATGCGAAGTTTTAAATTCCATAAAGATCAGGAAATTGGAATACTTGGGGCACATCATGAGAGGTGAAAAGTACGAACTACTAAGGAATATGATGCAGGGTAAAATCAAAGGTAGAAGAAGCGTAGGAAGATGTAAAATCTCGTGGCTACGCAATCTACGTGAGTGGTTTGGATGCAGTTCAATTGAACTATTCAGGCGAGTAACCAATAAAATTATAATTGCCAGAATGATTTCCAATCTCCGATAGGAGTGGAACTTGAAGAAGAAGAAGAAAAAACTAGGTATGTCCAAGTTGTAAACGGGAAATAATTATTTGCTTTCGTCTGGTTATCCTCGGATAGTTGCCATGGTCCAGTTTTATTTTACCTCCTGAAGCTTTGATGATGTGGATTTCCATTTATTGTTCAAGTTCTTCAACAGATTTTTTTTAATAGCTTTTTAGATCCATACTTAGAGATTGGGGTGCTATGGGGATACTGTTGTCGTTTATAGCTTCTTTGGCATTTTTGTCTACTGCTTCGTTACCAGCTATTCCAACATGTGATGAGACCCAGAGAAACTTGATGCTTGTATCTTAATAGTAATTTAATTAGTTCTTCCTTTATTAATAAAACTAATGGATGCTGTGTGCAGATATTTCCTGATTATTTGTAGTCATAACATAGAATCTATCACCATTAATATTTTGTTCATCTTATTTGCATCTGCGTGTAATATCGCTTTGTAAATTGCATAGAGTTCTTCTGTTAATATAGTTGCAGCATCTGGAATTCTATGTTTGAGAATCTCTGTGCTGTTAATTAGTGTCACTCCGAATCCATTTTCAGTTTTAGAAACGTTTGTATAGTAATACTGTCTGTGTAATCGGAATGGGAGTTAATTAGATTTCTGAAGAGATGTATGATAAAATTAAAGTCGTTGCTATTTTTTGGAATTGTAATAGACTGCAATTGACTGTTGGATTTTTTATAATCTAAGGCAATGGCGGCCGGGCAGAGTCGGCATTGCCGACCCACACCTTTATAGATATTATAGATTTTTTTTCAATATTTAATTTAATCAGTATTTCGATGAATTAATTATGGCAGAAAAGCAGTTGATGTCATTTGTTTCTGTGAAATAAAAAAATATCTGTGAGATAATAAAGACTAAATTTTATTCATGTTTTTTAAAAGAATTCGACCAATTCGACCAGACTAAATTTTATTCATGGTTTTTAAAAGAATTCGTGCAATCTGAGCGTTAAGTGATCCCTGCGTAAAACATTTTTAAATTCTTGATCCGAAATCGGAGACATCCACCCGCCTGTGTAAATTCTTAAAAAGACACGTTTCGGGGTTTCGGCAAGCTTGACGATTTAAGCTTTAATTTTAAGTTTTAATTTTAAGATTTAAGCGCGGAGAAGCAGAGAGAAGCGAAGTAAGGCGCGACGAAGTTTACAAATGAGCGCTAATATGTGCACGGTTTTTCGCTTATATACGAGGTACAGTACGCTGTTGTTCGGTTCGGAATCGAACGCAGTTGTATTTTGACGTTGAAGTAGGTTTGTAGACACGTTGGAGCAATAGTGACTTTTTGTCGTTACTTTGCAAACGTACGCAATCTAACCACAAAAAGTATCAGTTTTACTCCACTCATAAAGCATTGTACTATTTTCCTTTATAGATATAAACGTGGAATATTAGCAACATTCAAATAACTAAATATATAATTTTTAAAATTAAAGACATGGTAAAACTGTAATTTTCAAACCTTTCTGTTGACATCTTTCCCCTATTTCTTTCTTCTTCTTCAGGTGCCATCTCCGCTAAGGAGGTTGGCAATCATCATAGCTATCTTAATTTTTGAGGCAGTAGCTCTAAATAGTTGTTTTGAGCTGCATCCAAACCATTCTCTCAGGTTCTTCAGCCATGAAATTCGTCTTCTTCCGATGCTTCTTCTGCCATCTATTTTTCCTTGCATTATGAGTCGCAGAATGCCATACTTATCGCCCCGCATCACATGTCCGAGATACTGTAGCTTTCTTTCTTTAATTGTTAGTTCAATTTCCTTCTCTTTGCCTATTCTTCTCAGTATTTCATTGTTTGTAACTCTATCTACCCAGGAAACCCTCATAATTCTTCTATAGGTCCACATCTCAAAGGCGTTAAGTCGTCTCATGGTATCTAGATTTAACGTCCATGATTCCACTCCATAATTCCACTCCATAATATAGTACACTGTATACGTAATTATTATTTCTTTACAACCTATTATTTTACAACCAACTGTATATTAGCGATATTAGCACATATTAGTGAATGTTGGTACTTTTTTTTCAGTACGAGACACGTCGAAAGTAGTCGATGACAAACAAAATTCGAAAAAGTTTCCGCATGACTTCCATAGACCTCCGCTCACTAGTGCAATGCGAAGCGCGCCGAACAGAATTTCTTCGCCTAGGATTCTACTGTAACGATCCGTGTCTCTTCTCTTCGCTGTGCAGCGCGTTGCTTCGCACAGATACGCGCGAATTTAACTACATGAAGAAAATTCATAACAACCTTTTTCTCCGCGCTTCGCTTCGCGGTGCAGTGCATAAGTGAGCGACAAGCTTTACATGTAAAAATCGACGGAATATTAGTTGATGAGCAACCAAACATACATTTCTCTCCATATGCATTTAATTGACAAGTACGCTAAATTTAAATTTGCTGTTTATAGATTCTTCATTTGGATTAGTCGCGAACTGTACCTTGCGAGCGCGGGATGAAATGTTACTTTGGGATCGATAAGTACTTAAGAACTTACTTAAGTAGTAATGTAATATTGTGTGCACGAACTGGCTTTTCTTTCTGGGATTTATTTTTATTTTCTAAAGTAATACTGTAATACGTTACCACTGCCATAAATAGTTAAGGGTTTAAGGGTTTTTTGATATACTTAGAAGTTTTTTTAAATTAAAGTGTAAACAAATTCAGGTAAAATAACCTAAAAAATACAACCCATTTGAGAAACTATAAGTATTGATAAATCTGATATTGTAAATTATATTTTGTAAAATAAGTTTTCATCTATTGCATACGGAGAACAAATTGTTATTAAAAATAAGGGATGCCTTTGCCTAAAATGTCCTGGCTTATAAATATTAATGCGGGTATTAAGGGAAGCAATAAATCATTAATTAGTACAGCAAGTATTTATGGCTTACCGGGAGTGAAATAAAAAACAAACTTTTCTGTTGGCATTTTATTTTCGACAAATAGCATTTGTCGTTGCCATTTATTTCATTTTGATTTTCTAAATTTCTTGGTACCGCATCAATATTGTTTATACAGGTACAATTTGAAATCACAGTTCCAGTATTTTTAAAGTTTGTAAAATCCTTTAAATCGTTGAATGATTTGAAATTGGTATATTGGGATATCTTACGGTAAATAAAGTACTGACAATTCGCGCAATCTTGCCTAAATAAAACATTTTTATTATTGCTACTTTCTCCTCAACTGAAAATAATTTTTTAATCAACTATATTGTTTTTTAAACAATAAGTCACAAAATAAAAATTTTGGCAATTCAAATATTGTCAAATACCTTAAACATCAATATGACCAAACGCAACATGTCACACTCATTCTTGCACCGCGTATGGCCTGACTTTGAGGGGTGGCCTGAAAAAGGTATTATATTTTTGCAAAATTTTGGAGTACGCTTAATTCGTAGAACAATTTTTACATTTGTTTTTAATACAGATCTTAGTTCTCTACAAATAGTTTCTTATGCCTTTTGATGTAAAATAATTAGGGAAGCAGGAATTCAACAATTTAGAATTTTTCATTAAGTTTCCTATGGCCCGTTTGAAGATTTACCACCCTGTAGAAAGTTTGGCTGTCGCTATTTGATTTTATCAAGACTTTGCTCTAAAATTAATTGTTTTAAAGTTATAAAAAAAATCCGAATGCCACCTCTTACATCCACCTCAAAACAGATCCGCTCTAGTCTAGATTTATAAATTAAATCATCGTGTATACTTACAAACTATCTATAAAGACCTGCATTTTTGAGTCCAATATAGTGTTGATATTACAAATAGTCACAGCAGGAAAAGGTATAGAAGACGTAGGTGCATAATAAGTTTTAATTGTAGCTCTAGTTGGATTACTGACGTACCGCTCCCAAAACAAAAATGTCATATAAATTGCACTGACCAATCCACCAAAAAATATTAAAGCCCAAAATATTCTAAAAATTAAATATTTCATTTTAACAAATTCAAATTATAAAGGGATATTAAATTAATTCATGAATGTGTTGCCTGTGTGAGTCTATTTCAAATAGGTAAAAGAAATAATAAATAAGACTTACAATCAGTTTAATTTAACTATCTAGACGACCGGTTTCACTTTCTACAATATGCAAAGCATCTTCAGGTCTGTCGATACAAAGTTTATTAAATGCTGAAATAATAAAACTCACACTAGAGTGTTTTCTTATAAATATAATCAAAGATAAATTATATAAATTACAGTAATTATGCCAATATTACATGTCTGTGGTTTTTCTGAAATGAATAAACTGTTTAAGCAGACAAAATAAGACCCACAAATTGGTATAAAAATAGTTTATTGAATTGTAATAAATTAGTAAATAAACAAAACATTACTTACATGCTGGTACACAGATAATGGTTGGAAGAACATAGATCAAACTATCCTGTATTGCTGAATTGAGAACTTCAGTTTTTACTATTGTAATTGTAACAATACAACACTGAAAACTTTGTTTTCAAACTTCCACAAAATTTATTTTAAATCTTATCACTACAGCTGTTTCGGCTAATTGCCTTTCTCAAGTGATCTATTTTTGGCTTGGGTTTACAAACTTATAGTCTCTAATGAAATAGGTTGAGGAGGGGAGAACTGTTTGTCTCAAGTTGGTCATTCAGAATTATATCTGTGTTTTTTAATTTGTTGATTTCCATAGATTCTAACAAAGATAGCTTAAGGCCTTTATTTTGAATGTGAAGAATTTTAAATTTCTAGAAGGTGACAAATTTAATGACAAATTTAAAATTCTTCACATTCAAAATAAAGGCCTTAAGCTATCTTTGTTAGAATCTATGGAAATCAACAAATTAAAAAACACAGATATAATTCTGAATGACCAACTTGAGACAAACAGTTCTCCCCTCCTCAACGATTTTATCCAATGAAGTAGAAAATAGGTGTAATGTGACACAATCGAAATTTAACAAACAATCACGTTAGACCTATTTTCTAGTTCATTGGATAAAATCTATCTTCTCAAGAAACTTTCCCGTTTATTGTCAAACAATTACAATAGTAAAAACTGAAGTTCTCCATTCAGCAATACAGGATAGTTTGAACTATGTTCTTCCAACCATTTATTAATAGTGTACCCAATGGTAAGTAACGTTTTGTTTAAAGAATTAAATCTTTTAGCGAAACCCGCTATCGCTTTATATATTAAATGGCCAAACTATATGGCCTAGGAGACAAATTCGTTAAACTTCCCGTGCTCGAATTGGTATCAATAAAGTGTTATGATCATTTCGGCCTATCCCAGCCATCGTCAGACACTTGGGCTGATACAAATTCAAACTCGGAAAGTAAAACGAATGTCTCCCAAATCTTTACTACCGTGTAGTTAGCTTATAAAGGCGCCACCTATTTTGGAGGCCGTGAACGAAACGATATGAATAATCGTTTTCTGTATCCTTTATGCTATGCGAAATGTGTAAAGAATTAAATCTTTTAGCGAAGGCCCTATCGCTTTATATATTAAATGGCCAAACTATATGGCCTAGGAGACAAATTCGTTCCAATTCACTTTAGTGATACCAATTCGAGCACGGGAAGTTTAACGAATTTGTCTCCTAGGCCATATAGTTTGGCCATTTAATAATGTTTTGTTTGTTTACTAATTTATTACAATTCAATAGACTATTTTTATACCAATTTGTAGGTCTTACTTTGTCTGCTTAAACACTTTATTCATTTTAGAAAAACCACTGACATGTAGGGGAAAGTGTTGTACCTTGAACCAAATGTACCTTGGACCAATTGAGATTTTGCGTGTTTGTAGAAATCTGTGTGATCTCGCATTATTTCAGTTTCGTAGTGGTTCCAAGAGATGTCGCCACATCCTGTTGTTGTTGGAATAAGATCATTCTGTTTCACTGTAGGTCTTGATATTTTTCATTCAGTGTGAAAGTAAAAATTTTGATTTTACATTAATTTTTAAGTGTTATTAAATCTTTTCTTAATATTGGGTAACAGTTCCTGTGCAGGTAAGTTTGTTGTATATTCTTCTTTTAAGTGCAGTACTGACCGAATTTTTAAACATAACCTAAAACACAATATGAACTTGGAAAATGGTATCTGCTTTTAATGTACCTTGGTTCAATAAAAGAAATGTACCTTGGACTGGTCCAAGGTACATTCTCTCATTGTTAGACAAAATACGGCTCTAAAAATAAATTTTTTTTTTTTTTTGAGAAAATGCCTCGAAGCAAGATGGGAACCAAACGTCCTGCAGTTAATCAAGAAAACCTTAAAGCCGCTGTAGAAGATGTTCTTGTACGGCATCTTTCCATATGTGAAGCAGCGAAAGAAAATAATATTTCAAAAATCACTTTGCTTAGGCATTTAAAGATTCATCAAACTTCACAAGAGAAAACTTTTAATTATAAAAGTAAAATTGCACATAAGCGAATTTTCACAACCGATGAAGAACATCTATTAATAGATTATCTAAAAACGGCGGCCAAGTTACATTATGGCCTACCAAAGAAAGAACTTCAAAAATTAGCATACGAATTTGCTAACGAAAATAATAAGAAAATTCCAAATCCTTGGTTAGAAGAAAAACAAGCTGGGAGAGAGTGGATACGAGGATTTTTACATAGACATCCAACTGTAGCTTTACGACAACCAGAAGCTACAAGTATTGAAAGAGCTACTGCTTTCAACAAAAACACTGTTTCAAACTTCTTTGTTAACTTAAAAAGTTGTTACGATCGCTACCACTTTGAGGCAAACAAAATATATAATGTTGATGAAACTGGTAATACTACCGTTCATGTTCCTCCAAAAATATTAGCACAAAAAGGTCAAAAACAAATAGGAAGCGTAACTTCTGGAGAACGAGGAGTCAACATAACTATGGTGGCAGCTATAAATGCAGTTGGTAATCAGGTGCCCCCTATGCTTATATTCCCTAGAGTACACTTTAAGGAACACATGCTAAAGGGTGCTCCTTCTGGAGCATTAGGGGTTGCAAATCCTTTAGGATGGATAAACGAAAATTTATTTATAACATATTTGAAACACTTTATAGCTCACGTTAAGCCATCCATAAATGAAAAAGTGCTTCTTATATGTGACAACCATGAATCACATATACCGCCCCATACATCTCACAAGCTACAGCCACTTGACAGAACTGTTTTTGGTCCATATAAAACGTTTTTTAACCAAGCTTCAAATCAGTGGTTAACAAATAATCCAGGAAAACCTATAAGCATTTACGACATTTCCGAAATAATTGGAATGGCATATTCGAAGGCTTTTTCGATTAACAATATTGTGAAATGCTTTCTTGTGACAGGAATTTGGCCATTTAATGATACTGTTTTTAGTGAAGATGAATTTTTATCGGCCTACGTCACCGACCGACCTGAACAGTTCGAACCAGAAACTTCTAATAGTATTGCAAGTAATAAAGATGCTAATAGCGATGACAATAACCGCCAGCAAATAATATCTACACCATCTACAAGTCGAGACAACCCAATTATAGTTTCTCCACATGAAATTAGGCCTTTTCCGAAGGCAGCACCAAGAAAAGAAACTAATAGGAAGAGAAGAAAGGTAAGAAGTGCAATTTTAACAGATACACCTGTTAAAGAAGAAATAGAACATTATAAATCGGCAAAAACCCAAGAGAAGTTTAAAAAGTGTGAAAGAGAGATAAAGCGGAAAGTATTTAATGAAGTAGAACCAGAAGAAATCCCTAAAAGGAAAATAATAAACAAAAAGAAAAATGAAAGTAGCGAAGATGAAAGTGAAGTAAGTTTTACACTGCAAGATTCGCATCAGATGAAGAAGAAGAGTTTTTTGAGCAAATTATAGCAGAAGCGGAAGACAAAGAAAATGAAGAAAATTATCAAATTAACAGTAATAATTTTGTTTTAGTAGAATTAGCTACAAAAAAAAAATAAAGCGACATTTTGTAGCTAAAGTTATTAATGTTCTAGATGACGGTTATAACGTTAAATTTTACAAGAAAATTGATGGTACGGTAGCATCTAGAAGTTTCATACCTAGTAATGAAGAACCTTCTTTTGTCAACAACTCTGATGTGATACTGCGTCTTGCTGAACCTAAATCTGTAGGTTTGTCAAAACGGCAAGAGGTACAACTTATATTTGCAGTTGATTTTAGTCAATACAATGCTGTTTAGTTTATCGGTTATTTATATTGTTAAATGAAGTTTATTTTTAAGTTACATTGTATTGTTTTCTCTTACAAAATATGTACAATAAGGAGTTGTTCCAAGGTACAACCCTAGTTGTTTCAAGGTACAACCTTATGTTGTACCTCAGACCAGAGAGTGATTATTTTATTTACTTATTTTTCAGGTACTTATTTCATTTATATTAAAATTGTAAATGCATATTACAAAACTAATTAAATAAAAGCATCTTGTTTATCTATAATTTCTTTATTTAACGTAATATTTACCCAAATATTGACTTAAAAAAAATGGTCCAAGGTACAACACTTTCCCCTAATATTGGCATAATTACTGTAATTTATATAATTTATCTTTCTTTATCTTTACAAGACAACACCCTAATATGGGTTCTATTATTTCAACACTTAATTAACTTTGTATCGACAGACCTAAAGATGCTTTGCATATTGTAGAAAGCAAAACCGGTCATCTAGATAGTTAAATTAAACTGATTGTGAGTAAGTCTTATTTATTATTTCTTTTGCCTATTTGGATATTAAATTATTTTCAAAAAAAAAATAGTTTATAAATTAAGCAACCAACTTATCACTTATATTCATTCTTCTGTTAATAGGTGCATATATCAGATACAGTTCATCCCATCGAGTTAGAATTTATGGAGAATATATTATGGGCATATTAATATGTTTATTACAAACGGCGTCAAAAGGTTTGGTTAATGACCATGATACTACAACAAAACAAGATAAGTCAACGCGCATGTTCTTGTGACGTAAGCCCGAGACAACTTTAATAACGGCAAGTTAAATGCTCATAAGTGTTCATGTTAATTATGTTACTGTGTTCGAATTTGCTATCCTGTGTATTTCAAAACGTAGTGAATGATATTTTTATTTATTCATTGATGTAGTAAAGACTTTGTATATTATATTGTTATATAAATTTTGTGGTGAAAACATTCAGTTCATTTAATAAAATCCCCAAGCGCTAAAACATCGCCTGAAAATAGATGCAAAAAAAGAATGGAGAAAAGAAAAAAGTAAGTATTTTGGTTTTAGACACACTTTAACAACAGGTCAAATGTTTCTATAGATAATAATAATACGAATGCCCATTTTAATAGAACTTGAAGTAATACTTTATTTTTGATAGGTATTTAAAAAAAGTTACTTTGAATTTATGTAGTGTGTAGTGAACTGGAACATATTTTTCGTAGTTATAATGGCGACACATTAAAAATAATAAAAAACTATTTAAAAAAAACTTAATAAAAGCTGCAAAATATGTAAATGTTAGGGAAGATGTAAAATTACTTTTTTTTAGATGTAAAATGTATTTTAAAATACGAATTCTAAATCAAAATATTAAAGATAATTACAATATCCGCAAAAGAAAAATCACAAAGATTGTAAAATAAATGTCTAAGTATATTCATAAAGTTTTAAGTATGACCCGCTTTTCCTTTATGGTCAAATTCTTTACCTTTTGACGGCCTTTTATATTTAATTTATGTTTTGTAGCAATATTGATTTTGTTTGTAATACACACAATCAAATCGTAGATTCATATATTTCTTTAATTAATTTTACAAATTACTTAATAATTTTAAAAACACGTTTTCACGGAAACTAACTACTTATGACTTCTTAGTGCAAGATATGGCATCGCGGTATATTTACCGTTAACAGTTTAAGTCTCGAAGTTGTTCATTACAGTAATGGAACAACGTTACCATATGATGCATCGTTAAAATATGATACATACAAATCACCTGGCTTTATCTCGCTATGACGTCATGCGCAAAGTCGATTAAAATTAGAACGGCAAGTGAGCATATCTTGTTGTTATAGTATCATGGTTAATGATTATACAAATACTATGTATTTATAATAAATTTGCCATCCGCAGTCATTAAATTTTTAAATAATAAACTTCTTGCTTATAATCCTAATAAATATAATATATGAGCTGGTGCACTTCTGACGACATCGTGCTTTTTTACAATTTATTAGACTAATTATTATATGTAAACAAAGTGAATATTTCAATACTTATATTAATTAAATTTTTCTTTATTAAATTTTCTAATGGAGTTATTAACATTATGTACTGATAATACATATTTTCAACTAAATAATGAATTCTATAAACAAAATTTTGGTCTAGCAATGGGCTCTAGTTTATCTCCATTCTTAGCCGATATATTTATGGAAGATTTTGAAACAAATATCATTTCTAAACAAAATTTCAAACCCACAGTATGGTGGAGGTATGTAGATGATGTATTCTCAATATGGCCTCATGGATCAGAGTTGTTGGACACATTCCTAAACGATATAAACGATAAAGAAGAGACAATAACATTTACCATGGAAAAGGAATATAATAACACGCTACCTTTCCTGGATGTTTTGATCTCTAAGAACGATACTGGATATGAGACTCAGGTGTATAGAAAACCAACACACACCAATAGATATTTAAATTTCAAATCAAATCACAATATTAATGTAAAAAAGGGAATAATTAAATCCTTATACGATAGAGCCAAAATTACTTGTTCTAACGAAAATTCGTTCTTGGAGGAGAAACATTTGTTAACATCTGTTTTATTAAAAAATGATTATCCTTTATCGTTTATAAATAAGGAATTTTCAACAATCGATCGAATAGAACAGAACAACTTAGAACGAGATCCTACAACATACACAAGGAATAATATGAGGAAAATAACAATACCGTACATAAAAGGATTATCAGAAAAACTTAAAAGGATAGGAAATAAATTCAACATTTCAACAACATTCAAAACAACAAACACGTTGAGATCTATTTTGTCCAAAACCAAACCTAACAATGAACAAGAAAGGACAAAGAATTGCATTTATAAAATACCTTGTGAATGCGATCAGTTTTATTTAGGTGAATCATCAAGGCCATTAAATGTTAGAATAAGTGAACATCAATCTTATATTAAAAATAGAGAATTTGATAGATCTCAAATATGTAAACACGCATGGGATAATGAACATAGAGTTCAATGGAATAATTCAAATATAGTCCTAAAAGAAACGGATGGTAAAAAAAGAAAAATCAAAGAAGCGGCTCTAATTATGCTAAATGAGGCCAATTGTGTCGCAAATTCCTCGGCAGAATGTAGTAGGATCTGGTTACCAATATTGAAAGAGGAAGTTATTAATAAGAAAATACCAGTATTAGTAAGTCAGTAACATATAGAGGATACATTATTTATGTTTTTTAAATAACGTAACATAAAATCAGAATTTTGATGTTTGTTGAAGGTAAACTAAATTCACGAACAAATACTTACAATGTCGGGATAGTATTATGAGGTTTTTTTCCTGGTTTTTCCCTCATAATTTACTATGGAATCACTAACAGGAGAATTTTACTGTCATCATGTCATGTGTTTGTCTTTTTAAAGACGAATTACATGCTATGATTTTTTTCTGACGGATATTCTCAAGTTAAAGTTGATTTCATGTAATCGAATGAACTATCTTATAAGTAAAGTCGTCCCAGGAGCGCAACTCAACAATATTGGCAATATCATTTTAAAGTCGTCTACTTTAAAATGCATAGTGTATGTCTGAATTGTCAATATAAATGAGTCAGATAAAATTAAATTATCAGAAGAATTTTTTCACTATGTAACAAAAAACAAAATTTGTTTAATTTACTATTTGTATTTTGAGAACGATTTCCGAATTGGAAATTGAAACGTCAATAAATGTATTTTTATCTTTAATGTGGCTTATTCCCAGTTATAAATAGTAATTAATTTACAATGCCACAAGAAAATAGCTTCAGAACAATATTAAGAAACCGTTATGGGCCCAGCGTTATTCAAAATTTTAGGAGATTGGAAATTCTATACAAGAAACTGGCACACTGTCAAAACTCAATTAAATTTTTACGAAGATGTAGAGATAACAACCTAATTCCAAAGGGCTTGAAGTTACGTCCAGCTTATTCAAGCCGAAGGTTGGAAAACATTCTTCATAGAGCCAGTTTGTCCATGATCCGAGAAAGATTACAATATCATAGATCGAATTTATTTTTTGTTGAACAAGATATTGTAAGTATTGAAGATTTGCTTTTCAATGTGATATCAAATTCTGATTTTGATCAAATTATTTTTAGTTTACATATAGTATATGAAAATTCATATAGAAAACAAAGAAATATACATTTAAATAAATTTAATATTCTTTTAGAACAAAACAGTATACACACTTTAGATAACCTCAATAGAAATGATGACATATTAGCGACAGTTGTCAATCTATCAAATAGACATTTAAATGCTACGGAGAATTTAATACTGTCAAAGGGTCTAAACTTTGCTATTACTCAGCCATCCGTTCCAAAATTAGACATAATAAGCTCAGTGGAGAAAATATCTCAATGCTTACCAACCCATGAAAAGGAAGAATACAGAGTGTTATGTAAACTTGAATTGGAAAAATCTACTAAAATTGAACAAAACATAAGCAAAGAGGAACTAAAGGCTATAAGAACTTTAAAAAATGACGACTCCATAATCATCCTACCAGCAGACAAGGGGAATGCAACTGTAATAATGGATAAAATTCAATACGAAAATAAAATTAAAGATCTATTAATAAACGGACCTTATACAAAATTAACAAAAGATCCAACAAAGCCTTTGGAAAACAAAATATATAGAACTTTATTCAAGTTTAAAGATGTTTTAACAAGTTATCAGAGAGGATTAATTACACCTCATTACAGTAAGACTCCTCATTTTTATGGAGTACCGAAAATTCATAAAACGAATATACCACTTAGACCCATTTGTAGTACCATAAATTCTCCTTGTAGTGAACTATCAAAATTTTTATTAAATATTTTAAAACCTTATACAAATAAAAATGACACATTCATAAAAAATACACAACATTTTTTAAATAAATTATCAAATATTGAATTTAATTCAAATAATACTTTGGTAAGTTTTGACATAAATAGTTTATTTACGAATGTGCCATTAAATAAGACTTTAAGTATAGTCAAGACAAAATTAGAGAGTGATGATTCATTGGCAACTAGAACAAGACTAAACATATCGGCTATAATGGAGTTATTAACATTATGTACTGATAATACATATTTTCAACTAAATAATGAATTCTATAAACAAAATTTTGGTCTAGCAATGGGCTCTAGTTTATCTCCATTCTTAGCCGATATATTTATGGAAGATTTTGAAACAAATATCATTTCTAAACAAAATTTCAAACCCACAGTATGGTGGAGGTATGTAGATGATGTATTCTCAATATGGCCTCATGGATCAGAGTTGTTGGACACATTCCTAAACGATATAAACGATAAAGAAGAGACAATAACATTTACCATGGAAAAGGAATATAATAACACGCTACCTTTCCTGGATGTTTTGATCTCTAAGAACGATACTGGATATGAGACTCAGGTGTATAGAAAACCAACACACACCAATAGATATTTAAATTTCAAATCAAATCACAATATTAATGTAAAAAAGGGAATAATTAAATCCTTATACGATAGAGCCAAAATTACTTGTTCTAACGAAAATTCGTTCTTGGAGGAGAAACATTTGTTAACATCTGTTTTATTAAAAAATGATTATCCTTTATCGTTTATAAATAAGGAATTTTCAACAATCGATCGAATAGAACAGAACAACTTAGAACGAGATCCTACAACATACACAAGGAATAATATGAGGAAAATAACAATACCGTACATAAAAGGATTATCAGAAAAACTTAAAAGGATAGGAAATAAATTCAACATTTCAACAACATTCAAAACAACAAACACGTTGAGATCTATTTTGTCCAAAACCAAACCTAACAATGAACAAGAAAGGACAAAGAATTGCATTTATAAAATACCTTGTGAATGCGATCAGTTTTATTTAGGTGAATCATCAAGGCCATTAAATGTTAGAATAAGTGAACATCAATCTTATATTAAAAATAGAGAATTTGATAGATCTCAAATATGTAAACACGCATGGGATAATGAACATAGAGTTCAATGGAATAATTCAAATATAGTCCTAAAAGAAACGGATGGTAAAAAAAGAAAAATCAAAGAAGCGGCTCTAATTATGCTAAATGAGGCCAATTGTGTCGCAAATTCCTCGGCAGAATGTAGTAGGATCTGGTTACCAATATTGAAAGAGGAAGTTATTAATAAGAAAATACCAGTATTAGTAAGTCAGTAACATATAGAGGATACATTATTTATGTTTTTTAAATAACGTAACATAAAATCAGAATTTTGATGTTTGTTGAAGGTAAACTAAATTCACGAACAAATACTTACAATGTCGGGATAGTATTATGAGGTTTTTTTCCTGGTTTTTCCCTCATAATTTACTATGGAATCACTAACAGGAGAATTTTACTGTCATCATGTCATGTGTTTGTCTTTTTAAAGACGAATTACATGCTATGATTTTTTCTGACGGATATTCTCAAGTTAAAGTTGATTTCATGTAATCGAATGAACTATCTTATAAGTAAAGTCGTCCCAGGAGCGCAACTCAACAATATTGGCAATATCATTTTAAAGTCGTCTACTTTAAAATGCATAGTGTATGTCTGAATTGTCAATATAAATGAGTCAGATAAAATTAAATTATCAGAAGAATTTTTTCACTATGTAACAAAAAACAAAATTTGTTTAATTTACTATTTGTATTTTGAGAACGATTTCCGAATTGGAAATTGAAACGTCAATAAATGTATTTTTATCTTTAATGTGGCTTATTCCCAGTTATAAATAGTAATTAATTAAATTTTGTTAACATACCTACGTAAATAGATATTTTTGTTTGAATTTAATTTATTTAGGAGTTATAGTAACCGGAATATTTTACAGAGTGACTTCTCATTGTACAATTTTTAGGTGAATAAGTTAAAATAACTTATGTGAAATAACAATAACTGACTACATACACTTCCCGTCATATAAAACTGATACACTTTTTTCCCAATGTAAACCTGTGTTCAGAAATCAATTCGTTGTTGCCATTACAGATAACGGAATTGCACTAAATCTAAATAAAAAAATAACGATCAAAAATGTATAAACTTTTTATATAGGTATTATTTTTATCATTACCAAAAAAAACTTAATATAAGAAATTAAACAAGCAGAAATAGGGTTGAGTTATTATCCAAAATGTTTGAAGGATCTTTAAACCTAGGGTATTGGCACAGGCAACATTGGAATGCATCTACTGTAATTTTATACTTCAATTACCTACCGAACTCGAACTGTATTCTGTGTCAATAAGTTTTGTAACAGGCAAACTACCAAGAATAATTTATTATTTATTACTAGAACGATAAAAAATGTAAAAAACTAACATTATACTTTATCATACGTATTATATACCAGAAAATATTCGGTTCGAAAAAACGCTTTTCAAAACGTAACAGTTACAATAACATATCTCATCGTAATTTTTTATTACAATAACTTGAAGTTTGTCAATATTGATTATCTGTCATTATTTCTGAATTGAAATATTTTCATAATTTTTTATAAAACACAAATCAATGTATGGGTACTTAATTGAGATGATGGAAAATTACAAAATTAATATGAGAATTTTTTAGAATGCATGTTTAAATAAATTGAATGTGACTGACTGTTCGAGAATACCCGATAATGTTTTAGTTTTTAGTATACTCAAAACTGGCGGTCTGTCACACAGCCTTACTTTTAGCTGCTTTTATATAATATTTTCGTTGAACTGGCAACGGTGCCCTAGAAATCAGAATGACACATATGACAAGATCAACGTGCACAACTTAAAAAACACGATTTTTGATTATAAAAGTTGTACCAGTTTTTTATGACGGGAACGGTACCATCAAATACATTTTATAGATCAACTTATGTTGCTGATTCTTTCTCAATTCTCTACTATTAATTCCATTTTTTCACCTTAGAATATGGATGATGATACTATTGTAATAATTGTTTATTTTAACTTAATCACTAAAGACTGTACAATGAGATTTCGCTCAAATATTGCGGTTACCATAACTCCTAAATAAATTAAAATCAAACAAAAATGTCATTTACGTAATGTTAAATAATAACAAGTAAGTGAAGAAATTTTTGGGCATTACCCTATTTTTGCAGGAATAGGGAAACCTAGTAGATAGGAGAATGCATAGAAAATTAGATAAGAGCGATAACGGAAAAGATATAAAGTGGCGAGAACAGAGAGAAATTAAGACAAAAACAATACGAGAAAGATACATATGGTTACTAGACAGGAACAAAAAGAGTAGTGAAAAGTAATTATATCCAGTGATAAACACTAAAAATACGACATAATAATATATACATGATATATAAAGATAAATTAATATAGTGAAATGAAAAGTTGTACCTGAAAGAGATAATAATACATATAAATAATATTTTAAAGGGTTAAATGAACATACTAATGATCGCAAATACCTAAAACTGGTTTAAACAACCAAAAAGAAGATTATGTACATGGAGAGCACCTGGCGATAATCAAAACCATATAATAAGAAACCAAATTGATTATATATTAATTGACAAACGTTATAGAAATGGAATCAGGGGAGTTAAAACATATCCCGGGGCGGACATCGGTTCCGACCACAATCCTGTTGTTGGTAAAATTTCAATTAAACTAAAAAAAGTCAAATACAGAGAGAAGATAAAACCTAGCCTCGAAAAACGTAAAGATCCAATAGTACAGGCAGAAATAGAGAAAACACTTAATGATACACTTAAAGAAAAGTTCAGTGAAGCACACGCGAAAGCAGAAGAATCGATAGAAAGTATTAGGCACACCTTTAAAACAAAAATCACAACTGTACAAAGAGAACAACTACAAGACAACATCAGAAAAAGAAAGAATACATGGATGACAAAAGAAGTCCTAGAACTGATGGATGTAAGGAGATCTTAAAAAAATCGCAATGAAGAAATATATAAAGAAACCCAGAGAATCATTAGAAACAAAATCAGGAAAGTGGCTTGACTCATATACACCCTGTACTGCAGTGATGATGAACTTTTTAGTCCGAAAACGTTCTGTGATGTAGCCCGAAAGGGTCTTTTAATTATTTACCTTTTATAAATCATTTTTAAATAAACCTTGATTTATGGTATAGTCGGCTACAGGAATTTCATTTTCCTTTGGTTTAAATTCTCGGAACACCTCGAGAACGTATAGGAATCTAGTATTAGTTAATTCTAGGTATTCGAAAACTCTATTACTAGTGAAATCCACCTGAGAATCTAGGAATAAAATTGAGTGGCCGTAAAGAACCTTTTTCTAAGTCATAGGTCTTGTAAAAATCCATTATTAATAATTGGGTAATATAAATTACTATTTAACTGAGAATAAGCCACAATTAAAGATAAAATTACGTTTATTGACGTTTCAATTTCCACTTCGGAAATCGTTCTCAAAATACAAACAGTAAATTAAACAAATTTTGTTTTTTGTTACATAGTGAAAAATTCTTCTAATAATTTAATTTTATCTGACTCATTTATATTGACAATTCAGACATACATTATGCATTTTAAAGTAGACGACTTTAAAATGATATTGCCAATATTGTTGAATTGCGCTCCTGGGACGACTTTACTTATAAGATAGTTCATTCGATTACATGAAATCAACTTTAACTTGAGAATATCCGTCAGAAAAAATCATAGCATGTAGTTCGTCTTTAAAAAGACAAACACATGACATGATGACAGTAAAATTCTCCTGTTAGTGATTCCATAGTAAATTATGAGGGAAAAACCAGGAAGAAAACCTCATAATACTATCCCGACATGGTAAGTATTTGTTCGTGTATTTAGTTTACCTTCAATAAACACCAAAATTCTGATTTTATACGTTTCGTTATTTAAAAAACATAAATGATGTATTCTCTATATGTTACTGACTTACTAATACTGGTATTTTCTTATTAATAACTTCCTCTTTCAATATTGGTAACCAGATCCTACTACATTCGAGGAATAAATTGTAATAATTATAATATAATAAATTGTTACCCTCTATCAAATATACTTTAAATTTAGATGTTTTTTTTATATACCGAGCTACTAAGATTTGTGGTCGTGCCTGCCATTTATCCGTAACTTCTTTTGGAACGGATATCTCATCCCCTTCCAAGACATCCTGAACGCTAAGACATATTACTCCAGATTGAATACCCGCAGCTTTCGTAAATGCAGCAAATGCCGTAGATTCCATTTCAATATTGACAATGTTTTTACTCTTAAGAGATTTTAGATAATTCATTTGGTCTTCTACTGTATAATCACAAAATGCTGCAGAAATTACCTGAAAATCGTCATCAGGTAGAGAAAGAGACTTTAATTCCTGCCATAATTGTTTATCTAATTCGGTTGATCTCGTAAGCAACTGTTCCAGGAGCGCAACTCAACAATATTGGCAATATCATTTTAAAGTCGTCTACTTTAAAATGCATAATGTATGTCTAAATTGTCAATATAAATGAGTCAGATAAAATTAAATTATTAGAAGAATTTTTCACTATGTAACAAAAAACAAAATTTGTTTAATTTACTGTTTGTATTTTGAGAACGATTTCCGAAGTGGAAATTGAAACGTCAATAAACGTATTTTTATCTTTAGTTGTGGGTTATTCCCAGTTAAATAGTAATTAATTTAAAATGCCACAAGCAAATAGCTTCAGAACAATAATTGGATAATATATATACCTAAATGTAAAATAAAATATGTATTAACGTATATCTTCTATCTTCGTCCATACACTGTTTGGCGTTCTTTATATACTAGCTCGGCCGTTTAATCAATTATGTATCTATAATATAATTGGTACTATATCCTTGCATTACATTATAGTTGCAACCTTTCTTATTACACTTTATACTCCACACCTTCATTTTTGTTTATTACAATTTTATGGTTAGATTTCTGAATTAAAAAAATAATTTGACTTACCTTTCAGGAGTCCCAATATCTGGTTTTACAGTATATTTTAATCCGTGTATACTTGTATTTTCAGCAAAGTCCTTATAAGTTTCGTAAACGATCATAAGGAAAGATTTCGGTTTTTTTGGCTGTTTTAATTTTTGGTTCATGTTAAATATTTATATCGATCTATTGATTTCTAAAAAATTTTAACACGTTAGAATGTGTTATAAAATCCAAAAGAAAACAAAAAGAAGATGTTAAATTAAAACATTAAATAATAACGTTTAAGTATTTTGTATTCTGACATTCTTTGAATATTTTATTTGCTCAAAAGGACAACTTAGTTTTGACTTAATTAATATTTTATAAACTGATATAAATGTTAGCAGTAGTTTAGAATAATGTTCAGTAATGGCAAGTGCAAATTATTTGGAATTTATAGAGAGCGTGAAAAGCACCACCGACGATTGCTGGTATAAGCAATCCCCCGTTTACTGGCCAACAGCTTCGGGTGGAGGAGTTAGTAAATGGTAGAGCACCCCTTTGGCCTGGAGTTGGGAAACTGCCTTCAAAGGCGAAAGAACCGTGGAAGCAGTCAACGGCATAGAGATTAGGAAGAAAGATTGGGACGAGACACCTCATTAAAGATCCAGACTGGATAAGTCCTAGTAGAATCAAATGGCAATGCTTGCAGCGAAATTCAATTCCGGAGTAAGCTCCTCAATCGGATCTCCGGGAGGAGCAGTTACAAGTATAACAAAAAGATTAAAATGCAAAGAAGACATCAGAATAGGCACATGGAACGTGAAAACCATGGCACAGAAAGGTTAAATCCATAATGAAATATGAGAAATGGCACACATAAAATTAAATATTATGGGAATAAGCGAAATGCGTTGGCAAGGTTCAGGAACCGCAAATATCGGGGAACACCGCGTTTACTATTCTGAGACAGATAACGGCAAACATAAATTAGGTGTCGGTAATATATTGACAAAAGAAGGGGCACAATCTGTTGACAACTTCATCCCAATCTCAGCAAGAGTGATGCTTATACAACTAGAAGCGAGACCAATCGACATTAATATAATTCAAGTATATGCACCTACAACAGAAGGAGCACAAAAAGAGATAGAAGAACTATATCATAGCATTAATCAAGTCCTGAAAAAGTTAAAAAAGCAAGACCTAACAATTGTTATGGGTGATTTCAACGCCAAAGTTGGAGCCCGAAAAACATCGTCTGCAGTTGGGCCATTTGGTCTAGGAAACCGGAATGATCGGGGAGATACAATGGAGATTTTTGAAATGAAAGGTGAAGGAAATAACTGGAAAGTTTCGAAAACGCAACAGCGGAAAATAACAGATAATGAAGGCAATCTTGCCATAACCAAAGAAGATAAAAAAAAGTATCGAAAGAATACTTGTGGAAACTTTTCCATGACCTTAGAACAGTACAAGAGCCCATCGTTGAAGAAAATTTAGGTCCTGAAATCCTACCAGAAGAAATAACGGCAGCCGTCAGACAAATGAAGGATGGAAAGACACCGGGACTTGATGAAATTCCTGCAGAACTGCTGAAGCTATTAGATACAGAACAAATAAAAATAATAACTGATATATTTAATGAAATATACAAGGCAGGAAAAATACCAATAGAGTGGCTTAAATCGGAGTTCGTACCATTGCCCAAAAAACCAGGAGCAAAAGTTTGTGAAGATTATAGGAGAATAAGCCTAATGAGCCATCTGCTGAAGCTATTTTTAAAAGTCATCCACAAAAGAATTTACCGGAAATGCGAGGAACAAATTGCGCCCAATCAGTTTGGATTTGTGAACGTCGTTGGTACGAGGGAAGATTTATTTAGCGTGCAGATCTTGTTTCAGAAATGTAGAGATGTCAGCTGTAATGTTTTTGCATGCCTAATTGACTACAAGAAGGCTTTCGATAGAGTCAGGCATGAACAAATAATGGAAGTGCTGAAGAGGACAGGGATTGATGGAAGAGACTTAAAAATTATAGCTAATCTGTATTGGAATCAATCAGCGGTACCCCGAATAGATGGAGAATATATAAAACAGGTCAAAATCTTAAGAGGAGTGAGACAGGGGTGCATAATTTTACCACTGATATTCAATCTATACTCGGAGCAAATTTTTGAAGAGGCCCTAAAAGATATTGATGAAGGCATCTCAATAAAAGGAGTCAAGCTTAATAACCTACGGTATGCAGATGATACAATAGTGTTTTCCAATACCATAGAAGGGCTGCAAAACTTAATGAACAAAATAACAGAAACAAGTAGAACCTATGGACTGGATATAAACACCAGCAAAACCAAGCTAATGATCATCAGCAAGCAAAACATAACTGGAGCAAATCTGTATGTGAACCAAATGAGAATTGAACGTGTCTCACAATACAATTACTTGGGAACTATAATCAATGAGTCGTGGATAATACCCAAGAGATTAAATGTCGCATCGGAAGGGCTAAAAGTGCATTCTTGGTTATGAGCTCTGTGTTCAAAAGCCATGACCTCACCCTGAAAACAAAAATAAGGCTCCTTAAATGTTACGTGTACTAAGTGCTACTATCAAAACTTCAGGCGTTTGAATTATGGTTATACAGAAGAGTCCTAAAAATATCATGGACAGACAAAGTCACCAATGAAGAAGTACTGCGGATGATGAACACAATCCCGGATTTGGTCAACATTGTGAAGAGCCGTAAGCTGGAGTACTTGGGACATATAATGAGAAATCAAGGCAGATACGAGCTACTCCAATGCATTTTGCAGGGTAAAATTGAAGGAAAAAGAGCCCCAGGTCGAAGAAGAATATCCTGGCTTGCTAACCTGAAAGCATGGTATAGAAAGACCTCAACACAGCTATTTCGTATAGCAACCAACAAAATCATCATAGCCAGACTGATCGCCAACGTTCGTGACGGACAGGCACACTAAGAAGAAGAAGAAGTGAAAAGTACAAGAAATAAACATGCAATAGACAAATCTTTTAAGGCAGGAACGGTTGATTGTTCTTTAATATATACCACAGTTTATAGGGAGGGAGATGTTGGACTATATTTTAGAAAATTTGTATAAATTAATATGGAAAAGATATTTTAAGGTAGTTACATTAGAAGTAGGTGATATAGAGGGATTCTGTGCGGGATGGAGAAATCCAATAAGTGCGCGAGAGAACGTGTGGCATCATGGAAAACAAGAGTGCGAGAGAGAACGTGTGATGCAGGTGACGATACAGTTTACGATCATACTAAGCGTGATGGTGATGCTAGTTTACACGAGAGGGCGTTACAATTTACAATTTTTCGTACTGTCGACTGTACGTCGACAGGTAGACGTACGATAGCTCGTTTCAAAGGGGACTTGGCATAAAACACAATGATTTATCAAAAACAAAGATGGTGACGATTCTTCTTCTTCTTTCACGCGCCAAGTGCTTAGCGCTTTAACGAACAGGTTTGCGCGACATGTTACGTGATAGGGTTTAACGAATACAATGCAACTACATAGAGAAATTCAAGATGGAAGTTGTTCTACTTCTTCTTCCACATAGCAACTCCTAAACGGTATATCACAGGGAAACGTACGATAGCTCGTTTTAAAGAGAACTCGTATGCAAAACAATGATGTTTCAAAAAAGATAGCGATCACTCTTCTTCTTTCACGCACCTCTCGATGATTAACGTGTATATCGGGTGGATAAAAAAACAGCGTATAGCAAAAAAAATATTTTATTATTCAAAAAAGTACATCTATTTACTGTTAAGAGTTTTTAATAGTTGTAACATATTTTTTTAGTTTGGACAGGATATCCCAAATGGATATTAATTAGTCCTGCCGCAACAATTTTTCTTGTAAATTCATTAAATTTATATTAAGAAGTTGGACGGAAAAAGTATATGTGGCCCTCAATCCATCGAAGGACGAAAGAAATATCCTCATGTATACTAGGAAATATGTCGCTTATCCGCCCTCTCTGTAACTGATAATTTGGAGTTACGTCGAAGTAACCAATATTTTTTATATATACTACCCACCTGAGTCTTGCATCAGGAGTGATGCTCAGATATTTTTTAGTATTCTCATGTGTAACTTATGCCTTATTTTCTCTGACTAGAATGTATTGTCTTCTTTTATAAGTGATATCAATATGAATTGATTTGGTTTTTCTCATCCTAATTCTACATGCTTTAGTCTAATTATTTATCTGATAAAATAGTTCTGTAGGTTATACACTGCTTTTTTGTAAATATTTTTAACTAAGATAAGTATTGTGTCATCAGAGAATGTGACAATACTATTTTGATCCAGTTTAGAGATGTATCTAGTGTACAAAACGCACAGAACTGATTCAATGACACTACTTTTAAAGACATTAGCTCTAATCTGTCTCAAATTAGAGTATTCTTCCTGCTTGATTTTGGAGCATCTGTCTGATATGTATAATTCTAGAAGTAAAGAGTACTGCTCTGCAAAGTAATAACTTATTTTATGTATTAATTCTTTATGGCATACCTTGTCAAAAGCTTGAGCTACATCCAGAAAGTTTTTTCAGTACAGTAAGGTGGCAAACATATAACTGGCTAACCACCTCGAGAGGTGATTTGCCAGGTATATGTCAGAATCACTTCCTTTGATTTTTTACCACTTCAAAGCAAATTTGAGTCTTTATGAGGTACTGAAAAGGTAAGTTAATTGTATAATAATTTTCGTGGGCAACTGCTTTAAAATCTCTTCGTAATGAGATCGAAGCTAGTTGCTGCTTCTGGGTTTATGTTGATTTTTATTTCTGCTTCTTTTTGCAGTTTTGTAAAGCTGCCAAAAAGACAATTTTCTACAATAATTGGAGAAATTTATGATTTAAACCCAAAAATAATACTGAAATGATTTCAGGATAGCTGGTATTTTGTCCAAGATCCTACTAAAACAGACGGGTGACTATGATTATTGAAGAATCTGTTTGCCATCCACTTATGTTTATCGACTTCCCGCTTAACGATATGGTTAATCCTGCTGACGAAACTTTTACCTTAACTTAAGATCGATCTCCTAAAATATTGCAACAATCTCTAATAAACAGTTCTCTGGTGATAACTCGTAATAGTCCCCAACTTTCAACATTATCTCTGAGTCAGTCAGTCACATTTGAAAATCTGCTATTCTAACTGTAAAGACAAACTGTAAACCAAATATCCAAAAAAAGAGTTGATAAAGGAGCTGAAGTGATTAACACAGAAAAATTAACCAATAACATGATTATGAATGAAAAACAAATAATGACAGAAAAATCCGATAAAACACATCTAGCTAAAAAAGTTAATCAAACACAGCTAGCACCTCTTCTAAAAAAGATGATAACTAATGCACAATTTGTAAATATGATTTTTAATATCATATTAATAAGAAAGAATGGATCCAATGCATAACTTGTATGAACTGAGTGTGTGGAATATGTAATAAGAGGTCAAAAAAGAGACAATATAAATGTGAAAGATGCGTTGATGATGATAAAAATAAGAAAAATAAGCGAAATTACTTTAATAAAATTATCAATATTTTTTGTTTATTAATTTAAGATTTTATACCTGAATAAACTTTTTTTTCCTTATTACTTGATTTTTTATTTACAAGCAACTTATTTTAATTTTTCAAAAAGTCGTTTACAAATGACAAATTAGTAATTCCGATTTTGTCCGATAATATATGAGATAGATTTCAATGAGTTTTAAACGGGTGTTTACAAAAGTTCGGAATAATTACTGTTTTTTTTTATTTTTTATAAAAGTTGTAATTTCCAATGTTTTGGTGATTTTTGGCAATGCAAATTATAGAGTATTAATGTTACTTCACGTTAATAACAATAAAATGTTTAAATATTTATAATATATATTAAAAAAATGATTAGTCAAACTTAACAAAAAACCGATCCGAACTTGCCCCACTCCACCCTAATTCTTACGCAATAGTTCGTAAATTATTATTCTAAGCTACTTGTTGGATCACATTAATAATTTTTTATAGATTTATCTTATTGTTTAGTGTTTTTCTTGTTTGGGTGCTATCACCAATAGCGACCACCAACATCGCCATATCGACGAAGAAAATGTAATTCCAGAATTATTATAAATGTATAATATTTCATGGCTACGTTGATGGATGTGGTCTGAGATTTTTTTGTCTAATATCCCATCTCTTGATATTACCTAATCTTCTTCTTCTTCTAGTCTTCTTCTTCGTCTAGAAGAACACTCACGTCCACATTTACGTCCACATCTGAACGTAAGCCTCTTCAAGTCTTCCTTTCCATTGTTTTTTATTGTACGCTACTTGTAGCCAAATTTTCCCGGCAGTTCTTTTCAGATCATCTGTCCATCTCATAATAGGTCTGCCTCTGGGTCTTTTGTGTTGGTATGGTCTCCAGTTTAAAATTGATCTGTGCCATTTGTTTAGATCGCTCCTAGCTACATGTCCAGCGTATTCCCATTTCAACTTTAATGATTTTTGCACCACATCGGTGACTTTGGTTTTCTGTCTTATCCATGTGTTTATTTTCTTGTCCTTAAGTGATATACCTAGCATTGCTCTTTCCATCGCGTGTTGAGTGACTCTAAGTATATTCATATTCTTTTTTGTGATTGTCCATGTTTGTGCCGCATAAGTTAATATCGGAATAATGCATGCATCAAAACCTTTAGATCTAAGATGTAATTGAATTTGTTGATTTCTGAGTATATAGTTCAGTGTCCGAATGCTGCCCAAGCTAACTTTCTTCATCTTTTTGTTTCTTCAGTTTGAATTTCCCTATTTAGTATTATTTTTTGTCCTAAGTATATATATTCTTCAACTTTTTCTATAACTTTATCGTTTATGATTGTCACGGTGTCTTCGGAATGCATGACTTTTGTTTTGTATTCATTTTCAGTCCTATTTCAGAAGATTCGGTATGTAGTTCTAAAAGCATGGTTTGCATTTTTTGTAGGTCAGTAGCTATCAGGATTATGTCATCTGCAAATCGTAGATTACTGAGGTAGCGGCCATTGATTATTCCCTTATATTTCCAATTTAGGTTTTTAAAAACGTCCTCCAAAACTAAGGTGAACAGTTTGGGTGATAAGGTATCTCCTGTTTGACTCCCCTGTTTAATGGTACAGGGTTCGTGTGTTCATTTTCATTTAGGTAGTATGTAGCTGTAGCTTGGTTCATAGTTTCTTTTATTAAGTTAATATATCTGCTGTCTATTCTACAATTTTGCATTGCGTTTATTACGTTTTTAATAAACGCAAATTACCTAACAGTTTCTAATATATCTTTTATAATAATTGAATCAGTGAAATGTAAAAGGATAAAATGTCAAAAACTTTACAAAACATTTTATCTCTTTACCTATTTTTAACAGCATAAAATTCTTAATTAATTTTTTGTAGTATGGGGTAAGTAGAAGATATTTATGTAACAATTAGGTTTTATATGTCCACATTTATTGAGTAATTATTATTTTATTTATTGGAATTTTATCCTTTTACAAGTCAAGTAAAAAATCAACGATATTTTGTTACTACAAACTTATTTATTTACATTTAAATGTTGTTATACAGTTTATTCATCGTCACTTAAATCACTAATAAGACTTTCATCATTCCCCTCCATTGGAATCGATTGGTCCCAGCTTAGGATCTGTTCGTAGAAATGTTTATGTTCCTCTGGTACGTAATACATAATCTTTCTGACATTAACGAGTGTGTTAGCTTTCACTGGCAACATTGAGTGATAGACTTGATCTGTGGGAAGATCCACTGTTCCTCCTTTTTACAACTTGAAAGTTCCAACCACGAAAGAATCAATAAATGAACGAGCGTCGACATATCCATATTTCTCACTGGTATTCTTGAAATGCTTGAATTTACTGATATTAAAATATTATGTCTTGCTTTGGCTTTTTGTAGTTTTTTTAAATATTGAAGGCCACCATGTTTTGAAATCAAGAAAATTTGCATGTTCCAATGGAACTACAAGAAATTTTGGATCCTTTGCTTTAGCTTCTTGAATGATTTTATTGAATTGTTCTGATGTTAAAATACGGTCATGTTTACGAATAGTACGTTTTGATGTGGCAAACTCGTGATCACCTTGAAGAAACTGTGACCGCGAACTGGGAAATAATAGTGAATTGTGTTAAATCTTCCTGTCATTATTAGTGCCAGGAACATTCTTATAATGGTGTGGTTGCAGTTTTGACCACCGCAAACGTCACTAAAAGCATGTAACTCTTTTACTTCGGTGGGTATTTTATCTCTAATGTACTTAGATACTATCATACAAACCTCGTTAGGCTCCTTTTTCGCTGAACCCTCATGATAGGTATAAAATACTATTTTATTAGTTGTTAGGTTATGGACTCTAAAGATATACAACCATAGTTTACGCAGGTAAAACATCTCCTGTACAGGTAATGCAGGCAAATGTACATTTCGCATAAAGTCAAAACTAATTACCATAATGTCTATTCTGTTATTGCACATTTTTTCTGGAACACATTTTATTTTAGAGTAAAATTTTTTAGCTCTTCGTTTATGTATAACAATATCAGCCGCAGATCATAACTTTGCATTCTGGTTAAGAGACGATTTCATTTTCACAGAGTTCTTCGTAGACTAAACAGACGTCAACTTGAGGTCTGCAGAATTTAAAATCAAAGTTTTCCTTATAACAAAAAACCGATCCGAACTTGCCCCACTCCACCCTAATTCTTACGCAATAGTTCGTAAATTATTATTCTAAGCTACTTGTTGGATCACATTATTAAATTTTTTATAGATTTATCTTATTGTTTAGTGTTTTTCTTGTTTGGGTGCAATCACCAATAGCGACCACCAATATCGCCATATCGACGAAGAAAATGTAATTCCAGAATTATTATAAATGTATAATATTTCATGGCTACGTTGATGGATGTGGTCTGAAATTTTTTTGTCTAATATCCCATCTCTTGATATTACCTAATCTTCTTCTTCTTCTAGTCTTCTTCTTCGTCTAGAAATTCACGTCTACATCTGAACATAAGCCTCTTCAAGTCTTTCTTTCCATTGTTTATAGTATTTTAAAAAGAACTCATACTTGACATTATTTGATGCAATTTCAGGATATTTGTCTAAAAACATATCATAGATTTCTTTTACGTTTAAGGTTGCATCTAAATATAAAACTGTCTTTGATGAATAATGAGATGTTTTCTTTGGGTATGATTCAATATGATCTTGGATTTTTTTAACAAGATCATTCGACTTTCTGGGGTGATTTTTATAAAACCCTCTTTTATCATATGGACTCGCCTTTATTTTTTAAGTTAGTAAGACGTTATTATGCTTTATTACTTATTGGATATAAATTTAAAAATACCTTTCTACAAACTTCCACTTTTGTGTTGTTTCGCAATGAAAAATACTTGGAAAAAAAAAAGATGATTGGATTTACTTAGAGTCTTCATTTTTAGGCTTATATCTAGTCACATCGAATCTGTTAATAAGGCCCATCAAAAAAGTGTCTGACTTATTCTTAGGTTGACCATTGTATACAAGTTTAATAATACCTACTCTCTCTTCAGGAAAAAATAAGTCTGTGCATTTTTTCTTGCATAAACAATTAGGCTCAGTCTTCCTTTCTTCAACCAAAACACCGTTGAAAATGACAAATTCTAATCCATCCCTTCTTGCTTTCTTTTCTTTTATTTTGTCAAAATACTACCTCTTCTTTTTACAGGAGACTGACTATTGGAATTATATATATTAGACATCATAAACCATTAAATAATTATCTAATTATTAGAATAAACTAAACTCACTTTACACAACATATAATACAAAACATAACGTTAAAAACTAATGTAATAACAAACACTCTATCCCTATATGCTTTTGGAGAGAAGTTAATATGATCAGGTGACAAGTGAAAAGTTAAAAAAAGAATAGAAAATAGAAAACAAAAAAGAATCAAGAATATATAAAATTAGAATATTATCCTTTAAGATGTCAATGATGAAAATAATTTCGTTGAGGTCAAAAGGATAACATTCCAGAAATGTTATCCTTTTAGATTTCATTTGGTTAACATTCCATCACAATGTGATGGAATATTATCTGTCTTTGACTAAGTCTGTAGAGCTTTGTAAACTGAACAAAACTGCTATCTTAAATAAATTTGGCAAAAAATGGAATGTTATCCTTTTAGATCTCACCGATTCAATTGCACTATATGCACTTTTGCCGCATTATCCGGATATACATTAAGTAATATTCTTGTCTATACTCAGACCAAACTAGAAGAAACTCTGAAAGTGAATATAAAAGTGAGCCCTCCCCCAAAATATTGAAGGCAGAAGTTGTAAGGCAATCAAACAGAGCAAATGGGGAAAAGTACCAGGCCCAGGCGACATATACATAGAGTTCAGAAGCTATTTTCTTGTGGCATTTTAAATTAATTACTATTTAACTGGGAATAAGCCACAATTAAAGGTAAAAATTCATTTATTGACGTTTCAATTTCCACTTCGGAAATCGGAGTTCGGAAAACGATTTTCGAAGTGGAACTTGACACGTCAATAAATGTGTTTTTACATTTAATTGTGGCTTATTCCCAGTTAAATAGTAGTTAATATACATAGAGGTTCTAACAATATTAAGTGAAGACAATTTAGACGCCTTGGTAGATCTTTTTAATGACATTTATGGGTTCGGTCAAATACCACAGGACTGGCTTCAATCAACCTTTATACCAATTCCAAAAAAGCCAAGCTAATAGCTGCGACCAATTCCGAATGATCAGCTTATTGAGCCAGGTCCTAAACCTCTTCTTCAAGATAATTCACACAAGAATATACAACAGATATGAAAGAGACATTAGCTCCACACAGTTCGGTTTCAGACAAGGATTTGCCACAAGAGAAGCATTTCATAGCTTAACTGTCCTACTTCAGAAATGCAGACATCAGCAAAAAAATGTCTTTCTATGCTTTATAGATTATTAGAAAGCATTCGATTGTGTTAATCATTCAGAATTAGTAAGATTGCTCCAGGAACGTTCGATAGATGAGAATGACCTTAAAATCATAAAAAACCTTTATATAAATCAAGAGGCATCTGTGAGAGTAGGACTGGAATCTAGATCATATTTCTCAATCAAAAAAGGTGTACGACAGGGTTGTGTTCTGTCACCTCTCCTTTTTAATCTTTACTCTAAAATGGACAGACTATTAGTAATCTTCGCTATGCTGATGATACAGTCATATTAGCTGATAGCCAAGAAGCGCTACAACGACTAATAGATAGAATAAACACTGAGGGAGAACGACTGGGCTTGAAGATTAATATAGACAAGACGAAGGTAATGGTGGTTAGTAGAATACGAAATATGCAATTAAATATAAGTGTAAACAACAAGAACATCCAAAAGGTCCCCAAGTTTAGATATCTCGGTAGTTGCATAACTGAAGATCTAGATCCAGACATAGGGATACGTAGCAGGATTGAGCAAGCCAGAACAGCATTTACTAATATGAGAACCTTGTTAAGTAACAGTAGCCGCAACTTACCGCTTCGATATCGCTTTGTAAAATGTTACATTTACTCCATACTGCTATATGGTGTAGAAACCTGGACCATAAAGGCCAATGTGATCAAACCGATTAGAGGCCTTTGAAATGTGGGTATTTAGAAGACTACTTAAAATTCCCTGGACAGATCACACAACAAATGTCGAAGTATTAAATCGAATGGGCAGAGAACGAGAATTGCTACCAATAATAAAAAGAAGAAAAACTGCTTATCTGGGTCATATATTTCAAAATTCCAAGTACCAGTTCTTAAAGCTTATTATGGAAGGGAGGAAGATAGAAGGAAAACGAGGCATCGGAAGAAAGAAATACTCATGGCTCAAAATCTTGAGAGCCACACAAGATCAAGAAGAGTATGCTAGAATTGTCGCCAACATCCACTAATTGGATAGGGCACCATAAGAACAAGAATATTCTTGTATTTTTATGTGAAGCAAACGTCTGATATACCCATTTAAATGTAAGTATTGGTATAGGCGAATATAGTAGATATCCTGTGAAATATAAATTCGACTACAGCAAACAATTGAACATTAAAATATGTGAACATTTTCTGTAAAATAACAGAAATAAGAAATAGAGGAAATAAGTGTACAGAATTATACTACAGACTTAATACAACAATACTAGGAAATAGAAACACTAGGAGGTCCAGAGAATAATTCACAATACGATAACAGTGCCAATAATAACATACGCAAGCAAAAACTGGACAATTCATAAAAAACATTAATCAAACTTCAACGCAATCGAATTGGACAGGATAAATATGAAGATATCAGACAAACGATAGAGCAGAAACCTTTTACTGTACATTAATTAATTAAACCAGAATTTATTACAAGGAAATATCAGAATTGGGAAGTAGAATGAAAAGGAGAAAGGGAAGACCCAGAAAAAAAATGGATAGATCTAAGAAATAAGAAGAAATAAAGGGAAAACTTTTGAGGAGTTTAGATGATGCAAAATATATAAATGCATGGTAAAAATGGGTAAAGGAAGAATCCGAAGCTTAAGAGGGTAAAAAGATAAGAGAAGGTAAGGAAGAAGAACATTTTCTCAAATATGCAAGGTACTGCATACCACAAAAAATATCTATATCCGATCCATTCTTGGATTTTTTTGCCAAGATATTCTGCTTTTTCCCGGATTTTGTTCTTTTTTTTCTTTTGCATAATCAACATAAAATGAATATTTTCCGTTTGTCTGTATATGAGTCAAATATTGAAGTTTCTACATTTTAATAGCTATTATAATCTCACATTATTTACTCTCTATGTAACACCTCTACCTCTACATTCGTTACTCTATTGGTATATAAAATTCTTTACATTCTCCTAGGACATCCATCTCAACAGAGCTTTTTTAGTTCTGATTCTTTTATTGCCAATTAGCCCAAGCTGTGGATAAAAAAGTTAATTTCATGCACTAATTAGTGAATTTTTAAAACCTTCTCTGTGTTATAAAAGGTGTTGTCAGGAACTCCTCAGCCCGTACAAAAGCAAGTTTTTGAGTATTATTTATTTATGTGACTAAGTTTTTTTTTTCTAATTATAGATCTTGAGGTCTGCATTCATAATCTGAGAGTTGCAAACTACGGCGGTGTTAATGAGATGCTTCAGCTCTAAATGTATTTAAAAAATAAATAAATAACTATATTTTTACGGTAATAAATAACAAGTAGAAACATTATTTTGGTTTTGTTTTACATTTTAATGGTAAAATACAAATACTAGAGAAGAGAATGCGAATCTTAGTTCTATGATATTTTTTTTTTTTTTTTTTCATAAAGTTATAAACTTTTACTTTTTTTGTTTTATGATATAGAAGTTATGCTAATTCCAATGACTGATGCAGTTTTACAAAATCTTATTTTCTTGAGTATTAAAACGGCTTCAATCTTATACATTAAAAAACTCTGTCAAATAAACGTCAAATCGAAAGGCGCATTATTTTGAAGCTCTTCCAAAACATATTAATTTTAAAGGTTTTTTTCTTCAATTTGACGGTATCACTTGTAGTGGTAAACACACCTTAAACTAGTGGTCTGTAAGAAAGTGTATATTTCGGGTGTAGGTAGTTTAATCTTAAAAAAAAAATCGACATGGAAGAAATTCCACCGAAGCCTCCAGATAGAGGGAAATTTTATATAGAATTTGAAGAAGATAGGATGATGAAATTTGAGGAATTAAAAAAAATAGCAACATTACAGTAAATGATAAGGTAACAAAAGAACAAAGCCAAACAACTAACACTAACGAGGTAGGTAACCAATTTAATTTTAATAACGAGACAAGTTTGACACAATTTAATAAAATAGATAGATCAGGTAATCCAAATTTGAATAAAGTTATAAATTTAAGATTAAATAATAGATATAAATTAGGAGAGGATGCACCATATATATATAATATATATATATATATATATATATATATATATATATATATATATATATATATATATATATATATATATATAGAAAATAAAAACGGTAATATCGGCAAATTACACAGGATAGGCACGGCCCGATTAATTTTACGTTCAGTATAACCCGACAAGCGAGAGCTGGCGGGTTGCGCGTAGAAGAAATTGAAAAGTGTTCACCGTTTAAGTCATGTACATCGTGTACATCGTGTATAACCGTTTAAGTACCTATACTATATACCTATAATCGCGATTAAGTACCTCTCCTATCTCTCTTAGAATAATTCCTTTTCTATTTTCGAGCAGGTCACCCGCCAGCTCTCGCTTGTCGGATTATACCTGAAATTGAAAATAACATCACACAAATTACAGTAGTTGGTAGGAATAAAATTAAGGTAGAACTTAATAATTTTACTAGTGCTAATAAATTAATTGAATCTGATAATTTAAAAAGCAAACAGTACGAGGCATAATATATTCCAACGTTTTTTACGCAAAGAAAAGGAGTTATAAAATCTGTAGATAAAGAGATAGAAAAGGATGATTTGTTATCATTAATTCAACCTAGGTTTGGAATAAGGTTTGAAGTCTTACATGTAAAAAGAATAATGCGAAAAGTGGTACAAGAAAATTGATCTACTATCTATGTAAAACCTGGAACTGTAATAGTAACGTTTAAAGGTCAGTCTATACCTACCAACGTAGTAATAGAAAAAATAATATACGAGGTTGAAAATTACACACCCAGAATGCTACAATGTTTAAAGTGCTTGAGATTTGGGCACATACGTGCTCAATGTAGGGGAAAGATAGGTGTGAAAAATACGGTGAAGAACATAATAAATCGAATTGTTCCAATCCTATCAATCTATTTTGTGTATTGTGCAAAGAAAACATAGCCCTATTGACAAGGGAGCAAATTGCACGGAAAGAGAAAAACAGGAATATATTAAAAAGATTATGAATACTGAAAATATAACATATTACGAAGCTAATAATAAATATAGAAAATATTATTCAACAGTAAGTAAAGAACAAGAGAGTACTTCCAATAAATATACAATCTATAAACAAAAACGATCAAGTAGTATTAATTCTACTAACGTAGACAGAGAGATAATGGAAGCGCACAGAAAAATCTTGCAAACTTGGGATGTTGTGGACAATACTTAAGGATCAAATCATTTTGCTATTGTTATAAAATCAAATATTAATGTTAATAAAGCGGAATTTGTAAATACAAAATTCCAATGGAATATAAATAAAGCGGACTGGTCTCTTTTCTCTTCTATCACTGATAATTTCATGGAACGCGATAATAATTTAGATTACCAACAATTTTTAAATAAATTAAACGAATATTGTAAAATATGCATACCAGAGAAAAGAATAGGGACTAGTCCACGATTTAGGAAAACTTGGTGGAATGACAATTGTAAAAAGGTTATTTAAGCACAACAACTTGCTTTACGCAAGTTTAAGTTACAGTCCAATATACAAAATTATATAAATTATAATAAATGTGTAGCAGAAACCAAAAAAGTTATATTAAAGAGTAAGCGTAATGCATGGAAAACTTTTTGTGGAACTTTAAACAAAAATACACCAATAAAAAATATGTGGAATCAAGTCAAACGTTTACAAAACATCTTTAAGCCACAAATAAATTCAGTGACCGAAGGAGAATGGATTGAGGACTTTTTGAGAAAATTATGTCCAGATAATATATTTTCAAAAATTAATGTAATGGAAAGTAAAAACTCTAATCATCCACTTTCAGTGCCATTTAGTTTATACGAATTAGAAATAAGTCTTAAGAACAAGAAAAACACTTCTCTGAGAATAGATAATATACATTATATTATTTTGGCAAATTTACATCAAAAAGGAAAAGAAACACTATTAAAAAGTTTTAATCAAATATGGCAATCAGAAGATATTCCAGATAGTTGGAGAGAGTACCGGGTGATTCCCATACTTAAAGCAAATCGAAATTCTGATTCGGCAGAATCTTATAGAGGTATTTCATTAAGCTCCTGTATAACAAAAACACTGGAAAGAATGATAAAACTTAGGCTCGAAAGATGGTTAGAAAAAAATAATAAACTATCACAAACACAATTTGGAGTTCGTAAAAATCATTCTATCGTGGAAGCAGTGAACCACTTGGTAACAGATATAAATTTAGGATTTACGTCAAATTCTTTAGTAACAGCTCTTTTATTAGATGTTGAATCAGCATACGACAACGTTAATTTAAGTATCCTATACAACAAAATGACACAAATAGGTCTTCCCGAATGTTTCTGTCAAAAAATAATAAAACTATATGACTGTAGAAAAATTTATATATCGGTAAATGGTAACACAATTGGTCCAAGGGTAGCGATGGATGGTTTAGCTCAAGGAGGAATATTAAGCCCATTGTTTTATTTAATTTTTACTGCTGATCTAGTAAAAAATTTAAACTCCACAAGAATTTTACAATTTTCAGATGATATAGTCATTTATCAAGAGCACATTAAAATAGAAAATGCAGTCAAATCCATTGAAGAAGGAGTCAATCATATTAAAACATGCAGTGAATTACATGGACTAAATATCTCTGATTCGAAAACTAAATTATGTATTTTTACAAGGAAACGAAAAGAGATACCCAATAAACAATGTCTCCTATCCAGTGCAAAATTGTTAAATATTTGGGCATTACTCTTGATAGACACCTTCTATGGAAAGAACATATAGACAATATAGTTAAAAAAACAGAAAAGGGAATAAATCTTCTTCGATTCGTGTCACACTTACGATGGGGAGTAGATCCAAATATTTCTTTGTTATTATTTAAAAATAATATAAGCGCTATAATCGACTATGGATCAATATTATACAGTGACGCATCACAGTGTCATTTAAACAAAATAGACAAAATCGTTAATAAATGCGTTAGATTGTGTATAGGAGCCCTAAGAAGTACACCCATTAATAACTTACAAGTCGAATGCTGTGAAATGCCAATGGATATAAGACGAAAAAAACTTGGCATCAGACTTTTAGTTAGATTGTACGAGAAAAAGTCAAGTTTAATATTCAAAATACACCAGTTGTTCTTAGCAGACTTAACAGAAAAATATTGGATAAAAAAAACTCTAAATATAGTAGATTTTTATTCAAAAATGACAATATATGATAAACAACTATATAAATATGACATAAACCCAAATTACAGTATTGACTTTAATACTCTAGAACAAGTTCAGGTATACTTCTTAAGGGACTACAGCAATTTACGTTTATCTTTAAGAAAATTAATGTTTATATCTGACAGTTCTCAATTGTTCAAAGATTGTTATATACTATATACAGATGCATCCAAAAGAATCGAAGGTGTGGGATGTGCATACTGAGATGACAATAATAAAAACAGTAAAATGTTTAAACTCAATTCCATCATGAGTATATACACAGCTGAATTAATAGCGATAGTGGAAGCACTAAAATATTTATCTAATATAAATCATTCAAAGTTTATAATTTATAGTGACAGCAAAAGTTCTTTAAGTAAAATAACTGCCATAAATCCTAAATCAAAAGTAAATTACGTTGAATTATATATAATAAATAAAATTAAAGAACTTCAGCAACAAGTCAAAACTGTTAAATTGGCATGGGTTAAAAGCCATTGTCAATAACTGGAAATGAGATAGTAGATGAATTGGCAAAAAACGCTGTGACAAAAGGAGTATTAACTAATTATCTTTGTACGCCTAGTAAAGGTATAGTAATGGGAATATAAATACAGGAAAGCATTACAGAGCAATCTGAAACCATATTACGGATAAATCTTGGTTTGCTAAAATGGAGTCAACAAAGGATATGACAAGAACTATATGCAGAATGAGATTTAACCACTGTCTTACACCATCATATATGTTTAAAATGAATCTAGCTGATAGCCCACAATGTACTTGTAATCAGATTGGTAACCTACAACATAAAATTTTAGACTGTTCTCTTATTTCCAATAAGGTTAATCATTTTTTTAATTTGCTGTATTCTTTGACCGATGTCCACCATCCCATTAATTTAAGTTATTTATAACATTAGAAAACAATGAGTTTTTATATAGATTATTGTATAAACATGTTTTAGATATTAAACTCAAATTTTAATTGTAAATATAGATTAAGTTTTGTAATTTGTTAGAAAAAAAAAGAAAAAAAAAAGAAAAAAATAAAAATATTAAAAAAAAAATAAAATAAATAAAAAAAATAAAAAAATAAATAAAAAGAAAATAAAAAAACTAATAATAAAAAAAGGAAATAAAAAAAATAATAAAGAAAAATTAAGAAACAAATAAAAAAATAAATAAAAAAAAAGAGAAAAAATGAGGAACTTGGACAGTCCACTGTAAAGTAGCTATCGAATTAAGTAGATAGCTGCAGAAGAGTTTACTGTGGAACTCTGAGGACCTCATCACTTATAAATAACTAACATATATAAATAACTAAAAAACAATTAATAGAAAAAAAACTATATATTAGAGATCAACACTGGTGATAGTAAGATTAGTGTTAGTAGGAATTTAGTATAATATATAGGAAACAATGACTAATAAAAAATGAGTACAAATTGTAAGATTGGCGAATGGATTTAGTGTCCGCAGTCATTTAAACACAAACAAACAACAACCATACATTAAAAATTATTATGCAAGCATTTTTACAAAAACCATGCCTATTTTAATAAAGACCCGTTTTTTAACTTTCAACGCCAATTAAAAAGTAACAATTGACCAAAATTAGACTCATAAAAGCTTAAATTAAAACTTATCTAATATACTTTTAAGATTTTATGGCTATCCTATATTTTACAAAGTCACATCTTAGTCTTGTTGCATGTTAATTTCTATTGAATTTCTTAAATTTAAAGTGTCTGTCAACACTGTATTTTCAGTTGAATCTGTCTAGAAATTATTAATTTTATCGCTTTAAATACGTATAAGAGTATTAAGAGTGTGTACCGGGTTTCTCATTATATTTTGACCCCCACTTATTTTTCTGAATTTCGGGAATACAAAAAAAGTTTCAAATAAAATTGTATTATTTTATCTATACCGACCAACAATGTAGCAACAGACCAAATTTTGTATACAGGGAGTGCCCAATAAAATGCATCTTCAATATTTCAAATGGGACACCCTGTATTATTTTATAGTTTTGAGTAGCCCTGCATTTCCTGATTACCAATATAAAACATTGTATAGCATTTGCGGAAATGCGAATGCGCCAAATTTAAATTGTCTGACACTTATTAACAGTAGCTATAAAATAGTTTTCAGAATGTGTCTTAGACGAGAAACTTTAAAAAAATATTAACGATAACAGTCTAAAATATGACACAATTGTTAAAAAACTTCAATATAAATAAGCTTTCATGTGACAGTTGGGACAAACAATAACGTAACCCAACTAAATTTGATTTATTAAACAAGGAAAGATTCTCTTTCCTTGTTTAATGTGGCCTCTCAAGACGGCATTTCCGTCTAACGATATTTTACCCACTACCTTTACATTCCCTCTTTTGTTTTTTTGCTCGATAAGCACTACAAAAGGGTAACCATAGGTGGCTATGCAACTGACATTTCAAAATGAAACAATTATTAATTTATTATAAACTGTCAGTCCTCATACCGAAAAGGGTTATACTGCAGTTGAAAAAGGAGATATATTCTCAATTTATGTAAAAAATAATAAAAACAAGCAAGCGGCAGGAAGAGAATATAGGTTGATTTATCCAGATCGACAGACTCCTTCTGCAAATACATTTTTATCTAATTATCGTCATGTCATAATTGAAAAAATGTTTGAACAGAAGAAACGTAATATCATAGGAAATGATGGTGAAGATCTTAATACTTTGCTTTACTTTGAAGGTAAAATTAAATACTTAAATAATAGATTAAATCCATAATAACATTTTTATTTTAGAAAATTCAGAAACTAGTCTAAACAATGCTACTAATGCATTAGAGAAAAACCTTCCGAAGATACATAGAGTTTTAAAAAAGCACAACTACAAGCTGTACAAAATATTACCGCTACGAGAACTTACCGATATTCATAAGAGAAAGCGTTTACAGTTCTGTCAAGACATGATTACAAATTTGAAGAATGATCCTAATTATTTTTGTAACATCTTATGGACAGTTGAATTAAATTTTTCAACTTCAGAAATTTTTAATAGAAGTAATAGGTATTCGTGGGAACAGAAAAATAATGGAAAAAGAAAAATTAAGCAAATAAAAAAGTCAGGAAGAAAATCAATAAATGTGTGGTGCGGAATATTTCAAAACAAAATAGTTGGATCATCATATTTGGACACAGACATGACAGAAGTGGATGCGTTATTAAATCAAAATTATACACAAAATCAATTAAATAGTATGATATGGCAACAAGATGGAGCACCGCCACATAATGTTGTAGCCGTTCAAGAACATTTAAGTAATCAATTTAATGTGTGGATCGGCAATAAGGGTAGTATTACATGGCCACCAAATAGACCCGACTTAACAGCACGTGATAGCTTTTATAGGGGTTTTTAAAAGAAAAAGTGTATTTTGATCTAAATACAAATTACAAATATTATCACTATCACGGCAAAATTTCCCGCGGAAATTGAAAATTTAAATGGTCATAATAACACAATATCTGACGCATTAGAAAATATGAGACGAACTTGTGCATTGATCACAATGGAGAGCACTTTGAGCATCTTTTTAATCTTAAATGTAGTATTCTAGAGGAAAGGATGCAAATATGGGCTACCCATTTTGTATTTTCTTTGTAAAAAAAGAATAAAAATTCTATTTCAATTCCAAAGGTACGTAAGAATACTTATATTTAGTTACTTATAACCTGCCCAAAGTTCAAATTGATTAAAAAATATATAACTGTTTTAAACGTACAAATAATGAAAAATTGTACTTTTGCGTCGTTTGAATAATGATTCTAAATATGGGCTACTCCGAAAAATATGTCTTAAATTTGTGTGAAATGAGATAAATGCGTGAAAAATTAATTTGAATATCTAAAATACAAACAATATATCAAATAACTCGTAGACAATGACGTGTGTGTTTCTTTTTTTACTGTGAGATAATCTATTTGCAAAAGTCACACACATATTCTTCTTTTTCGGTCCCAGCGCACTCGTTATGTACCCACAAATGGCACATGAAGCACTTGACCCATATTTCACCAAGATTATCCTCTGAAAAAAGTGCTTCGCAAAACATACACGTTACGTCACCTGCGTCTTGTGTAGGCTGTGTAGAAGGAAACTCATTGTAATCGCTCTCATCATCTGCAGGCACATATTCCTCTTCATCCTCGCTACTAGAACCCGATTTCTTTTTTTGGTTCTTTGTGACTTTGATAACCTGCTTACGTTTTCCTTTTTTTATTTCTTTTCCTTTTCTTTTTTCTTTGCTTTTTCCTACTTCGTTTTGCTTTCCTTTGTCTTTGTTGAGAGATTGGATCAGTTTATTTTTGTAAGGTGAAGAGGTTATCACTGAACACTTACTTGGCTTACGCCCACGATTGGAGGTTTTTTCTTCAATAATGGCACAGGAGAAATATCATATGGTGTTGTCAGAGATGTTCTTGAAGACCCAGATGTGGAAGGATTTGATGGGATGGGCTTATTCTCAAATAATTTTCTTTTTACACCAAGCTCTGCACAAGGTCTTCCGCAAGGCGTGGCAGACTTTCTGTAAATATGTTTTTTATCATCCTCATCACAAGTATGTTTTTATTCAAGGGATAAATCCCTGTAGCTCTAAATCCATTAACGGCAATCTCTCCAGTTTGGCATTTCGAATAAGCTCTCCTAAAGAGCTCTGACACATCAAATGCACTTAATGGGCGATTATTGTGGCGCAACCAGACCCGGATCTCTTCGCTGTAGTAAGCCTTAAGAACACCCATGTAAGTTTTGTTCAATGGCTGGAGTTTGTGGGTGCAATGGGGAGGCAAGACAATTATAGTGACATGATTATCTCTAGCTAAATCTATGACATCTATATTACGTATGTGGCTGTAATGACCATCCATAATAAGCAGGATTGGTGATTTTTTTGTGGGTTTCACTGTGTCAGTGAAATGTTGAAACCATCTTGTAAAAATATTGCTTTGTATCCATCCACTGGGATGCACTGCCATGATGGAACCTGGAGGAGCTCCTTTCATCAGTTGCTGGTTAATATTTTTACGTGGGAATATCATCATTGGTGGGATGAATTGGCCAGCAGCGCTCATCAACGTCACGACGGTTATCAGAGAGCCCCTTTCAACAGAAGTTAATGATGCAATTTGTCGTTTCACTTTTCGGCCTACTACCTGTGCAATCTTGTTTTGTACAACCGTAAGACCTGTCTCGTCCACATTGAAGATACATTCAGGTGGGTAAAATTGTTTGTCATATTCTGTTTCCAGAACATTGAAAAAGGATGCGACATTTTCTTTGTTAAAGCCTCTTGCTCGTGAATATGGTGTTCCCGTTGGTCGTCGTACTGATAGCTGTTTATGGCGTTACAGGAAAAGCCTCGGCTCTGCCTGCCATATTACCTCCAAACGGATGTTTGATATTGTTCCTGTAAGCTAAGACGTACGCCATCCTCCTAAGATCTTTTCTGGTTAATCCATGAAATTTAGCTTCCATTTCCAAAATATAACGCACTAACTCGTCCTCAAGATCATTCCCTAAGACAGCTTTACGCCCTAACTTTATTTGAGCAGCTTCAATTGGCTTTAGATCAAGTTTTTTGCAGAACGTTGCTAAGTAGAACGTGGGACATTAAACGTTTTTGCAGCTTTCAGTGTACCCATTTCGTGCTGCCTGACAGCTATAATTGCACGTTCCATATCTCTCCCGTCCCATTTTTTTCTTTTTTTAGCTTCTTTCAGCTGTTGTTTTGACATCCTGAAACAATTGAAGTGTTTTACATTGTTCTAAATATGGGCCACTGGCCCATAATGAAAACAGGGGCATAGCCCATATTGTAAACACGCTTGCTTTGCACAACAGAAGAAGTTATGTATAAAAGTAGTCAATTTGAAGAAAACTTATTAGCATTATATCAAAGACTGATTATAGAGCTTCAACGTGAAACAGACGTTTTTTTTTTTTTTTAATAAGTGTTGATTTTCAAATACTGGAATTTATCAACTTACCCGAAAAAGTTTTGACACACACCAATCGACAAACAATTATTATAAACTATAAAATGTCTACCACTGTGGCGCCATCACTGAGGTGATAGTTTAACTTCGCCAAATACCGTTTGCAATAGTCAAAATGTAGAGATCTGCAACGAATAGCGGTGAATCCAACCTAGCCCATATTACAAGACCAGCCCATATTTGCAGCCTTTCCTCTAAGTCATTAATTTTGTTAACTTTCTAAATATATTTTTTTCTTTTCTTAGTATAGTATAGTATAGTAGTACCATACGCCATTATAGAACAAAACTAATGCTGCACTATGTTATAAATTTGTAATCAAGACATGCAGGGCTACTCAAAACTATAAAAAAATACAGGGTGTCCCATTTGAAATATTGAAGACGCATTTTATTGGACACTCCCTGTATACAAAATTTGGTCTGTTGCTACAATGTTGGTCGGTACAGATAAAATAATACAACTTTTATTTAAAACTTTTTTTGTATTCCCGAAATTAAGGAAAATAAGTGGGGGGTCAAAATATAATGAGAAACCCTGTACTTAAAAGTTCGTTTTAAGTAATGAATTACGGTTCTCTCTTAATTTAGTCCACTTGAGAGCGATTTCACATAATAACTCTCAAAATTTAATTTTGTTTTGGCCATGATTAAATTAAAGTGTTAAAATATTCTCATGTGAAAGAAAACCACCCCCTTTTTTTAATTACCTTTGGAGAGCTTATAAAAGAAATACAAGGTCCAATTTCACTCTCAGTCCTAAGCTGTCTGTCGAAAATGGAATATGATGTTTATATTTATACCCCATTTCTCGTGCTGTTTAGTTGTAATGAAACCTGCATATTATGCGGTGAGTTAATAACTATTTCTTGTCAATCTTTATAAATTCGGTAATTTTTATCGTAAATTTTTTCTTTCGTATAGGGTTTCACAGACCACCCCTTTTGTCAATGTCGGGGCCAACCGACTTTAGCGATATTTTTGCGGAAGAAGGCAAAGATAATGTTGTTCTACATCTGGTCATTAGCCAACGAGATAAAAGGGAATTTTGGAGAGCACTAACCTTCGGTTCGTTTAAATACTACCGAAGCCCATCTGTTTTGGTCGAATCAGATGTTCTCTACGAATGTCATCAGACTATAATGTGAGTATTAACTAATTAATTTTGGCCATTTATGTTAAAGTTTTATTTTGATTATCGCCTATTTAATTAAAAAAAAACAAATTTTTAGAAAAAATTCTTTTAATAATTTATATTTACCTGATTCATTTATCGTGACAATTCAGACATATAGAAGAAAGTCGCCTAATATGGGGATAGTACAATAGTGATGTGGTACCTCATATTAGGCGAGATACCGCTAGGAATATTTAATTTTAGCTGCATTTACAAGCAAGCGGGTGGGCTGGCAGATGTCAACGTCATTTTCGGCTTTCCAGATTTCTCGAAAAATACGTATCATAATAACACTACATACGTTTACGTTTTCAAAAATTCTAGGAGTTTAGAATTTTCAAAAAAATTTTAATATTTTTAATTTATCCATATTTAATTGAAAGACAATTTTTCTGTGCCATAAAAAAATTTAAGGCATAAGGAATTATCACTAAGAATGCCTCAAGGAATATCCTATGAGCGTATGAAATCATTCACCAAAGAAAACGTTACGGCATTTTTTAATGTATATGAACCACTTTAAAAAAAAATAAATTACAATTTTAAAACAAACGTTTTTTTACAAAAAACGAATTGTTAAATTAATTGATCTTTATTAACCACAGTTATGTGGTTTTTAGCGCAACAGGCTAATATATACCGCTCTTTTTAATTTTTGCTGGAACAAATATGAAAATGAAGCTAATGTATGGCGCTCTGCCTGGATCTAAATATGCGTGTCATGTATCTGGCTGGATTTAACAAGAAATTTTTGTTGATCGGCTCTTGCGCGAGAAAACGATATACACATAATATATGCCTTCCACCGCATTCGACACATAAAAAGAGCTACTAGACTACAGAAGATCACAAACTGGCTTAGGCTTAATCCAGTACGTGTTGTAACAGGTTATCAAGTACGAGAACTTTTTGGAAACGCTTATATAAAAGCAGCGACTACAGATACAGCAATTGATGAGTTTAAGTAAACTGTTATGTCACAGAAATGCAAGAAACAGTTGAAGAAAGGGTAAAATAACAAAGAGTTAATGAATAAGCAGTGGAAGGAAAAACAGTGAATGAAGAAATCATAAAAGAAGCAGTAGAGGAAAAGATATTTTATAAAAATGTACCAGGAGAAAAAACTCCTAAAAACAGGTTACTCCTACAGAGTTAATGCCTGTTCCAAAAGCTTTAAAAAATATCCTTAAAAAATGCAAGTGGTGACAAAGCTGCCATTGTAACAAACATTCCACACAAAGATAAATTAGAGAGCAGTATTGAAAAAAGGAAATTACCTTTAACTTCTGACGTTAAAAGAAAGGTAAATAATTCAAAAACAAATAAACAAAAAAAAACTAAACCTGCACAACAAAAAAAGAAATTGTCAGTCATTTATAAAGAATTCTTAGTATCCACCGAAAAACAAAACTGTTAGCGGCAATATTGTAATCGACGCCTTTGAAAATTTCAAATGGCGTTATAAAAACATTGTATCCAAAAATTATATAATGATGATAAAAAATATATGATAAAAACAGTATACATAAATTTTAATATATCTAGTAAACATTGCTAAAGGAGAAGAAGGTACAATACCAAAATGGTATAGAATTCCAAATCAAAAAATCAAAAGAATATTTTTTGTTGATGGGTGAAAGTTAAAGTTGAACATTCTAGGGCTATTAAACATTCTGGGTATTAGGTGTTTATTTTTACAAACACCAGGTAAGAACGACACTTACTTAATTATACCAAACTTTTGTTAGTAAATACAAACTCGATACTATTTTGTACATTTCGCTTCTATAATTAAATTACCTTTAAATCTTAAGCAACATGAATCTTTTATTTGTATACTATATATATTTTAAAATCCATAAAATTTTTAATTCTTATAATTGCATTCCTAAAATGTGCCTTATTTTATAAAAAAAGTCATACATTCTTAATTTTAATAATATTTTCAGGGGCCTTCTACTTCTGAGCAATAGTTACATGCTAATTTGTCATGATCCTTAAGAGCAAGATCACAGAAATGCTAGAGTTTACCCTTAGTTATCTAAAGATGGTCCTTTAAGGAAGAGTATTTTAGAAGGTATGGAACTTATAACAAACCAGTACTAATGAATATAGAGACATCTATATTTATTTATCAAAAAGATATTAAAAGATTAAATGAACATTGGTGCAAAAATTCCTACATGAAGTCGTCCATCTGGTACAGGATTGCAGCTAATGGAGACAGCAAGCTAACAATATTTAAGGTGTCCCTTGACAAAACTTAAGGAATGAGGAGGAGGAGGATATTATTTGCCAATACTTTACACGAGAAAATTAAACAAATAAACAAGTGTCAGGATATCTGTGTTTTATTTTGTTGTTTTGGGGACTTTGGTTTGTTAATGTACTGGCAAACAGATATAGTCATAAAATATTGGATAAAAACTTTCCTGTACCATAATATATATTCTCTATATCTGATATTATGTTATACATTTATGTATAAAAATGTAAAAAATGTCACAGTTTTTGGTAGATTTTATAAGTCAATGTTGTCAAGAGTTAAATTAAAAAATTAATATAAAATTGCATAAATTGGGAATCTTCCGGCGTTCTGTGATTCTGTTTTTTTTTTGCTGATGTTTTTATGAGATTAATTTTTTCCTTATATTGATGTTTCTTCAAATTAATACCATTGTTAATGCTACAGATCTTTTAAAGATGAACTTATGATGCTCATTGGACAGTGGGCGGAACGTCTTCAATAAATAGATAAAGTAGCACAACTCTTGTTTTTTATCTCCAAATTGACCGAAAACATCCCATTCTCCTACGAGTGCACTTTTTTTATATTAAATTAAACGGTCATACTCCCTAAAGGTATATATATATATATATATATATATATATATATATATATATATATATATATATATATACACATATATATATATATATATATATATATATATATATATATACACATATATATATATATATATATATATATATATCAAAATTTATAATTAAACACTGACATAATGATCATTTTTTGAGCATGATTTTATCATTACATATTTTTTAGTAGATCGATATAGTGTTTCCATAAATTAGTAAATTGAAGTTGAAATCAGTCGGTCTACTAAAAAATCAGTATACCTGTAACCCTGCGAGAGATAGTAATAGGCAACGTACAGGCACCAAACATGGCGGTCAGATCCAAACTAGCATCACTTTTCGAATGTTTACTAAATGAGTGTTACCTGTCTTCACTCTTTCCTTGTCTAAGGTATATACTATATTTTAATAAGATTTTATTAAAAGCATACTTTTTGAATATTGGTGGCTAAAATGCAGAGCGTATTTTTTTTAATTTGTCACCTAAAATTTAGAGGTTGCCTTTTAAATGTGTCACCAAATGAAATTAGTTTAAAGCGTCTTTCCCAAAACTGTCTATGGGACTTCCTTTACTAGGGGGTATATACTCTGGCAGTCACCTAAGAGAAATAACGAGGACTCCGAAACGAAAACAGTGTGACTTGGAGTCCAAAAGACAATGTCAGAGAGACAGAGAGGGAGGGAGAGAGAGAGAGAGAGATCTACGACCAGGAGACTGGCTCGATGAACGTGATTAGAGACTGGGAACCGGAAGGTGTAGGACCCTTAAAACCGGACATCATATATAACGAAAACAAAATTTGTTACATTTATGAATGTTTTGAATTTTGAGAACGATTTCCAAAGAGGAAATCGAAATGCAAAATAAACTCATTTTAATGTAAACAATAAAAATAGTAAATTGTATTAAGATGCCATAAGACAATAGCTTCAGAACAATATTATACGTAACTACAACTGAATACGAACGAGCGACAAAGAAAGCTGGATATATTTTATGCTAAAATGTTATTTGTAAAAAAAGAATACTAATCTTCTACTGCTAACTCTATACTAACACTAATTATAAAATATTTCTAACGACTATACTAATATAAATACATGCCTATTAAAATTCTATATTATGTCAATCCTAGATTTTCCTTACATAAAAAAGAACTATGGTTTTCCAACGGATATTTGAAATATATTCTCACTATAACCTTCATCCACTCACTAACTCACCTTTAAATGGAAAGTCATCAGAAAAGTTTAATTGTATCCAAACACGCCAGGAAGTTCTTATTAATTATGTACATTTAGTCATGTCTGGATTCATGTTTCCGCTTTCGTATTTATTTTTCAATGATTTGCCGGATAAGTTAATGGAAAATACAATGGGGTTTTTTTCTACAATGTGTTGAAAAAGAATAATCCGTATATGGTCTTTATAGAAAAAAAAATGCATAAATTAAATACACGAAAGGTGATGTACAAACTGTTTTTACACTATAAAGTAATACTTAGTATTTATATTTTATATATATGGGACATAAAAATTGAGTTTAATTTAAGTCTTTTGACTACACGCAAGCTGTTCCTAATGAAGTCAAAAGACTAAAATACGTATAATACAGTGGCAAGTAGACGAGATTTTATGAATATTACTATTATGTTTTTATGGGATTAAGCCACAATTATTGGCTGTGATTGTGATGATCTTTACATTTTTTAAATTTTAACGTTTTGATTTCCACTCTGGAAATTGTTTTTAAAAAAGGTATAAAAACATGTCTATATCCTCTCCATTTGAGTTAACCTTTTGTGGACGGTCTTTTTTTTTTGTTTATATTAAGTGGTGAATAATTTGGTTTTAGGACTTATTAGGGCAAAAATAGACAAAGTAAATGCTAAATTCTAAATAAAAAAGTAATATCATTATCATAGAGAAATGAGCAAAAATTCAGCGTTTTGAAAACCACTGTAACTGCTAACAAAATTATTGATTTAGATTCTAGATGGGTAGAATAATAAAAACAAAGCAAATTCATCAAAAATGTTTGGTGTATTTTTATTTAATAAAAATTAAGGTAAAAATGTTTGATTTTTATGATTTAGTGTTAAGTTAAAATCATTATATTTTATTAAAAAACTGAGAAAATTGATCCTATTTGAATGAGGAAATTTATTAAAAAACCTTTATAATGAGCTGATTTTTTGGTGAAAATGAGTTTTTTGGTGCATTTATTTATTAATAAATGTTAAACACAAAATTTTTAAAATGTATAAATTACTAATGGCTTTTGCAAAAACGTGTTTACAACTTTAAATTTTGCAATAAAAACAATTATGAAAGCATCGCTTTTGTATTGAACAATACCTACGTGATAACAATTTCAAAACGGTTTAAAAACACAACGGTGTTTCGTTGCAAAATTTTAATATTTTGAAGCTAATAAATAAATTGAATAACTCTCTTGTATTGACACACAATGCTTAATTTTTTTAATTCAAAAAGCTAGTATTTGCACGCGAATTAAAAAAAGTTGAACTACGATCCTTTGGGACAAAGTTAGCAGTTAGTTATCTAAAGTTAGACGTTTGACGTTTCAATTTCCACTTCAGAAATAGTTTCGAAAAAAGATATTTTGGAATAAAAATTATGGAAAAAGTATAAACAATATAATTTGGGTCATGTTTTTTAAAACTGACGGTTGACTTACTTTGTCTCGATCTTCTAGGCAATAGCCTTCTTTTGGTTGACACAAAATCTGAGGATGGTGTTTCACCTCGGAATATCAAATTCTAACTATTGTGTGTGCTTTATTGTTTTATTTATTTGTATACTGTTTGTTTAACGTAGACTATGTGTTTCTGTATTGTGTGTTACATCAATGTATTAAGTCTGTCCGATAAGTACTTAGCCTACAAAAGAACGCTTTTGAATCTAAAGCGTGAAGATGACTTACTAAAATTGCGCTGATTTCTTTTAATCACGTAAGGCGCAAAAAAAGAAAAAATTGAGTTAGGTTATATCGATTTCAAAAAATATGATTGACTCGGCAAAAAAATATTTTTTCTTGATCATGTTGTGAGTGTCTTAGAGTGTTCAGCAATATTTCTTCAGCTCTCTTGATAATTTGTCTACTCTTACTCCTCGTATGTATTCCGTGATTTGTCCAATGTCCCTATTCAATAATTCAATCGTTCTCAGCAGTCGTTTTTTCATCTGTTTTTTTAAGTGTGTGATAATATTTATTATTATTATCCAGATTTAGCCATACGGCTCACACTTTCTCTAAAGGGAACAATCACTAATCCCAGATACCTACAGTATCAAAAGAATTTAGCGCTGGTGGGACTTTCTTCGTATTATCGAGTCCTAGGTAAGTGAATATGTCGGTGTATCTCCCAAAAATTTTCGTACGCATCTGAAGGTCCAGAGTAGTACAGCTTTTTACATGGTCTTATGAAGATGTTTATTTAGACCCAGCTTGTTGATGTTTTCTAGGAGGTTCTTCGGAATGACTGTAGTAATAGAAAGAATAGTATCATCTGGGTACTTTCCATTCTCCATTGTCACCTTATTTGTATTTCCAGATCTCTGTACTTAACGATCTTTTCGTTGTATTTAATAGGCAGATTATTGTTGTTAGGTATGGCCACATAGTGTTGATTGTCTCGTTAGTTTATTAACTAGTACGAGATCTGCTCTATTATGTGGTACTGTTTGGTCTGTGATCGCAGTGCGATCAAAGTATAGCTTGTTGTTGTCATTCTCAAGTATACTATCAGGAACGTGTTGGTAATATGGGAGATGGTTTGTTTGGAGTATTCCCAGTTTAAGAAATAATTTTCCCTACTGAGTTATCGTCATTCGTTATGCCCAGTTGCAGTAAATATCTGGCAGCCCCCGGTAAGATGTTGGATGGTTTTTTTGGGCTTGACATCCATATCAGAATTTGTTATTTTGGACCTAAGGGTCTTTGACGATATATTTCAGGTAATTTTTGGTTGGTATAAGCTGATCCTGAATGGCAAGTAATGAACCTTCTGTTTCAGGGAACATCTTTCTTGATGTCAACTAATAGTTCGACGCTATGTTGTTGACACAGTCCTGACTGACTTCATTGAAATGTCGCTCATACAGAGGTTTAGCCATCCAGATGCGCATTTTTTCGTTATTAGTTAGATGGTTTATGCGTATTTCTGGTTCCTTTAGTTTGATCGGTGTTGAGTCATCTACTGCGCAAATCGCCTGATGTTAGCCTGCATCTGAAAATAAGTTCTTAAATTAGTAATCTGTTTTTCTAATTGCTCACTTATATCTAAGTGCTCGTCCTTCTAAATACTGAGGTAGTGTCGTTCTTTCTACTACACTTTAAGGATGGTGGTTTTGTGCCTTTGTGAGGTGTGTTCGTACTATTCGCTTATAGTCTACTTAATAATACCAAATAAAATGCCAAACACGAAAGGTACGTAGGAGTTTAGTGCCTTAAATAAATTTTTAACATTAAGATGTGAACAGAGAGACTGTTTACGTTTTGTATGAGCTCTGAAGTTACTTTAATTTTCATTTGTTTATGGTCAATTTTTAATTCTGATCATACATAATTCTGTCAAAAATAAAAATATTTTTCCATCGAGTAAAAATCACATTTTTAAAATACTTTATATACCTACAACTAATTAAAGTTGATATCTTATTGTATATGATATAGATCAGTATATTATAACTATGTATATGGGAAAATAAAACTACTTTTACTATTTTCCTTACAATTTCATCATATTTCCTTGAGTTTAAGCCAAACGAAAAAAGTAAATAGACGAGAAGTTTGTTTAAACACCACTTTATGTTTAAATGAACTACCACCGTAGAGGTAAATCGTAAAAAACATTTTGTATAAAAGTATAATGTAACTGTTTGTATGGAAAAATAAAGCCGTTACTTCTAATATTTTTCTTACAATTTCTTCATATTTTCTCACCGATGTATTAGACCTACCTAGGATTTTAAACATTTCAAAACCCAAATTGACCAAATCGATTTAGTCGTTCCCGGTTTAGTACAAAAAAAAGGTATAAAAACATAAAATGACGTCTGTTAAACGTCATTTTTTATGATATTTCATGGACCAAATGAAATAAAACTGTAGAGGTGAAGTCGTATTCGCTCCGTGCGTGACGATGGTAGGGGTACATTGAAACGATGCCAGTGTACGTAGCGGCGAAATATGACAAAATTGGACCTATCTTTTTACCATCTTTTTACGCATAAATTTTATTAAAAATGTGTGCAAATAGATGTTGCGTATTTAATTGTACTAATAATAGCAAAAATAGTGAGTGTAGTTTTTATAGGTTCCCAAAGATTACATATAAATTAGAGATAAGAAAAAGATGGATTCGTGCCATTAATATGAAAAAGTAAATATCACATAATTTAATTTTTATGCAATTGAAATAAGAAAAATTTAAATAATTTACCTTAAATGATATTTCATAAGGATTCAAGCTAATTGCAGATGACTTTAGCTTTTATATCATAACTTTTACTACTTATTATTGTTTTTAATTATATGCTCTTTTGCGTGAAAAACTTGATTTACCAGTACTAGATTTTTCCCTTTCTTTTCCGTTTGGAGTTAAAAAGATATAATATGATGAATTTTGAGAAAAGTAGTTTTTAATATTACATTTATTTTGTACATAAACTGAAAAAATATAGTTAAAAAACTAATTATTAATAATTGTCAATTTCGCATGTATTTAACAATGTCAAACATATGTCATATGTTTAACCGTGCGTTTAATATCGCATCATCCAAAAACAAAGCTACTCACAGCCCGTATATTGTTTATCGTTTGATAATTTTTGTCTATTTTAGAATCCACCGCTAACTGCGATGTTACACAACAAGGTGTGTTGTGTATTCAACTCACCAATAAACTTTGATGCATTGTTTGTGATGAAGATTAGAGTAAACATCCAAACCACGAAGTTTGTATACGGTAAATGCATACAAAGTACTATACTTTTCAAATTGCGGTTAAATTTAGACTATCTAGTTTAAAAATGATATTAGAAAAACGTTTTTCTTACTACTGTTTTCTTTTAAACGAATAATTACTTAAAAGGTTTTGATTATAGTAAAATCTAATTAAAATACCTCGTTTATTTAAGATAACTGTAATAGATTAAATAAAAAAGACAAGCTAGAATGTTTAATTTGTTTTAAAAATAATTTTATTTTATTAGAAACAGAAACAGACTAACAGAAAAGCTAAATAGCCATAACCTACAGACTAAAAAGAATATAGAAAAAACCTGGAAAATTATTTTAAAATGTATCCTACAAGCAGCGTAAGTAACTTTAGGTAGAAGAAAAGTTAACAGAAATAAACGGGAATACAAAACTCCATGGTACGACGAAAGGGTGAAAGCACTAGCCAATGAAAGAAACAAGCTTTCCTAACATACAAAGAAGTGAAGACTCCGGAGGCACGAGAAGACTACGCGAGAATCAGGAATAGAGTAAACCAAGAAATAGATAACATCAAAAAAGAACACTGGGAGAAATTTACCAAAGATATGGAATTCATACTCTAGGAATCCCAGAAAAAGGTGTGGAAGATGATAAGGAGACAAAAAAACAGAAATGAATGAATTTGTATGCATAGATAACATTACGGAGGAATAATGGACTGAGCATTTCACGAAATTATATGGAGAATGAGAGGAAGAGAACAGAGAAATAATCATTAACGAAACCCACGATAGAGTATTAATATCACAAGAAGAGCTACAAGAACGAATAAAAAAATTAAAACACCGAAAAGCGCCTGGTCCTGATAAGTTAAACAATGAATTGCTAAAATATGGAGGAATAACACTACGCAAATAGCTCCTAAAATTATTCGTCGATATAATAAATACCAGAGTAGTACCAGCGGAATGGAAGGAAAGTCTCCTGCTACCGATACTTAAAAAGTGAGACTCAAGAAATCCTGAACATTGTAGAGGCATTAGTCTGATGAATAGTACATTAAAATTCATAAAGTCATAAAGGATAAAATCGAGGAGAAAGCGAACATGGCAGATGAACGCTTTTGACAGGGTGAAGCGAAATGACATCCTAAATTTATTACAAGCTGAACAAATAGACCATCAGATAATAAGGACAATTAATGAAATTAACAAGAACAACAAAACCAGAGTTATAATGCCAACAGGAAAAACAGAATGCTTAAAACTAAAAGGAGGAATCCGCCAAGGAGACTCGCTCAGCCCATTGTTATGCAATATGTTGATGAATCAAATAATTCACGAAGTAAGAAAACGACACAGATATCACATGGGAGCGCATAACTAGTAGGGGAGACCGGGGAGAGTTCGGACCATTTTTAAAAATTAATTTTTATTAGAAAAGTGTATTGATATATTTACCTTTTAAAGTAGTTAACTTAAGCTTCCAAGGTTCAGGCATAACCAATCAAGAGCAGAATATATCAAATCAATAAATTAACAACAAAAATAAAAAAATATTGCAGGGGGTCATTTGTCCGAAGTCTCCCCAGAAACGGGGAGACTTCGGACTAGGAACTGGGAGACTTCGGACAGTACTGGGAGACTTCGGACAGTACAACATATGTTACTTATAAAAATGTATTTAAAAAAAATAGACATGTTTAGATATTAAAAAATTAATGCAATGAATAATCTTCTAAATCTGTATTAAAATAGATCATATTTTCATATCTTTGACGTGTATCTTTCAAGGGCTTCGGTAAAATACATTTTATGTCTTCAAATATAACAAAAGCATCTTCTTCAATGGAGATAAACCGATTAGAAGTGGCATGTTTTTTATAAAATTTTACGTCGTATCCTTTTATCTGTTTTTCCTGAATTTCTGCAACATAGTGCCGAAATGTAGCTGGTGTTTTTCCATAAACTCTGGCAATTATAAACTGACCATTTGCAATATTTGTTTCTTCTGTATCCACTTCGTCATCTTGCTCTATGAAGTCAGAGGATTCTTCATTGCTCATTATGTCTTCAGAGGAAGAAGAAGAAGATGTTTCAACAATTTTTTTAGTGACTTTCTGTCTTTTTTTAGGATTTACTTTCCTTGTAACAGATCGTTTTAGTTTCCTGTTGGCAATTTCGTCTTTTTCTGGAGTATCCGTGGCAATGATACATTTGCCCTTAGGCCTGCCTCTATTTGATGTTTTACGTTCTGGCGCCTTGGGAAACGGTCTAACCATTTCTGGAGAAATGATGTTTGGAGAAGTTGAGTGACTCGGAGAAACTAAAACTTTGCTTGGCCCCGGTTTGGACAAGCTATCAAAATCTCTTTTTCCGAGTTCCGGTTCTGTAGTAGGCATTGGTCTATCTGTCACGTAAGAAGATAAGAACTCTTCTTCTCCGAATATATTCCTGTCAAAAGGCCAAATACCTGTACACTTGAAACCACTTTTAATATTAACTGGATTGGCAGCTCTGTCCCAAGCAGAAGAACAAATAGCAGGCAAGTCATATATAGAAAGTGTCTGACCAGGATTAGACAACATCCAGGAATTAGCACCATCATTAAAAAACTTTTTGAAAGGACCAAACACTGTTCGGTCCAAAGGTTGTAACTTATTAGAAGTATGAGGTGGTAGTGTCAAAACAGTAATTCCATTTTCTTTGCAGTAATCAAGTCCCTCCACTGAGAGATGGGACTCGTGGTTATCCATGATTAGTAAAATTTTATTAGTATCAGAGCAGAGTGTATTTTTGACAACATGTTTAAGTACTTTCAAAAAATTATCACTTGTCATCCATCCTGAAGGAGATACTAATCCTAAAGCAACTTGAGGAACCCCTTTCATCATGCGGTTTTCATCAAAACGTTGCCGTGGGAATACCCATATAGGAGGCAATGCTTTTCCATCAGCAGAAATTATGCCCACTTGTGTAACTAATTCTCCACGTTCACGTGAGGTCACCTGCCCTATTTGATGTTGACCTTTTCTTCCAATTATTTTAGGTACACGCTGAACTGTAGTAACCCCAGTCTAAAAAATAAGTGATATTAATTATCAAAATAACTAAACAAAATTGTTAATTGACTCACTTCATCTAAATTGAAAATCGCTGAAGATCCAAAAGAATGACGACGTAAAACTTCTTCTAATTTATTTTGAAACGTCTCAACAGTAACTTTGTTAAAACTCGTCATTCTAGCGAGACTAGTGGCTTCAGGTGTTCTAATAGATAGTACAGGATGACGTTTCATGAAACCTGAAAACCAGTCTGTTCCAGCTTCTTCATTTTCGCATGGTTTTTCTTGGCAAATTCAAAAGCTAAACGTCTTGCAGCTTTAGGCGTTAGTCCATGAAACATGGAAGAACAATCTAATAAATATTTTTCAAGCATTTTTTCCATTATATCGGTAAACACTTGAGATTGCTTGAAATTTGGAGAGAATGTTACGTTGTCTATACCCACAGCTCTAGCTTTCTTTATGTAATCTAGAAGACTAGATTTAGGAACGCCGTAGGTTTTGGCGCTATTCCGAATGCTCAATTTGCCGTCAAGCACCTCTGATGTGGCATTTTTCATAGTGTCTGCAGAAAATTGTCGTTCTGTTACCCTTGTATATGTACGGGGCATTATGAGCTGTAAGAGAAAAATAGAATAACTACAGATCAGGGGAGACTTCGGACACACAGGGGAGAGTTCGGACACTGTGTCCGAACTCTCCCCTAATGCAAACATTGGTAATACAATGGGTTTATAAAAAAAACTTACCTAAATATTGCAACAACATAAACGCAAATTAATGAAATAAGTATAGTAGATTACAGCACCAAAGTTTTATACGTGGTAAGTCTATGTATTTTAAAATATATCTTCTGGATTGCACCGATATTTTTAGAACAAAACTCGACAAAACACTTCACAATAGATAACTCTGTGACTACGACCGAAATCACAGCTGTCAATACATAACCTATAATTATGTACAAATAAGGTTGTGTTTACCAAATGACAACAGTGCATCTTCAAAAATGTGCGAAATTCAAATGTGTCCGATGTCTCCCTGTGTCCGAACTCTCCCCGGTCTCCCCTACTAATTGCGCAGTACTAATTGCTGATAACGACGATGACCTACAAAGGCAGCTCCACACCTTCAATATTACAGCAAACAAACTTTATATGAGAATATCAGTAGAAAAAACTAAATGTATCAGTCAAGAGTAGAGTAAACAAGTAATGAAATTCAATTATCTAGGAGTAGAGATCACTAGTGACAGGGATATAAGAACAGAGACCACAAGGCAAGCATCAAAAGCGACAAGAGTAAGTGGTTGCCTCCGAGAAACCATCTGGAGAAACAAATATCTGACCACGGAAAGCAAAATGAAAGTATACAAGGCAACAGTAAGACCAATCCTAACATATCCAGCGGAGACAAGGACCGATACAAGAAAGACGAAACAACAAATCAACAATATCGAAATGAAAGTAATAAGATCAATATCGGGCATATCATTAAGAGACAGACAAACCAACAGAAGTATACGCGAACAACGCGAAATTCAGAATATTAACAGGTGGATAAAAACAAGAAATCAAACTGGAACAAACATGTAAACCGAATGGGACCAGATAGATTAGCCAACATCTGTAAAAACAACAAATCATATAGTAGAAGACCCGTTAAAAGGCCGCCAAAAAGGTGGAAAGATAATGTACAGTCAACAACGACTGAAACATAATAAGAGGCAGACAATCAGGAGTAATCCTAGTCGCACGAAGAAGAAGAAGAAGAAGATCAGTTCTGTCCTTTTTATAAAGGCGCGTGATCATTAGAGGTGTGCTTATTAGTTCTTTTAGACGAACTAGTTCAACAGAACTATTTCACAAAAATGAACTAGTTCGCGAAAGAACTATTTGTAGGACCGACATCGAAATCCAACCCTAACAGAACTGCTTGTTATTTTTCGTAAGACTTTCATTTCTGTTGTTTCCAGCAGTCTTTGTATTTTCGTCGTAGCTGCTCTTGTTTCCGCTGTGTACATCATTATCGGTCTTATTGTTGATTTATATATCCTGGTTTTCGTTTCCGTTGTGAGGTATTTGTTTCTCCACATTGTGTTGTTGAGACATCCTACTGCTCTGTTTGCCATGTTCACTTGTTTTTGTACTTATTCCACTTTTCTGTAGCTTGACAGTTTTATTCCCAAGTATTCAGTTTCCTCACTTGTTCTATTATTTTGTTATTTACGACTAGTTTACATCGTCTCGGTTCCGCTGATATCACTATCGTTTTAGTTTTCTCTGTTGAGATCACCATGTTGTGTATGAGCGCCGTATCTTCGAATTCTTTAATTAATCTTTGTAGGTCATCTTAATTTTCGGCTCTTATTATGGCGTCGTCGGCGTAGCATATTATCCTTATTTCCTTTTCTCCCATTTTACATCCTCTTCTTTTTTTAACTTTCTTTATGATTTCATCCATTATCAGATTAAATATTAATGGGCTCAGCGAATCTCTTTGTCTAATGCCAGTTTCATATTTGATAGGTTGTTGATAGTTTTCCTTTACATCTTACCATAGCTATGTTATCTTTATATATATTCTCAATGGTTTTTACTAAATCCAGTGATAATCGCTTTTCATATAATAAATGTATCGCGTCCCGAAAACTCACTCTATCAAACGCTTTCTTCAAATCTATCAGACACATATATGCTGGTTTGTTGTATTCCAGCGACTTTTCTTTTATTTGTCTGTAACGGCTAGCTCATCCATTGCACCTTGAAACCCCTCAGGGGTGTTGTTCGGCATAAACTAATTTAATTTGAGAAATCGGGAATTATTAATAAAATAATTTTTCAACACATATCTTTATTAATTTTATAAGTTAATCAAATAATAAATCAAAATATAACAACAATTAAAAATTGAGGTTCTAGCAACAGGAAATTAAGCATCCATATACAAAATTCAAAGAAAGAAAGAACTTAGCTTAACTCTATGAGAAATCCTCCTGTTGCTATCTTCTCAACTCGAACCATAAACTATTTGCAAAAAATCATGCCTCTAAGCCAAAACCATGTGGATTCTCAAAACCAAGATGGATTTTCTTATTCCAAAAACAAGGTGGATTTTCTTAAACAAAACCAAGGTAGATTTTCTTCGACCAAAATCAAGGTCAACGTAGATTTTCTTATATCATAACCAAGGTGGCTAGAAAAACAAAAGCGGATATAAAATTCGTCATGGCACGAGTTTTGTCCAGCAACAGAAGAATTCTGGCAAGCGGAAAGCTCTTCTCTCTAAGAACTGTATACCGATCCAGAACTCTCTGATGTTGCCAAAACTCACAAATTTATAATTGCAATTAAAAGATAAATTATTAAATGAAAAACGAAAAAGATAAAGTTGTGCGATTAATATCAGTGATTTATATTGAATTATTATTATTACAGCAAAGGTAAAAAGAAAATAAAAATTGTAAGCAGTTTTTAAGTACTAGCGTATACAAAATTGTACGGAAAACTAACAGTGCTAATATTTTTGATTAATCTATGAAAATATGTTGTTGTAAAAAAAACAAAGTATTAACTTACCCAGACCGTTAAAAGTTTCTGACCACGAGGACTTATTTTTTAGTACCTTGTCGTTTGCTGGTTTATTTTAAAAAGAAATTAAATCGGATCGGATTGATAGAAGTAAATTATTTAGTGGTGGGGTTTCTGTTTCTTGTATGATAAAGTAAGCGAAGGTATAACTACGAGGGGACTTAAGAAATTAATCGGTGAATTTATTTGTAATAGGAGAATATTGAAATGAAATATAGGAATAAAAATAAAGGAAAAAGAAGTTATTATCAACGAAAATCAAATAGTATGAGCAGAAAATAATGGAAAGTACTTTGAAATTAATAAAAACAAAAATGTAACGTTTTAAACGTTACATGTCTTATTACAAAAACTGCATCCGTGCATGATCTTCCTGTCCGAAATCCTTGCTGTTCCTCTTGCAGAGATATTCGTTCGTTTATTTTTGGCGCTATTATTCTTATTGTCAATTTGAGTGTTGTCTTTAAAAGATTTATTGCTCGATTATTGGTGTCTTTCTTATCTCCTTTTTTGAAGAACATCACCATGATCGCTCTCCTCCATTCATCTCGTATTCTGTTCGTGGTGATTATTTTATTAATAAGAAGTTGCAGTTGTTGTACAAGGTAATCACCTCCATATTTTAAGAGTTCATTTGGTATTTGATCTTCTCCTAGTGACTTTCTGTTTTTTTTAGAAAGAAAGAAACATAATGATTGAAAATAAATCTCATGGTATCTGGACGCCCCCATTAGATATCATCCAATATCAGGCAAATATCAATAATAAGCTACTACTGCATGAAATCTCTGAGAACGATCTTAACGACTTGAATAATTGCATCATAAACGCCTTACAAGAAAGTCACCGACTGCACTGTCCTAAAAGAAAATTAGATAGTAAAAACAGCTTAAAAGTTCTACATAGAAAGCTAACGAATGAGAAATGCGAAATTCATAAATTAAGAAACAAGCAAAATGAAATAATATCACGTAGAGACGAGTTAATACAGGTCGTCGAAGAGTTCTACGAGGAATTATATGGAAGTAGACAAGAAGATCAAACAGGAATACAAACAGCCATTTCAAAGAAGATCATGAATCAACGTTCCGAACTAATACCGGAAATAAATGTAGATGATATTCGACAAGCGTTAAGAAAAATGAAAAATAGCAAAGCCCCAGGAGAGGATGGAATTGTAATAGAAGCTATCGTAAATGGAGGAGGTATGCTATTAAATCAATTAAGGAAACTGATTAATCCATGATACTATAACAAAACAAGATAAGTCAACGCGCATGTTTTGGTGACGTAAGCCCGAGACAACTTTAATGACAGTAGGTTAAACTTTAACAGCAGAGCAAATGTTTCTATGGATAATAATAAATGTTTCTATAGATAATAATATAATTGAAATGAGGTTGAATGCTCGAATAAATGAACTTTGGAAAATAAGGCTATTATCGAGCTTAAGTTAATTAAATCTAGCCCAAGTACTTTCGCTTAAAATAGCATCTTCAGGGGCATTTCGTCAAAATGTAAACTATCCGGCAAGCGTAGAATGTGGAAACATTAATAATGACATAAAATTGTACAAAACACTACACTAAAACGAGGACAAACAGTTTAAAATTACTTAAGGATTCTACGCTACATTCTTTGTCAGTATCTGGAGGGATAATGAAATTAGAAAAGAAGGAAAATGAAAAAAAAATGAGGGATCATGAATATCTGAAATTATACTATATATACTGATGCCCATTTTAATAAAACTTGAAGTAATACTTTATTTTTGATAGGTTTTTAAAAAAGGTTACTTTGGATGTATGTAGTATGTAGTGAACATGAACAAATTTTTCGTAGTTATAATGGCGACACATTAAAAATAACAAAAAATTATTTAAAAAACTAAAAGAATACAGGGTAGAAGGAGTCGCGGAAGAAGACACATCTCCTGGTTGAATAATTTGAGAGCTTGGTTTAACTGCACTTCTGCTGACCTCTTTAGAGCAGCGGCGTCGAAAGTGCGAATTGCCATGATTAACCATAGGTATAGTGAACTTATTTACAATATTTACAAAAATGCCACTATGACTGTTAAGATACACGATAAAACCCGACTAATAAAAATAAAATGTGTGATAAGGCAAGGAGTTACATTGTCACCGAAATTATTTATAACGGCATGAGAGTATCCCTTTAAGATGGTCAATTGCGACCACAGAGGAGTAACAATAGACGGCGAAAAACTTAACCATCTCAGTTTCGCAGATGACATTGTCCTAATCACAGATGATTTAGGAGAAGCTACAAATATGTTAAATGAATTGGACTTTGCATGTGAAACTATGACTCTAACCAAGACTACGGCTTCGAAATTGAGAGTGGCACAGTGACGAATGGAACGATTTATACTGGGAGTGACGTTGCGGGACCGAATAAGAAACGAAGATCTGCGAAGAAGGACGAGTATTGCTGATGTTGTGGAACACATAACGGAACTTAAATGGAATTGGGCAGGCCATGTAGCGAGAATTCATGACTCACTATAGACGAGTAAAATTACACAGTGGAGGCCAAGAGCAGACAAACGTAGTAGAGGAAGACGTAGTAGAGGACTACGAGGTAGTACACGTTGGGCTGACGACATCGGGTGTATCACGAAAAATTAGCAACAGAGCACAAAATCGCAAAGAACGGAGGAGTTTAAGGAAGGCCTGTGTCCAGCAGTGGACGTGACAAATGAAGATGATGATGATGAAATATGTTTCAATAATTTATATTAACCTGGCAACGCCCTTAATTTTTTTTTGTGTATGTTTGCGTTTGTTTCAAAAACTACTTAAAATGGTTTAGAAAACACTAGAAAAATATTGAAAAAATTTTTTGACAGTGCTAAATATTGAATTTACCCCGTATCCATATGGACCCCGTGGGCATTAAAAGAATAAACCTATTAAATCACAGAACAAATACGACAAAAAAATGATTGCATTTTTATTGAATAAAAAACCTATAAATACAAGTATAAGAAAGTACAAACTAAGTATAAAAACTAATTAATTCATTTTTTAGTGTGATAGGTTACAAAACATGGTACACATAATCCAACATTGCATTTGATGCATATTGTTCTCACTTTACTTTTACAACTTTCTAACCCACATCTTCGTATTTTACCATCTTTAGTAGAATCTACCAAATGTCCAATGTTATCGTATCGTATGTCAGGTATTACTTTTCTCGATTTAGTTTGAGGGATTAGATTTGGTCCTGGTCGTAAAGTAACAGTTTGGTATTTTGTCAAATATCCTTGTACTAAAGTGCGCCTGAATGTTAACTGGGACATTTTTGGGTCTTGATGGCGATACATTAACCAAGCATTAATGACACACAAATCAATAAGATATGTAAAGGGATTCCACTACCACTTTTTTCCTCGTATGTTTATCCTATACTCAGTTAAATTTCGGTCCATTTGGTCTGTTCCCCCCATATACTCATTATATTTTCCTATCACAAACGGCCGCGGTACTTGAATATTTTTATGTTGCTCCTTGGAATATCGCTTTACAGGGTGCACAGGTTGAAGACCATGACATGTTGAAACTACTGACACAACGTCGTTGTCTTTCCATCTTACAAAAAATATACCTGATTTTCTTTCTATGGCGCTACCGAATTGCCCTCTAGTTTTTGTTTGTTTCCTTTTTCTTTAACCAGCTGCTTCGATTTTTTAACAGGAGCATTCGATTTTCTTACTTCTAGTTTAGGAATTCTGTTACTTCTCATTGTTCCAGTAGCGTGGTAGCCTCTGAATCTAAGGAAGTTAAATAGATTTACTGAAGTAAAGAGATTGTCAAAGTAAAAATGATATTTTAAATTCCTTTTTTGTGCAGGAAATTTGCTTAAAAGTTTAACAAATGAAGAAGCAGCCTTTCCAAAACTTGTGCTATAAACATCAGGAATTGTAGCATTTTTCCCTTGATACATATCAAACGTCACACAATAACCTTCTTTCGTGTTAATACACCAAGCCTTATAGCCAAACCGGATCGGTTTTCCTTTAATAAATTGTTTAGAGCTATGTTTTCCAAAATACTTTATCATACTTTCGTCAAAGTTTAAATTTTCTTCTGGCACAAAAAGTTCAAGAAATCTTTTTTTTATCATATTTATTAGAGGTCTAATTTTCGCAAACTTGTCGGTCATATCCAGTTTATTGTTGTCGGAACATGTAGCGTTTACGCTACTGACTAGTCCAATTTAAACCCCTCAAGAAATTTTTATTACCCGCCTACGATCGATTTTTAAATGGACATTTTTCCCCACACGCGTAGTAGTCGCTTAAAAAGTAAGGTTGGTCGAGTTGGTACGAGAACGATCAGTTTTGGTCAGAACTCGTCAACGCAGACACGCCAACCGGTGAAATTGTTCACATTCAAAGTGACGGAATTGGAGCAAGGAAGATAATTTGGGGAAGAATATAATTCATTAATAATAATAGTAATAATTAATTTTAAATAACAAGTATTAATTTATAAGAGTTCCATATAAAAAGGAAGAGTTTTTTGGCGTGTTGCGAGCTCCATGTAAGTAAATCATTTTATACGTATTATCTCTTTATCATATAATCAAATTTATCATTGTATTTAGTATTTCTTTAGAGATTTATTTTTGAGTTCCGAAATAATTTAAATATAAAATGTCCTTGATTTACTTGCAAAGAACAGAAGGTCATTTTTTTTTATATAGTTAAACTTAAATTCTGTTTTATTCCATGTCGTTATCATTAAGTTTTTTTGGTTCTTTTTTACCTAACTTTTTTTTGGTGGAATATAAAAGGTTCTACAAATGTGGACAGCCTTCTATATTCTGCGCATGTTCTTTTCATGGCGCAAGCTTGCCATGCCTACGAAAGTAACTTCGTAAATTTGACATGATGTTGACTTAACCTAATACCTGATGTTTTGATGTTTTGTTTTGGTGCAGTCAATCCATGCTGCTACACCTATTGAATTGTATTTATTAAATAATAATAATTTTAGATTCCGTCACTTCACTTGAGAGTATTCTCTTGAGAATATTCCCTCAAGGATACTAGTAACAGAATCCTTAGATACATAGTTAGCAACTTGTGTATGAAACCCGTGGATTTTGCTGTCACCCAGAGACCAGTGACTGGTTGTGTTTTGTGACCAGGATTCGTCTTTACAGCCATAAACTGACGTAGCCGTGCCAAGAGGAGTTTTTCCTATGGACTTATAATGCTGTAAAGATAAGTTGTTTAACTATTTGACTTTTGTGTTACTATCTATTTAATTGTTTAACTTTTGTTACTTCCTATTTAGTAGTATACCCTCTTTATATGCATATAAGGTGAATACCTTTTTTTTTGATAATTTAATTTTTGATAATTTAATTATAAAATATTCGGGGAGGAAAAAGGGACACTTCATGTGTTATTAGGTTTTAGTTAGAATATACAGAGTCTGACCAAACTCACTTTTTTTTGGATATAATATTTTTGTTAATATAATACAATTTGATATTGAGAGGGACATAAATTTAATGTGGTTTGTTTTTAAATATTATATAATGAGTATGGAACAACTCACTTTTTGGATGTAATATATATTTAATATAATTGTAATAGAGATTTATCAAGTTTGATATCTTTACAATATTGTCATTAGTACCTCATTTTAGTAGAACTAATTTAAATTTAAATGACTACCTTTTTGTTTTAAGACTTTGGCTACCCTACGGACTATTCTTGTTGTATACTAATATTTCATATTTTATTTGGCCAGTGGTAGTGACTATTCATTTGTTGAGGGGCTATTAGGTCCTATTGTATTTGTACACCATCCACTACCACTGTTATTTGGCTTTGCATTATATGTAAATTGTTTATACACATATACCTATATACATTTTTTATAAATATATTTATTGTTGCTATTTTGAGTTTTATTTCAGTTCTACTAACCAGTATATAACATAGCAAAACAAGATTATTATTTAGTATTTTTGTATTTCAGAGTATTATCTCCAGATTTATTTGTTACTTCAAAATCTCAACTATCGTTGAGTTGGCGCCCTTCTTTTCTCTTCTTATTGTTCTTTTTCTATAAGTTTATACCCAGTGATCTTCTTCAGTTGTATCACATGTGATATTACCAGGTCTCATTTCGTTTCTTGTCTCATTAGCTCATTATCTCTTGTTATTGTTGTTTATATCTTTAAAGCCACAATCCAGTGCATTGAAGCTAGCCCGAACACTCACTTGAGATTTAGTGTCTCTTTGGCCATTTAAATTTGTTCCTCTGAGCTTAGCCCTATTTTTAGTATTTTTTTTTTTTCATCACTTCTCTTTCAGTTCTTCTGAACTTTGTCAATTCACACATGTTATTCGTTTCAATTGGCGCCCAACGTGGGGCGCCAATTCTTCTGGAATCTCTTCCAGTTCTTCTGGAATTCGGAAGTCTTACACTTCCAAAAACCCAATACTCCCGGAGTATTGAGCGTTTCAATTGGCTAGACCCAACGTGTGGCTTCTTTTCCACTTCTGCCTTAAAAAAAATATATATATATCTCCTTTAACTTTTGGTTTTGATCTTGGGTTGTTGTGGTTTTCATTGGTTGTGCTTTTAGATTTTCATTTTAACTTTTAGTTTTTTTGGACATTACCTTATATCTATATCTTAAATCGACTTGTTTTGCTATATACTGTGTAGACTGAATAAATTGCTTTGTTTTTGATTGATTAAATAACAATTTTAGATTAATAATAAATTAATTAAAAATTTAAATAACTAAAGTTAACTATTTCACATATTTTACAAGTCCGGAGTAGTAAATAAGTTTAGTCACTATCTCGAAATAACAGTTTTGAAATTTTAGGTTCCTTAGGGTGTTGTAGCAGTATATGTCATTGGATTTCATAACTGGACCAAAACAATTAAACATTACTGGTATAGGTATCCCTTCAGAATATTAATTTGAGGACAGAGAGTAAGTTAAACTTTACCTACTTTTACTCATTCTCTCGTATATTTCTCAGTTGTGTAATATGTCTGCGTTCAAGGTAGAGCATCTGTTAGCTCCTGAATTAGAGTATGAGTTGAGAGTCCGTCACTTAAACGATCCATCTTTGACAACGGTGGAAAGGAAAAGGGTAGTGTTGCGTGGTGCATTGAAGCAAACTTCATCAAATCGGAGTTTCGCTGTTCTGTCAGCTTCCCATCTTAATTTTAAGGATGAGATTGCCGAAATAGAGGTTACTCTTGCAGATCTGGTGGTCAAAATTAATTCTTTTGTTGGTTCTTCTAGTGACACTGCCTATGCTCGTTATACTTCTCGGTTAGGTCATGTTGCAGCTAGAATCCATCTGTTAGAAGCTACAACAGAGGAAGAGGAGGAAGTGAAGAGGTCTCTTAATTTCAGGGTTTTGATTCTGGAAGGTGAACTTGATTGTAAAGTGATTCCCCAGGCACAGTCAACTCCTCATAATGCTAGTGTTCCAGTCAACTCGTTTCCTTTTGTTAAGTCTGCTCCTATTCATAAATGGGGTGTGCATTTTTCAGGTCAAGATAATGAAAACGTTGTTAGTTTCTTAGAGAAGGTAGAATGTCTGCGTATAGCACGTGGTAACAGCGAGGAAGAGTGTTACTCTTCTGCTGCCGATTTATTTAAGGACTCAGCTTTTACTTGGTACCTCAATAACCGCGGTAGTTTTGCTTCTTGGCAAGAGTTAGTTGCCAAACTCAGATCAGATTTTCTTCCATATAATTATGAGGATAATCTCCTTGACGAAATCAAGTCTCGTAAACAAGCTCCACAGGAGAAAGTTACAATTTTTATTAATGAGATTGTTAGTATGTGTAAACGTCTGGAGACTCCTCTTTCTGAACCTCATATTGTCAGGATTATTAAGAAAAACTTGTTGCCATCGTACCATTCTAGTCTGGCACTTACAGAGATTCCCTCGATTGATGATCTTACTGAAAAATGTAAGAAGCTGGAAGAAGTTTTGTCATGGTCTTCTGACAGCGTGTCTAGAGCTCCTATTCATCAGAATTTCAGAAATAATGACTCATCCTATTCTGGTAGGCCTAATTATTCTCGGTCTGATAATGTCTCTTCTTTTAATTCGAAGCTTACCTGTTGGAATTGTCGTCAGTCAGGACATGGTTATTATGAATGTTCTGAACCTAGAATTCGGTTTTGTTATGGATGTGGACGTCAAGGTGTACGCAAATTTGAATGCCAATTCTGTTCGGGAAACGACAGAAGGGGTGGGTTGGCCCTGGCTCCTACTCCTCGTCAAAATACAGGGAATACAAACACTGTCCAAACTCCTCAAAACCAAGGAACCAGTTTCTCGAGGCTGGATGCCCAAGCTTCCACAAGCCAAACATCTCACCCTTCACCAAAAGACAAAAGACCACAGAACGGCAAATACCAACCAAAGAGAGGACAACGTTAGTTGAGCACGAGCACCGTAATTCTTCTGTAGTTTCTTCGTGTAATCCCTTGCCTTCGTTTGTTGACTTAGATATAAACTCATTGTTGGTTCGAAAAAACAAGGATAATCGTCCATATCTTGAAATCTCTATCTTAGGACATTCTTGTTTAGCTTTACTGGACACAGGGTCCAATATCTCTATTTTAGGTTCTCTCGGTATGGAATTTCTCCAGAATTCCAATGTAAATATAGGAATAGATCAAAGTTTGCAAGTGACTACAGCTGATGGTCAAGTTCAACCGATTTTAGGTCAATTCACTACTGAGATTTGTGTTAGTTTTTGTAAAAGAATGGTTACATTCTTTGTCATTCCGTCAGTTAAGAATTCAGTCATCCTAGGTATGGATTTTCTGAAAACTTTTAATAGTGAGTTAAATTTTCCTGAATTTTCCTTATCTGTTTCTTCATTTAATATCTCTTGTGTCAATGCGGTTAAAGATATGAGTCGACTTAATGCTCATGAATTAGAAAAGTTAAATAATGTCATCAAATCATTCTCTTCTATATCTTCGAAAAATAAGTTGGGTAGAACTCATCTCATCGAACATCACATTGATGTGGGTTCGTCCAAGCCCTTCAGGCAATATCAATATCCCTTGCCTCAAGCCTGGCATGAAAGCCTAGTAAAGGAGGTAGATGAAATGCTTAAGTTAGGTATTATTGAGCCCAGTACTTCTTCTTTTTGTAGTCCTTTGTGGCTGACAAAAAAGAAAGATGGGACTTTTCGTGTCTGTTTTGACGGACGTAAACTTAACAGTATAACTATGAACAGAGATGCGTATCCTATACCTCGTATAGATATCATCCTGAGTAAGTTACAGAATGCTAAATTCATTTCATCTATTGACTTGAAGAAGGCGTTTTTACAGATTCCTCTCAGCGAAGAGAGTAAAAAGCTCACTGCCTTTGCGGTCAATGGAAAAGGATTGTACCAATTCACTACAATGCCTTTTGGTCTTGTGTCTGCTCCACAGACTATGTGTCGGTTAATGGATTTGGTAATTGGTCCTGCTTTAGATCCATTTTGCCAATACTATCTTGATGACATTCTTGTCATTACTCCCGATTTCGAAACTCATATCTCTGTATTGCAGCAGTTGTTTCAGCGTTTAAAAGACGCAAATTTGACTATTAACTTAGATAAAAGTAGCTTTTGTCGTGAGTCTATTAAGTTTTTAGGATATGTTGTAGATTCTCAGGGTCTTCGTACTGATCCCGATAAGGTATCAGCTATTCGTGATTTTCCTGTGCCTAAAAATACCACTCAGGTCCGTCGATTGTTAGGAATGGTGGGTTATTATAAAAAATTTGTCAAGTCTTATTCTACCTTGTTGTCTCCTATCACAGATTTACTTCAAAATCGGAAAAAGGGACAAAATATTGTGTGGACTCCTGAGGCTAATGAAGCTTTCATTAAAATCAAGGAGGCTCTCACAAATTCTCCTGTTATGGTAGCCCCAGATTTTACTAAGCCTTTTTATCTGATGACAGATTGCTCAAACACAGCATCTGGTGGGGTACTCTATCAAATTGTTGATGGAGAAGAACACCCTATAGCCTACACCAGCAAGAAATTAAATAAAGCCCAGAAAAATTATACTACAACTGAAAAAGAGTTGTTAGCTATAATTACGGGTATTGAACATTTTAGATATTTTCTTGAAGGTCGTTCTTTCACGGTCATAACTGACCATAGTAGTTTGGTGTGGTTACAAAGTATGAAGAACCCATCTCCTCGTTTGGCTAGGTGGATTTTAAAATTGGCACAATACGATTATAAAATTGTTCATCGTAAAGCTTCAGGTGTAGTAGTCGCTGATGCACTCTCTAGAACTTTCGATATTAATTTGTTAGACTTATCTTCCTTACAACCAGATGACTGGTATCGAAAAATGTTGTATGATGTACAGAATGTACCAGGTAAATTTCCTGATTTTAAAGTTGAACATGGTGTTTTGTATAAACATGTCTTAAGTTCCATGGATGCCCTTACTGGAATGTCGGATTGGAAGATAGTCGTTCCAACTCCTAATAGAGCAGAGGTTTTGGCCACTTTTCATGACCATCCTACTGCAGCTCATTTTGGTTTTTACAAAACTCTCCGTCGTATATCGGAACTCTATTACTGGCCGAAGATGCGTCAAACTGTACGTAGCTATATCGCTAAATGCAAAATCTGTGCTACATGCAAACCGACAAATCTTCCCCAACCAGGTTTAATGGGTAGTTATCGACGGATTGATTTTCCATTTCAACTGATATCTTTAGATCTCATTGGTCCGTACCCTAGGTCCTATAAAGGTTCCCAATATGCTTTAGTAGTTGTTGATTATTTTACTAAATTTCCTTTGGTCCATACCATGTCGAAGGCAACTACTTCTTCTATTATTAAATACCTCGAGAATGAAGTTTTCTTAATTTATGGTGTTCCACAAATTGTTTCATGCGATAATGGACCCCAGTTCACAGCTAAGGCTTTCCGCGATCTCATGGCTAAATACAATGTCCAAAAGATCTGGTACAATGCGAACTATCATCCACAAGTCAACCATACTGAAAGAGTGAACAAATCAAATCGTGACCGCTTTACGATCTTATTCTTTTCCTGATCAGAGAGCTTGGGATACTCATATCCACTCTATAGTACAAGCGATCAGGACTTCTTCTCACGAAATAACCAAATGTCCTCCATCTTATTTGATGTTTGGTCGTCATGTCCCTCTTTCTGGTGATTATTTTGGTAAGATTTCAGAGAATGCCAATAACTTTCCCACTATATCAGATAAATTACACCGTTTAGAAGATATTCAGCATCTTCCTGATATTTATGTGGATGTTCGCAAACGGTTGAAAGCATCTTATGCTAGAAATAAATGCCAGTATGACCTGAGAAAGCGAGCCTTATCTTTCAGAGTTGGAGATTCTGTTTTAAAGAGGAACTTTGTCAAGTCTGATAAATTGAACTTCCAATCTGCTAAGTTATGTCAGAAGTACATACCTTGTACGGTTATTAAAGTTATTTCTCCTTTAATATACGAGCTGAAGGAAACTTCTACTGGCAGCAAACTAGGAAGGTTTCATGTCAAAGACTTACTGGAGGATAAGACAGTAGGTCCACATAACTTGTCAGATAATTCGGATTCTTCATCTTCAGATGAAGATTAACTGGTCCCTTATCACTTCTGTACCAGTTTGGTTTTTAAGATCTGTTTATCAATTTTGTTTACCTGGCAAAAAAAAACCATAAGATGTTGTGCTATTTTGCCTTCTATTTTTTTTTTCATCTTATCTTAATGTTGGTTATTATCTTAGTGTATGCACTTGTTAATTTTGTTGTTTGTTTTCTCTTAAAAGTCCAACTGCATATCATAGGAGTACAGGATGGATATATGGGAATTTCCCCATCTTGAGTTCTGAGTTGAATAGATATTTACAGGGATAATTCGGAAAACATTCCAAATATTTTCATTATGAGTGTTGTATAGTTTTGTGGATCATGACCATAAAGCTTATGCATTCATATTTACTTACTGTGTCGGTGTTTTAGCGTGGGTTCAGGATTGATCACCCTGGATGTGTGCCCTCACTTGGCTCAGAAATATATCAATACATATTAGTTGTTCCTTGAGTATCTCTTAGGTTGAAATTAGAATGTGTCATTTAGAATTGGATCGTTCTGATATTCAGCAGTAAGTAAGTCTGTTTAACTTGGAGGTCATCTCCTATGCTATTATCGTTGAAAGTATTTGAGTTTTAACATATCTTATTGTATACTGTTTGTTTACCTGTCTCTCTACTAGTGATATGGATTGGTAGATGGGAGTTATCTTTATCTGTATCTTGATTGAGTTTATCTTTACCTTGATGGAGTTTATCTCATACCTGTAATGGAGTTTATCTCGTACCTTGACTGAGTTTATTTCGTATCTTTACCTTGAGTTTATCTCGTACCTTGACTGAGTTTATTTCGTACCTTTACCTGGAGTTTATCTTGTACCTTGACTGAGTTTATCTCGTACCTTTACCTTGAGTGTATCATTATCTTTACCTTAATTGGTTTATCTCATACCTTTACCTGAAGTTAATTATCTTTACCTTTACCTGGATAAGTTTATTTCTTATCTATATCTTATGAATATATATGTTATCTTTATCTTGATTATAGAGTCCTAAAAATCTGTCCTTTACTGTTCTTGTCGTGAGTAAAGAATTGGAACACGTCAATAGTACAGTTTGGGTATTACAGTTAGGATCTCTTTTATCTTTCCTTCTACCAAGTGTATAGCTGGTAGAAGTGAGTTTTGTGCATATCCTCTACCATGAGTAGATCTGGACGTGCAATTATCTTTTACCTTTTGTGCATATCCTTTACTATGAGTTGGGATTGCAGTTATCTTACTTACCTTTTTTTAGCATACCCTATACCATGAGTATAGTGGGCTTGCTAGTATCTAGGCTTGTGCCTTTACCGATTGTGTGCTTTCCTACCGCTGCTAGAGCAAGTAGGTGTATTGAATTAGCTTTTACCTTGACTTTTACCTTGTTGTTAATATCCCGAACCATATATATGTTTAGGTTTGTAGTTTCAACTAGTCCTGAGTAATTAGGCCCTCATTGAACTCTATGGTGACGAATAGAATCTGGTCGCTCTAGTATCAACGTTGGGTAAAGTTCATAGGACTTTGTTTGAATTTCGTTGTCATGAATGGTTCTTGGGAATGTTGTGTTAGGGGTTGTTAATACACATCTATAATGTAGTTTTAACGAATGGTTGTTTTTACCAATACTTGAGAATGTAGATAAGTAGTGTTAAAAGTTAACTTGATCTGTAAGGTTATAGAATTTAACTTAAAATGTATACTTTTTTTTATCTTTGGTTTATACTAAATTAACATACATTATCTCATTAAAAAAAAATGTATGACTTCGTCTCATATTCTTCGTTCCATATTTTTATTTCGTCCTTGATTTTGTTCCAATTCCTGAGCAAATGGTTGACTGGTGACGAAAATGTTCAATTTTAACGTATCAACGTTCATTGTCAGTGTTAGATCGTTCTGCCACAAAAAAAAAAAAAAGTTCCTTTTTTTTTTTGCTGGAGATGAGGGAGAATGTAGCGTTTACGCTACTGACTAGTCCAATTTAAACCCCTCAAGAAATTTTTATTACCCGCCTACGATCGATTTTTAAATGGACATTTTTCCCCACACGCGTAGTAGTCGCTTAAAAAGTAAGGTTGGTCGAGTTGGTACGAGAACGATCAGTTTTGGTCAGAACTCGTCAACGCAGACACGCCAACCGGTGAAATTGTTCACATTCAAAGTGACGGAATTGGAGCAAGGAAGATAATTTGGGGAAGAATATAATTCATTAATAATAATAGTAATAATTAATTTTAAATAACAAGTATTAATTTATAAGAGTTCCATATAAAAAGGAAGAGTTTTTTGGCGTGTTGCGAGCTCCATGTAAGTAAATCATTTTATACGTATTATCTCTTTATCATATAATCAAATTTATCATTGTATTTAGTATTTCTTTAGAGATTTATTTTTGAGTTCCGAAATAATTTAAATATAAAATTTCCTTGATTTACTTGCAAAGAACAGAAGGTCATTTTTTTTTATATAGTTAAACTTAAATTCTGTTTTATTCCATGTCGTTATCATTAAGTTTTTTTGGTTCTTTTTTACCTAACTTTTTTTTGGTGGAATATAAAAGGTTCTACAAATGTGGACAGCCTTCTATATTCTGCGCATGTTCTTTTCATGGCGCAAGCTTGCCATGCCTACGAAAGTAACTTCGTAAATTTGACATGATGTTGACTTAACCTAATACCTGATGTTTTGATGTTTTGTTTTGGTGCAGTCAATCCATGCTGCTACACCTATTGAATTGTATTTATTAAATAATAATAATTTTAGATTCCGTCACTTCACTTGAGAGTATTCTCTTGAGAATATTCCCTCAAGGATACTAGTAACAGAATCCTTAGATACATAGTTAGCACACTTAACTTGTGTATGAAACCCGTGGATTTTGCTGTCACCCAGAGACCAGTGACTGGTTGTGTTTTGTGACCAGGATTCGTCTTTACAGCCATAAACTGACGTAGCCGTGCCAAGAGGAGTTTTTCCTATGGACTTATAATGCTGTAAAGATAAGTTGTTTAACTATTTGACTTTTGTGTTACTATCTATTTAATTGTTTAACTTTTGTTACTTCCTATTTAGTAGTATACCCTCTTTATATGCATATAAGGTGAATACCTTTTTTTTTGATAATTTAATTTTTGATAATTTAATTATAAAATATTCGGGGAGGAAAAAGGGACACTTCATGTGTTATTAGGTTTTAGTTAGAATATACAGAGTCTGACCAAACTCACTTTTTTTTGGATATAATATTTTTGTTAATATAATACAATTTGATATTGAGAGGGACATAAATTTAATGTGGTTTGTTTTTAAATATTATATAATGAGTATGGAACAACTCACTTTTTGGATGTAATATATATTTAATATAATTGTAATAGAGATTTATCAAGTTTGATATCTTTACAATATTGTCATTAGTACCTCATTTTAGTAGAACTAATTTAAATTTAAATGACTACCTTTTTGTTTTAAGACTTTGGCTACCCTACGGACTATTCTTGTTGTATACTAATATTTCATATTTTATTTGGCCAGTGGTAGTGACTATTCATTTGTTGAGGGGCTATTAGGTCCTATTGTATTTGTACACCATCCACTACCACTGTTATTTGGCTTTGCATTATATGTAAATTGTTTATACACATATACCTATATACATTTTTTATAAATATATTTATTGTTGCTATTTTGAGTTTTATTTCAGTTCTACTAACCAGTATATAACATAGCAAAACAAGATTATTATTTAGTATTTTTGTATTTCAGAGTATTATCTCCAGATTTATTTGTTACTTCAAAATCTCAACTATCGTTGAGTTGGCGCCCTTCTTTTCTCTTCTTATTGTTCTTTTTCTATAAGTTTATACCCAGTGATCTTCTTCAGTTGTATCACATGTGATATTACCAGGTCTCATTTCGTTTCTTGTCTCATTAGCTCATTATCTCTTGTTATTGTTGTTTATATCTTTAAAGCCACAATCCAGTGCATTGAAGCTAGCCCGAACACTCACTTGAGATTTAGTGTCTCTTTGGCCATTTAAATTTGTTCCTCTGAGCTTAGCCCTATTTTTAGTATTTTTTTTTTTTCATCACTTCTCTTTCAGTTCTTCTGAACTTTGTCAATTCACACATGTTATTCGTTTCAAACAGTGAATGAACTTCATGATGGACAGGAATCTATTTCTTCTCATAGCTCTCGATACCAAGTCATTTCTAATATCTTCGGACTTCTCCCAATAGTGACGTTTAGATGGGACTGAATTGTAACCTCTTAAAATAAGGATTCCCATGAAGCATTTTATTTCATCATGTGTAATATTTAGATTCTCTTGATTTTTAAAGTGTTCAATAATTTCATTCGTAAAAACCATTTCAAATACTTCGATAGGGGTTTTATTTTTAAAAAGTTCATAACTCGATGTAGGAAAATCTCCTTTTACATATTTCAATATATCACCTTCAATATATTCTACGTTTTATACATTATCTCTTTGATAGTCCAACCAAGAACCAATAAATTCTGGAATTTTATTTACATTACGTTGGTCAAAATTTTCTGAATAATTATTAGTATTGTCGTTTGTAACTGAAGAGCTACTGGGGCCTGGTGTAAACTGTTGAGAAACACATGAAGAAATGGTTGAAAGTTCTTGAATAGCATCATCTGAATTACCACCAATGCAACCGTTAGTAAAAACAAGCTCTGCAGGTGCTAAAAGTTGCTTGCCAGGTAAATCTAGAAAAGTTCCGCCTTCATCCTCGTCTCCAGATTCTTCATCAGTAAGTACGTTACTTGGTGGAGGTTTAACAAAGATTTTTTCTAGGGCTATATTATCATCGTTTTTTAAAATAAGCTCTATTGCTTCCTGTAGCGAAAATCCAGGACTGAAACAAAAAAAAGTTTAGGTGCCCACGGGGTCCATATGGGTACGGCATGAAAAAGCTTCAAATAAATGCAACTTGCACAAACATAAATTCATCAAACTATACATTCTTATAAACTTTCAGCTGTTAGTAACGTAATAAAACAAAATTAAAATAATAACTCAGAGCCTACCTCAAAATATCGTTTAGTGCTTGAACATCGATAAGGTCATCCATTTTAAAAATTGAAATAAAACGTACATGTTCACTCTACTGAAATAATTTCAATACTAAGGAGAATTTATACTTCCTAAAATACTGTGATATCCACTGATATCCACTGATATCCCTTCCATTTAAAAACGATAAGATGTGAGAGGCTTGAAAATATTGCGTACCCATGTGGACCCCAGGGGCGGTCCCAGGTTAATAAGAGTATTTAAGAAAAATCGTCTTTGTGGGAAAATAAAGTTTTACCAAAAAAAAAACAAAAATTTTGATCTGTCATATTGTCTTATTAATGAAACAGGCTGGTTGCTTTTTATTATTTATCATTTATAATGTCGTAATTTGACTATCTGTCCAAAATCTGTTTATTACGAAAAGAATGGTTATTTTCCAAAGAATGTTTACTAAGGCTGTAGTGTTTAGTATATTGTTTTGATAGTGTTTTATATGCAATAATTCGTTTATGTAAATATTAATGCGCCTGTTCAATATAAGTGACAGTTCAAAATGAAGATTTTAGTTTTTACAAAAATTAACTTTTAAATCAACATTGGCATTCATCGATGTCTTAACCAAATCAAACAAATGGTTAACATGTACTTATTTCTTTAATAGAAAATTACAATATCCTATAATATGCTATTCTATTCACACTAATTCATTTAAACCAGGTCGCTGCTGAAAAGTGAAGGACTTCTTTTTAGTATACGTCCTCTGTGTGTTCTGGGGTTGTCTGAATCTCGGCTGAAATTTATTTTGCCTTCGTTCTGTGATCACAGGTGGTGGCTGAATTTCCTGGCATAACTGTTCATCCATAGTCTTAAATAAAAATCTTTGTTAATATATTGCAAGCAAAGAATTTCTTTTTATCGTCGATTTTTGACACGTATCGCGTAGTTTAAAAAAAAAGACAAATTGGGAAAAACATGTACCCTAATTAATTACTATTTAACTGGGAATAAGCCACAATTAAAGATAAAAATACGTTTATTGACGTTTCAATTTCCACTGCGGAAATCGTTCTCAAAATACAAACAGTATTTTGTATAAACATAAAATATATAAAAATACAAACACTGTTTGTATTTTGAGAACGATTTCCGAAGTGGAAATTGAAACGTCAATAAACATATTTTTATCTTTAATTGTGGCTTATTCCTAGTTAAATAGTAATTAATTTACAATGCCACAAGAAAATAGCTTCAGAACAATGTACCCTAATGATTAGGTACATTATCCTAAACGTAATTATGTGATTTTTAGTTTATCTAAAATTTTTGTGGATGGATGGCAAACTGACTCAACAACATTATCCACCAATGTAACTAATATTATCAAAAACGGTGTTTCTAGGATTAAATTATTGATACTTCTTCTTTAGGTACTCTCTTCTAACGAAGGTTGTAATAACTACTGCAAACTCTTGTCTGTTTTTGGATCGTTCTTAGTAGTGACTGGAAGTCTAAAACAGTCGATTCTTTGACGTTTCCTAGTCACTGTTATAAAGCGGTTTGTATTTTTAGAACGATTTCCGAAGTGGAAATCGAAACGTCAAAATAAACATATTTTAAACTGAAGTTGTAGTTAATTCCCATTAAAGATAGTAAATAATCGTTCCTTAGACACGTCATCTGTTGTCTACCAGGGCCTGGTCTGCCTCAATCTTTCCTTCCATTATAATTCGCCTTAGAACTTATTCGTTTCAATACACAGCTAGCGCAATCTCACAGCTTTCCAATTTTCCCATTGTACCATTTCCTGCCATTTGCAACTAAGAAAATAGTTGTATTCTTAGGAAAGCGTTTCTGGCATGTTCTATCCCGATATTTTTAGAAATGAATTAAATATTTCTTTTTTTTTTTTCATTCACACTCATGCCAGTGTTTCTCATTCTTGCACGATTCAATCTATCAAAATTTAAAAATATTGTTGGTACCGTTCGCGTCATAAAAAACTCTTATAACCGAAAATCGTGTTTTTTTGTTTGTAAGTTGAACTTGTCACATATGTCATTCTAATTTCTAGGGCAACGTTGCCAGTTCAACGAAATATTGTATCAAATTAGCTAAAAGGAGGGCTGTGCGACAGACATATAAAATTACAGTAGATGCATTCGAATATTCCCTGTGCCAATATCCTACGTTTAAAGATCCTTTAACGTTTAGAAATATTTTGGGCATTAAGGCAACCTTCTCTCTGATCATTTAATTTATTAAATACGGTTTTTTGTTGTTAATGATAATAATAATACCTATATAGAAACTTTAGAAACTATTAGAAACATTTTTGAACGTTCTTTTTTCGTTAGATTTAGTGCAATTCCATTATCTGTGATGACAACAACGAATTGATTCACGAACGAAGTCTGAACACAGGCTTATATTGGGAAAAAAAGTGTACCAGTTCTATGTGACGGGAACTGTACATTGTCGTCAGCATCGAATATCGTTGATTTTCCCGTTGACTTTAAAACCTTCCTGAACGTCATGTAAGGTATTTGTAAATATTTATCTGAATATAGATAGGATACAACAGAAGGGATAGAACGCAACCTCAACTAATGCTTCTTTGAATATTCATGACTTCGGTATCATCAATCTCTGGTCTAACAAATAGCCCAAGATGTAGAGAAAAAATGGGAATCTATTAGTGAATTTTTGAAACCAGCACAGTGTTATCAAGGACAATGCCTGAAGTAACCTTTAAGTACGTGTAACTTCAAACTGTTGGTTATAATTTTTTTTATGGCACTTTTTTTGGTTATAATTTTTAGGTGCAAAAAAACGGTTTTTTGATTATTTTTATTTTGATTGTATCACATCAATATTTTAAGGTAAAATGTGTGAAGTTTAAGAAAGTACATAAAAAAGCTTAAATTTGAAAAATGCCATATTAAATTTGACCCAATACGATTATTGTCTTTTTATTTTTGCATATAGCTTAGAGGGTGCTACAAATAAAACCTTTCGACCCAAATGTAACCTCGATATTTTGTTGACATAAATTGTAAAATTCATTGCGATACACGTCGTGTAGATACAGTGAATTTTGAAATTAACAAGTCGGTCGAAAAATGGATCTTGGCCGAGCTAATATTTTCGAGTAATAATTTTTTACAATTTTCAGAGAGGATTATCCCAACAGCAATGTCTCGATTCTGTGTTTGTGAATGAAGCACCACACCAGTCAACTAACCGGCGAATCTAGATGAAGAAAGTTCTCTGCAATTTAACCTTGAACTTACATCTCCGACTTAAAATCCTTAATTTTTATGTGTTTTCTGTTCTTATGTATGGAGCAGAGGCATAGACACCCACTGATGCGTCTTACAGACGGTTGCAATCTTTCAAGATGTGGTGCTATCGTCGCATGCTTAGAATATCATACGTACATCATACAACGACGCAGTAATGAAACGTTTACAAGAAGAACCTGAAATCTTGAAATCCATTAAAGAGAGAAAGTTAGCATACTTCTGACACATAGTGAACAATGAAAATAAATACAAAATCCTACTATTGATATTAGAAGGGAAAATATAAAGAAATAGAGGACCAGGACGCCACCGAATATCCTGGCTTAACAATTTAAGACACTGGACAGGTATGGCTACCACCGACTTATTTCGAACAGCTGCTAATAATATACGATGGGCCATTGTGGTAGCCAACATCCATAGAGGAAAGGCACTAGCAGAAGAAGTAGCATGACCACCGCGTAACATACCGGGAGAGAGAGGCATCTTTGGACATTTCAAAGACCTCAATCCAAAAGATCCTACATGAAGAACTGGGTGTTACGAAGTTAGTTTCCCATTGGACCATTCCCATTTAAAAATTTAATTAAAAATCCTTTGTAATAGGTATATATTTAAGGCCCAAACGGGCTAAGTTAAAAAGACAAAACGTTTTCGGAAACCATGTTCCATCATCAGTGTCCTAGAAAATAGTTAACCACTTAATTAAAAAGAACATAGGTTACAAGTTTGACTAAGGTTAATGAAAAATGTGGTTAATACTTACTAGGAGTATATGAATGTAGCCACCAAGATTAAGTATATGGGTAAAAACATCAAGTATCAACCATCAATGTTGTAGTTTTAAATCTATGTAAATAAGATGATATAAGGGAGCAACAATTGTATGGTTGTAGTTAGGCAACCAACTATACATGTATGTAGCAATGTAATATAAAAAAAATTTTATTATATGGCCCTTTATGTTTCTTAAACATTTGGTACCCAGAAAATATAAACTAGACACATGTGGAAGGTTGAATTTTAGAAAAAATTTTTTGATGTTAATGGTTGGATCTAAATGTATTTATTTATAATTGGAAGTGTTCTTGTATGAATAAAATAAAACTGTTTTAGTAAATGTTCACGTGTTATTTAACTTTTAACTCAAATATAGAGGCCCTGTATGTCAGTAGCAACATTTGGTACCTGGCAAATGTGAAAATTTTTGAGTTATAAGTTCTTGAACCTAAATGTCTGACAAGGTGGTAACAGACTAAAAGGTGTGGAAGTTTTATTGTATTAGCTATTATATGTAATGAACGAAAGATTTGGTAGGACATGCAGATCATTATCCTCACGTTCTCTAGAACACATAAAAAGAGAAAATACTTCCACTTTCTCCCAACATCTCAAAGAACACAACCATACCCTCAATATCCCAGAAGACGTTTCACTTATTCACAACATCCCCCAAAAAAACTTCCTTAAATTAGATTTATATGAAGATCTTGAAATTTTAAAAGAAAAACAAAAAAGCAATTGCAAAACGATTGACACAATTTGGGCTTTTTTGTTTTTCTTTTAAAATTTCAAGATCTTCATATAAATCTAATTTAAGGAAGTTTTTTTGGGGATGTTGTGGATAAGTGAATATCCTGGGATATTGAGGGTATGGTTGTGTTCTTTGAGATGTTAGGAGAAAGTGGAAGTATTTTCTCTTTTTATGTGTTCTAGAGAACGTGAGGATAATGATCTGCATGTCCTACCAAATCTTTCGTTCATTACATATAATAGCTAATACAATAAAACTTCCACACCTTTTAGTCTGTTACCACCTTGTCAGACATTTAGGTTCATGAACTTATAACTCAAAAATTTTCACATTTGCCAGGTACCAAATGTTGCTTCTGACATACAGGGCCTGTATATTTGAGTTAAAAGTTAAATAACACGTGAACATTTACTAAAACAGTTTTATTTTATTCATACAAGAACACTTCCAATTATAAATAAATACATTTAGATCCAACCATTAACATCAAAAAAATTTTTCTAAAATTCAACCTTCCACATGTGTCTAGTTTATATTTTCTGGGTACCAAATGTTTAAGAAACATAAAGGGCCATATAATAAAAATTTTTTTATATTACATTGCTACATACATGTATAGTTGGTTACCTAACTACAACCATACAATTGTTGCTCCCTTATATCATCTTATTTACATAGATTTAAAACTACAACATTGATGGTTGATACTGTTATATTAGTTTACTTAATTTTCACAATTTTAAATAACGTTGGCTTTTGCCTTAAGTAGAAACATACAGCTACATTGACTGCTCTGTGATAATTTCCGTCATAACTTAACAATATTGTCATCAAATGTCATTGCCAATCAGTTGCACTCATACAGTCCTCGAAGACATACCGTCTCAGGACTAGCAACTTCAACGTGGAGTCATATGTCGTCATGTTACCTAATCCATCGGTAACTCTATAATCTTAAATCATTATAACACAATTTTAAAACTAAATGTAATTAAACATCTGTTAACGGGTTTTTACCCATATACTTAATCTTGGTGGCTACATTCATGTACTCCTAGTAAGTATTAACCACATTTTTCATTAACCTTAGTCAAAATTTTAACCTATGTTCTTTTTAATTAAGTGGTTAACTATTTTCTAGGACACTGATGATGGAACATGGTTTCCGAAAACGTTTTGTCTTTTTAACTTAGCCCGTTTGGGCCTTAAATATATACCTATTACAAAGGATTTTTAATTAAATTTTTAATACATGGTATACACCCATCTACAGGAACGTAGATTCCTTGTGAACATTCCCATTTACTCACAGAAGAGCAAAAAGCGGTTCGCGTCAATTGGTGTTGAAAAACATTGGAATGATTCAACAAAGAAAGCTGAAAAAACGTGTATAGTATTGTTAGTGGCGATGAATCTTCATTCTAACTCATAAAAGAATTTTTGGAACTTCAAAACATCGAATTGTTAAACCATTCATCGTCTAGCCTTTATCGTTAGACTTCTTCACGTTCCCAAAGATCAAGAATTCAATGCATGGGCAGCGATTCCAGTCGCCAGAAGAAGCCATCGATGCCTTTAAAACAACAATTTGCAGGTGTCAACTCAAGATTGGCATGACTGTTTTACCAATTGGTTTGAACGTATGCAAAACTGTATCGATCTTGGTGGGATGTATTTTAAAGCAATAAAGTACTTTTAAGTCTATATATTTTTTGTCTTTATGGCTATATGCAAAGCTAAAAAGACAACCCTCGTAGTTTATGCAAAATAAACGACTGAAGGTCCAAAAATTTCAATTTTTCACCATTATTTATTTATGAAATAACTTTAGTAAAAATTCTTTTTTTATGCAAAAAATTATTATTATTATATTGCAGCTCTTTTAATTATAAATCGGATGAGGGTTCTTAAGAACCGATCGGTCAATTCCTTTTCGGGATTTACAATACATAACAGAAACGTTTTACAAAAATGTAATGATTATAAATTTTGCAGGATCAGAACTTTGTTTTAAAATAGAGACCTAATTCTAACCGGATTCTCTTGATCGATATTTTTATATAGAAATAAAAATATTTAAATAAAAGGGCATGTTTTTTGTACACACTTATAAAAAATCAAAGAATGGAAAAGAAAAGTATGTTTGAAGTGTGTAGTTATAAACAATGATATAAATAGCTAATTTAAAGTTTACAATGTGTCAGTTAAGTTAAATATTTATAGTATCCTTACTAGGACAGATCTCATTTTCTGTTAAGTTGGTTCAATTTTAAATTTTCTAATTTTTCTATTGAAAAAACACACTCCTACTTCTTTCTTATTGTAGATAAGGTCATTAGAAGGTCAATACTCAAAAAGAGACTTAACCAAGCTTTTAATGTGGAAAACAAACCCAAGACCACATCCATTTATAGATCCTTATCTAATTTAGGACCAATTTCAGAAAAAAGATCAAGAGTACTTTGTAATGAAATCAGCAACTTACACGTCTCTTTTTCACTGCCATGAGAAGCATAACGTGATGCACGGGTAATATGACTTTACAGTCGCGAGAATCAAATATTGATTCTCACGCATCACAAATTATAAAAGCTGTAAGAAGCAGTTGTGGCCTCTCATATCAATGTATCGTTAATACAGTTTAAAAGTAGACGTCTGTAAGCAGCAGAAACTATATTTGGCCTCTGAAATATGTGATCCAATGTTTGATTCTCACAGGCTGAAAAGTGGGTTACTGATAAAAACTGTATACTCAAGTCAACTATTATTTACTTATTTTTTAACGAAAACTTATCATTTCCATACATTATTATAATAACGAGAAGAGTATATTTAAAAAAAAACAACTAAAACAATAATGCTTATTACATTGCGTACAAAGATATCTTGACTAAGAAATTTTCAATTGAGCGTTTTTTTTTTGTCCTGTTTTAGCAATAGTTTCATAACAAACAACACACCGACGATTACTGGAACCTAGATGTTCCAACAAATGATTGTCGTTATGATTAGGGTTTAGTTGAATGGACTGTACTACGAGGTTCTCTTTGAATTTTGTTATAGTCATTTTCTCATTTGACACTTCTTGGTGTCTATCTATCTATCTAACTAGCCTTCTTCGGTCCATCTTTGGACATAGGCCTCCCCAATCCTTTTCCATTCTTCTCTGTCTGTCGCTACAGTCATCCATCTATAGCCCACGTGCTTCTTGATATCATCTGCCCATCTCATTTGGGGCCTTCCTCTGCTTCGTTTATATTCCCACGGTCTCCAACTTATAAGAATTTTGTTCCATCGGTCTTCTTTTTGTCTTATATTGTGTCCGGCAAATCTCCATTTCAATTTTGCAACTTCTTGTCTAACATCCCTCACTTTTGTTTTCTCTCTTATCCACTCGTTTCTCTTCTTATCCATTAGTCTTATGTGCAACATTTGTCTTTCCATTGCTCTTTGGGTTTTTATGATTTTGTCCATGTTTGCTTTTGTAAATGTCCACGTTTGGGAGCCATACGTAAGAACAGGGAGTACGCATTGATTATATACTTTGGTCTTAAGATGCTGTGGATATCTTTTGTTTTTAAGAATGTAGCTTAGTTTGCCAAATGCCGCCCATGCCAGTCTAACTCGTATCTTGATCTCTGCTGTTTGGTTCACTTTGTTAAGTTTTATAGTTTGACCAAGATATATATAATCCTTAACTTGTTCTATTTCATCTTGTCCGATTCTCATTGTGATGTCTTCATCTGTATTTGTTATAGTTTTGGTCTTGCTGTAATTCATATTAAGGCCTATCTTTCCAGCTTCTACGTCCAGTTCTTTCATCATTTCAAATAATTCTTCTTTTTTATCGGTTATCAATACGATGTCATCAGCGTACCTTAGATGGTTCAAGCGTTGTCCACAAATTTTTATACCTTTTTTTCCCATTCTAATCTTTTAAAAGTATCTTCAAGAGCCTGATTGAAAAGTTTCGGTAATATTGTATCACCCTGTCTCACGCCTCTACTTATTTGTAATGATTTTGTTCCTTCATATACTTTAATTGTTGTTTTGGCTTCCTTATATATATTGGTTATTAGTTCCGTATATCTGTGGTCAATTCGGCTGTTAATCAAAGAACTTTTCACTGCCCAATGTTCGACACTGTCGAAAGTCTTTTCGAAATCTATGAACGCCATATATAGAGGAATGTGGTATAATATAGAAATTTACTAACATAGTACCCACAAGCAGTTCAATTTCTATACAACTTTACTCCCTTTCTCAATGAAGTGGTGTATGTTTTCATTTGATCAGACAGATCGATGTATGTTTTATGTTTATTGTAGTCAGTTATAACTTTTTCTTTTGGCTGTCTTCTGTGAGTTCGGCAAAGTGTTTTGTACTTAGAGTATAAATATCGCGTTTGTCTTTCATTTTTGAATCAACACTACTGTACAACTTTCAGCTGAAACTGTTTGCCCTTTTGCAATTTTTTATAAATTATATGTTTGGGATTTAATTTTTGGTTGATTCTCAGAGCTCCAATTAAATGAGTGTTTCTGTTCTGTAATTTATGGGCTAGAGAAATACTGGTGTAATAATTATCTGTATAAATTGTATGTCCCTTATCCAGTAGGTTATTGGACAAAGTCAGTATGGGAATGAGATATAATTGTTATAAAATATATCAGATAACAAGACCGCATGAATCGTATGAACTTGTTTTTGTGTGAATCGGCATATGATGCACACGGCTGTAATAAACGATATCAGTCAAGAAGGCCTCGTGAATCATATGATTCTCATCGCTAACTAACGCAAATTACCGTGTTTTTTTTAAACGTATACATATATGCTTAGTTTTTAATTGTGTGTGTGTATATAGAGGGAAAATATTTACGGCCGGAAAACATTAAGTCTATTTGTAGCAAATCTAAGGACAAAATAGATGAACAACAAAAGTGGTATTTACAAATTATCTTGTGGTGATTGTAACATGACTTATGTGGGTAGAAGAATGAGAATCCTAGCTTAAAGAATCAACGTATATCTCAACAACACAGAAAAATCAAACTTTGGACATCACATTAAATTTAATAATAATTCCTTTTTTCCTACCAAAAACAGTAACATTTTACATTCAAGATCCCAAATAAAAATTTTAGACTTATGAACCTGTTAGAAAAGCTTGAGATATCCAAAGAAATGAAACTAAGCCCTGGTTGTTGCTTCAACCACAGAATAATAAACAATCAGAATGCCCACTCTCCATGGAAAATTAAGTACTCCCATCTGATTCACGCAGACGTTTCGCCATGTTTTAAAGGGATTTTAAAGGGAACCAATGTTGTTTATGTGGTGTCCATAAAAAAATTAACCCCGTTTAATTGACTTACGGCAATCATAAACATACTATACAATTATATTAACATTGTTAAATATAATAACATAAATATAATTAAACATAAATATAAACAATTACATAACCTCACAAATCATATGTCTGTGTTATGTGTTTCCTTCTTAAACATGGCGCGCGTGCTGAAAAACTTCAAAGGCGGCATCTGAGAGTGGGCATTCTGATTGTTAATTATTCTGTGCTACAACACACAAATGAATCTGAATCTTTCAAAGTATTATATTTAGAAACATTATAATCTGGTTTTTTCTTTATATTTAAATACTTTTTGGGGATAATTTGTTGATTGAACCTTTTAGTCAACTTTCAACATATTATTCTTTATGCTATGTAAACCAAGATTTAAAAAACTTAATTTTGGACAGTCTTGGATAAATTTCTTCTTTCATTATAAATTTCAATTCACCAATTACTTGATAATTTGCAAGCGAGAGCTGGCGGGTGAGCCGCGCGAAAATAGAAAAGGAATTACTCTAAGGGAGATAGGAGAGGTACTTAATCAATTGCGAGTGTCACAAATGCGTAGTTGCCGTATCAAATATATATATATATATATATATATATATATATATATATATATATATATATATATATATATATATATATATATATATATATATATATATATATATATATATATATATATATATATTGTAGAATAAGTCCTGTACGTAAGAAGTGTTAACTCACTTAGGTGCAAAGTTATATTAGCAAACAGTATAATACATATAAATATATAATACCTAAAACATTATTTTTCAATAAATGTAACAGTTTCACTTAAAATTACTGTTTTATTATCAATAACAGTAAACTGTAAATTACTAATTAACTGATCCATTGTTTACTTATTATTTATTGGTAATCTAATGCACTGTAATTTTTTAATTATTTATTGATTGTAATTTTATTGATTGTAACTTAACTTAAATTAAATTATTTAAATCTGAAATTATTTAAAAAATGGATATTATAATTACCAGTTAAGTGAGTTACATGTTCTTGTATATTTTTGAAATCAACTGAAACTTTATCTGCATTAGCTTCTTCGGTTGTAAACTTACAAACATCGAAAATTATTTCTCGCGCTTGAGATCCCAAAGGTTTACCCGTTAATACATTAATTGCCATTTTAATAAATATAAATAATAGTTTATAATATAGGGCCACTCCAATTAAAAATGTAAATGCTTGACAACACTGTCAGAACTCTAAGAACTCTAGCACTAATCCTCCTAGCCGACTTCACTAATATGAACGCCTAGCCGACAGCAATAGAAATGAGCAATCCCTTTCACTTTTCAATTTGTTCTACGCGCAACCCGCCAGCTCTCGCTTGTCGGATAGTACCATAACTAAATTTTTTATTGTTTTTTTTTGTGTGCAGTCCAGTGTACAGTCTTCTTTGTGTTTTTTCAATAGAAAAATTAGAAAATTTGTAATAGAACCTGCTTAAAAGATAATGAACTCATACTCTCATGAAGCGCATCTGGCGCTGCATGAGAACCTTCACATTTTACTCTTCTTCAACTAGTCTTTGAGTAAAGTGTCTTTTATCTTTCCTATCAGCCTCTCTTGGCCAACTCTTGTTTTTCTGACCCCGATTGGCTATTAGGTTTCCGAGGGCGGACGGATCACTATCTTCTTTCCTTACTCTAAACTATTTTCTACCACGCAGAAGGAAGTGGGGCCCCACTGCGTTACTTTGCCCCAAGAACTATCATGAAGATGACCTCTAAACATATCATTATGCCGAGCGATCCAACTAGCAATTGGCGCCAATCAGCGTCCGGGGCTGATGGTGTGAAATGGGCTAAAGGCCATGATGTTGTGAGAAACCAGGCACGCCATGGAAACTCTGAGTCTAGAATAAACATAAAAATATGGAGCACCCTTAAAATCGGTACGTGGAATGTTCGAGGATTGCTGGAACCCGGAAAATTGGATGTAGTGGAAAACGAGATCCACAATTATGCCATTGTAGGTCTATCTGAAACCCACTGGAAGGACAAAGGACATTTTACGTCAAAAAATGGCAATGATATTTATTTCTCCGGCAATGATAACGAATCTCGGAATGGCGTCGCCGTGATAGTAAATAATGCCTTTAAAACCTCCGTAAAAGAATACATAACCGTCAGCGATCGGATAATTGTTGTCAGAATGAATGCCAGTCCAGTTAATCTTAATGTGGTACAAACATATGCCCCAACAAGCGAAGCTCACGATGAAGAAATTGAAACATTTTATAGTACGTTGGAGCAGACGCTTAGGAAGCTTCCAAATAGAGAAATCACAGCAGTCGTAGGCGATTTCAACGCTAAAATTGGTGTAACTACAGAAGATCATTACTTGCGAGAGACCGTCGGATTATATGGACTTGGCCAAAGAAATGACAGAGGAGAACGCTTGCTACACTTTTGTATAGACAACAATCTGTTTGTTACTAATACAGGCTTTCAACATCACCCAAGACGACTATACACTTGGATATCACCAGGAAATAGATACAGAAATCAGATAGATTTTATACTGGTAAAAACCCGTTGGAGGAGCGCTGTTAAGGATGTTAAGACCTATCCAGGAAAAGATTGTAATAGCGACCATCAATTTTTATCAGCTGAATTCCGCATGAAGTTAAGAAACAGTCCAAAAACAGGAAATACAACAACTAAATGGCATCTAAGATATAACGATCCGTACAAAAAAGCCGCAATGTAAAAGCTATGTGACCTCAAACAATCATTAAATCCAGACGAGTCCTCAAACAGCATATGGACAAAAACAAAATCCATACTGCATAATGCTGCGAAAAATATTAAGAGTGATAGAGAAGAAAGAAGGAAACAATGGATAACGGACTCCACGTGGACTAAAATACAGGAGAGGAAGTGCTTAAAAGCCACAGGACTGAACAGTGAAAGTGATAAAGAGGCCTATAAAGCGCTGAACGGTCAAATAAAACGACTCTGCAAAAAGGACAAGAACACACACTTGAACAAAATCTGCATGGAAATAGAAGGGCATAAAACCAAAACTGAGACCAGAGACATGTTTAAAAAAATAAAGCAGATAACACGTTCATTTACACCAAACTACCCTGCTATCAAAGATGATAATGGAACTCTACTCACTTCTAAAAAAGATATTTTACACAGATGGAAAGAATACTGTGGACGACTGATGATGGAGGAAAGCACAGACGCCCCATCACAACAAGAAGATGCCAATTTTGCGACGGAACCTGACGTACTCAAAAGTGAAGTTGAAGCAGCAATTATGAGGCAAAAAAGTCAAAAAGCTGCCGGTCCAGATAACATACCTATTGAAATGATGGTCCTAGATGACGTTGGAGTGGATATAATACATCAAATTTGTCAAAGAGTGTGAGAGACAGGTAAATGGCCTGAGGACTGGACACAATCACTATATATTCCCATACATAAAAAGTGAGCGAAAGATTTATGTAGCAACTATCGCACAATTGCTCTAATTGCGCATTGCAGTAAGATATTCTTACACATAATTCTCGAGAGGATAAAGCCCTTTTTACTACCTAACATTGCGGAGGAACAAGCAGGTTTCGTCCCAGGACGTGGTACTAGAGAACAAATTTTAAACGTACGGCAGATTGTAGAAAAATCCAGAGAATTCAACATCACAACATATTTGTGCTTCATAGATTATAGTAAAGCTTTCGATTTGGTCAACTGGAGTAAAATGTGGCAGGTTTTGTCTGAAATGGGAGTCCCTAATCATCTGATACTGCTAATTAAAAGCCTGTACAATAACAATTATGCCAGAGTTAGAATAAATGGGGAACTAACTGACAGTTTCAGTGTCACAAAGGGCGTGAGACAAGGCTGCATACTAAGCCCAATTTTATTTAACATCTATGGTGAATGGATAATGCGGAAAGCTACTGAGGACTGGAACGGTGGCATCACCAATGGCGGGAAGAAGATTTGCAACTTGAGATATGCAGATGATACTACTATCCTTGCTAGTTCTGAAACTGAATTGATTCACCTGCTACAACGGATAGAAGACGTAAGCTTAACGATGGGCCTTAAAATAAACAGGGATAAAACGAGAATCATGATAATTGACAGAGCTAACAACAATCAAAATCATCTGGTTAGGATAAACAATATCGCTGTTGTAGATAAATTTGTGTATCTGGGCTCATTAATAACCAACAAAGGAGGCTGTACTGAAGAAATAAAGCGGCGGTCAGCAATCGCAAAAAGCGCTATGGCAAAATTAACAAAAATTTGGAAAAGCCATGAAATTACTACCGATACAAAAATGAGACTAGTAAGAAGTCTAGTTTTTCCAGTTTTTACTTATGCATCGGAATGCTGGACCCTTACTGAGAAAGACAAAAAGAACATAGATGTATTTGAGATGTACTGCTGGAGACGAATGCTGAGAATACCATGGGTGGCCCGAAGAACAAATGAATCCATACTGGTCCAGCTAAACATAAAGAAAAGACTAAGAACACAAATAACAGAACAGATAATAAGCTATTTTGGACATGTGCTTCGAAGAAATGGTCTTGAAAAACTTACCATCCAGGGAAAAGTAGAAGGAAAAAAAAATAGAGGTAGATCTCCTACACGATACACGGACCATATTGTTGCTACCATTGGCGCTCCATTGTCAGAATGTGCTAGATTGGCAGAAGATAGAAAAACGTGGAGGAACATTGGAAAAATTACCTAACAGCTTCATGATATCACGATACCTGCATCAGGTTAACGACTAAGAAGAAGAAAAGATAATGAGATATCTCCTATAATGTTATACAAAACAGACTTTATATCATTGTATCCAATTTCAAACAAAAACGTTCAACGTTCAAAAAACTAATTCAACAAAAACAAAACTCTGGGACCACAGCACCATCTCCTGATAGAAGAGGGCATCACAATTCGAGACCTAACAAAATTTCGCAAGAAATGATTGATGTAATCAAAACAACACATTTTACCTTTTCCTGCTGGCATGTCTCACTATTCCAGAAACAAAAATGACAACAAAATGTATTTATCTCCCTTACTAAATATGTCAAAAATGAAGTTTTTAACGAAGAAGAAATGAAGAAAAAACAAAGTGTTTCTACTGTAACATTTTCATTACAAAATTTAATTTGTCATTTGGGCAGCCCACGGGTGACACTTCTTCTACCTGTGATGCAGGTTTGAGCAATAATAAGCATAAAAAACTTCAATTTTGCTTTTGACCAACAGAAACTAGACAGACAATATGCGCCTAACAATAAAAGCATATGTTATATGACCATAGACCTGCAACAGACTATGTCACTACCAAGACTTACCACTTCAAAAGCTTTTTATCTAAGGCAGATGTGTTTCTACAATATTGAAATTCACAGCATAACAAATGAAGGTGATAAGGCGTACTTTTTTAATTGGACTAAAAATGTAGCCACAAAGAGCAGCTTAGAAGTAAGTAGTTCTCTGCACACATTTGTGCGAATGTTATCCAGTATAAACAAGAAAATATATCTTCTTATCATGTGGTCTAATTCTTGTGCTGGCCAGAACAACAAATTTAATCTGATATGTCTATATCAGTATCTTTCCGGAAGTAGGACATCCCTTCCTAGATTCTGATAGAGATTTTGGAGTAATCGAGAAAAAGCTAAGAAAAATTGAGAATTTGTTCAGTTCAGTCCAAAACGAAGTACTAGGCGAAGAACACGTTAAGGTTTCTGTGTAGTGAAAATCAAGTTTTTTTTAATTTTATTTACTATATTTATAAAAATTGTACCAAGAAATAGATATTGTATATTTTATTAATAAACAAGAACAATATATTGTGTTATTTTTGTTTTTGGTTACATATATCCTTTATGCATATAATTAAACATAAATATAAACAATTACGGAACCTCAAAAATCATATGTATGTGCTATGTGTTTCCTTCTAAAACATGGCGCGAGTGCTGAAAAACTTCAAAGGCGGCATTTGAGAGTGGGCATTCTGTTTGTTCATTATTCTGTGCTTCAACACACAAATGAATCTCAATCTTCCAAAGTATTATATTTAGAACCATTACAATCTGGTTTTTTCTTTATATTTAATACTTTTTGGGGATAATTTGTTGATTGAACCTTTTAGTCAACTTTCAACATATTATTCTTTATGCTATGTAAACCAAGATTTAAAAAACTTAATTTTAGACAGTCTTGGATAAATTTCTTCTTTCATTATGAATTTCAATTCACCAATTACTTGATAATTTGCAAGCGAGAGCTGGCGGGTGAGCCGCGCGAAAATAGAAAAGGAATTACTCTAAGAGAGATAGGAGAGGTACTTAATCAATTGCGAGTGTCACAAATGCGTAGTTTCCGTATCAAAAATTTAGTTGGGAGCTGAGATTTTGGAGTAATCGAGAAAAGCTAAGAAAAATTGAGAATTTGTTCAGTTCAGTCCAAAACCAAGTACTAGGCGAAGAACACGTTAATGTTTCTGTGTAGTGAAAATCAAGTTTTTTTTAATTTGTTTTACTATCTATAAAAATTGTACCAAGAAATAGATATTGTATATTTTATTAATAAACAAGAACAATATATTGTGTTATTTTTGTTTTTGGTTACATATATCCTTTATGCATTTAAACAATTTGGTTCTTCTGCTATTTACTCAGTGGATCAAGGATCTAAGTACGTTTAAGTTCTAAAATTGTTTCTAATAATAAATGTGGTTTTTCTTTAATATCATTAATAAATATATTAGTTTTAGGACTGCCTATCCTATAGAGTTAGTTTTTTTAGATCTTATAGTAAAAAAAATCTAGTATAAAAACTTTAACTTCATTTTTTCCAACTTGCAGATGTCACATACACCCTTCATGCACTTGTGTCTTCAAATATAGATAAGCTATCGACAATGAGTTTTTGATATATTTTAATTTTTTTTATAGTATTTTTCTACATGCTATTGTTTAGTTCGACAATGTAACTCTCGTATTTATACATCGATGATTAAATCATGCTTGAGTTGAAACAATAATGATAGTCTTTTATACAACAGTAGGCAATTATTGAGTACGCGTATATACCAGTGCTATGATTCTTAAATCCGGTCCTGGTGTGCCGCTCGGGGCAAACCGGCAACATGACCGGCCGTTTTCCCGTAAGAAATATATTGCCTATCTTACCTGCACTCCATTCTAACTGTGGGTTCTACTATAGTTGTGTTCGGTTTTAGAAAAACGGAGCGGAGCGAGCAGATGCAGATTTGATATCACGTGATCACAGATCTAATCGAGTGAAAGTTATTTAACGAACGCTCGTTGAAATGTCATTTGTCATTGTCGACAATCCTTAAATAAATAACTTGACCTGTTTTTAAATTTTTGGTGTTCTTTTGTTTTCGGTGTGTTGGATCATCAATTATATTTTTCGATAATTTAGAATATTCAGTCTGTAAAAACAGAAGTGAAGAGATATTGGTAATTATTAATGATTCCATTAGAATTATCTGACCCATCCAAGGAATAGCTAGGATAAAAAAATTTAGGGATTATCACAGTTGATTAGTTTTAATTACAAGATTTACCAGTACGGAAATGTAAACTTAAATCAATTTTGTCGAGATTACAAACACTTCTATCTGCGATGAATTTTTGTTTGGTAATTTATCATATAAATATCGTAGAATCAAGATACAAATCGGTTTCTGAAAGTTTGAAGACTCATGTAATGTTTGTTTTAAGGTACCTATTTCTTTGAAATTTTCTTATGAACATGAACATGGCTGCTGAGGAAACCGTTTTAATGTCCATTAAAATGGTTCAGGAATTAATTTTTGATGATAGTGACGATGAAACTGATGATAGTAAAGTTTTGCCAAAAGTTGATAACTTTGCAGAAGAGACTGTTCCTCGTTTTAGTGATGGGCAGTTTAAAATGCATTTTAGGATTAATCCGATACATTTGAAGATCTTTTGCAGAAGCTTCACGATATTCAGCTTCCTCATAATGAAGAACCTAACACCAGAGGACATCCTTCCATTACTGTAGAAAAACAAACAATGGTTACTATTTGGTGTCTCTCAAATTTAGAATCCTTTAGGTATAAGATAACAAACACCATTGTTACATGTTTATTAAAATTGTATTGTGATTTTCAGATCAGGTGCTGATAGGCTTGGGATAAGCAAAAGTACATGTTGGGATGTATTGTATAGAACCTGTAGGAACTTACTTAAAGTGAATACATCATACAAAATTATATCCTGGCCTAACAGGAATCGTGCTCGTCAAATCAGTGAACGATTTCAATATATTAATGGTTTTCCAGGTTTGCAAGAAATTCTTCAAAACAAGAATAATTTTTTTTATTAAATATACTTGTAGGAATTATTGGAGCAATAGATGGTTCCCATATAAGAATATTAAAACCAAAAAATCACCCAAACTCGTACTGTAATAGAAAAAATTATCATTCAGTACTATTACAAGGCGTGTGCGATGATAAAATGTTGTTTTTGGATGTATATGCAGGAGAGGCAGGATCCATGCATGATTGGAGGCTATATACTAAATCGGATTTGAGTCTGAGAATAAATGATGGTTCAGCCGAAATTCCGACCAATATGCATATGATTGGAGATCTCGCATATAAATTGTCCTGCAAAATACTAATAGGTTTCAAAGACATTGGGGGACTGAATATTTATGAAAAAAATTACAATCTAAAACTGTCACAATGTCGTGTTGTGATTGAACATTCATTTGCGTATTTGAAAGGACGGTTTCGTCGTTTGAAATCGTTAGAGACAATAAAAGTGGATTTAATCGCACTTCTTATTGTCTCAGGTTGCATTTTGCACAATTTTTGCATTTTGAGGGGAGATTCACCTGAAGAACTTGTTGCCAGGCATGAATTAGAAGAGGAGAGAGAAAATGTCAATGAAGAGGCAGAAAATATTGTACAGCCAAACAATGAGGCAGGAATACATAAACGAAATTTTATAATGCATTCATTAATTGTAGACCAGAGATTCCTTTAATAAATAAAAAATAAAATGTCTTTGTTTTATAAATTTATATTTATTCTGTCAAACCAAACCAATCTAGGAAAATAAATAACACTACTAATAGTTAATCAGTCGGAACTCCAAAACTATAAAACAAACAGTAAATAAATAATATGTACGTTTTATTCAATCAGGAGATAAACTCCAAATATATAAACTAAAAACAGAAAATAAATTAACAATAGTTTCAGTCAAGACAAAAAAGATAAATAATATGTACTACTAATGGTTAATAAAATAAATAAACTACAAAAATATAAAATGAAAACAGAAAATAAATTAACAATACTTTTGGTCAAGAAAAAGAAATAATATGTACCTTCCATACTTAATAAGATCAACTGCAAAAAAAAATATTCAAATATAAATAAATAATACTGAAATCAGTGAAAAAAAGTAGCACTACAACTACTAATTAGTTTTGCTTTTGTAAGTATTTACAAAATCCTCGAAACAATTGAGAAATCTATCCTGCCTTTGAATTTTTTCCTTATGGCGACGTTCTACTGCATTGTCTACTAGTTTTCTTTTTTTTGAAAAAGAGGACTCAAAGGTTTCACTCCCTGATGTTGATGGAGTGCTTTCACGTTTTTCCTTACTGGATGGAGGAGATTTCTAGTTTTCCTTGTCTTCATTAATCACAAGGCCAGCATTACTACTGCATGTAGCTGGTGCACAAATTTCCGGTTTATTGAATAAAATGTTGTTCATTTCATTATAAAACTCCCATTTTCTTCTATTTTTCCCCGATGTTGCGTTGTAATCTTTAATATCCTTATACGTTTTTTTTAAAGACTTCCATTTGGTGTCGCATTGTTGCCATGTTACACCCACGTTCATTTGCTTGTTCAAAGAACTGGCTATCTTTGCCCAAATATGCTTTTTAATTGATTTTTGGAAATTTTCGTCATTTTCCTCAACCAACTGAATAAATATAAGAGTTGCTTCCCTAGTCCACACTTTTTTATCTATATTATCTAATTGTGTCGCAGAAGCAGATGAGGAAGGTGCAGTATTGGCTTCCGATACCTCTTTGACTGTATATGCAGTAACTGCTTTAAGGGCGTCACTTTCATCTACAAAATAACAAAGGCCAATAAATTTATTTGCGAATTATAGATAAAAATAAAAGAAAATCAAATACACATGGGAATGAAACTTACTTGAAAATGAATGGTTCAAGTTCATGTGATGGATCATCAACTGTGGATCCCCACAGTTATGATCGCACATATTGCATATGTACAAGATACTTCCAACTGCAACTTCGCTCATTTCTGGATTTATTTAAAAAATAACAATTACTTTGAACACTGTAAACAAATGTGACAAATGACAACTGAAAAATCCGTCTAATCTGCTTCTCAACTTCGAGGGAACAGATCGAATTTTTTCGCTCCCTCTGACAATTAACGAACGCGGAGCAGATCAGACGGAGCAGGTAGATGTATTTACCGAACGCTTGCGGAGCCAACAGAGCTAATCGAGATATCAGATATGTATTAACCGAACGCAACTTATAGTACGGATACTTTAAATACTTGACGTAAGTGAACCATCTTTGGCTCTACAATCCTGAGTGGGTATCGACCTGTTCAAAATTTAGTCTCCATTCCCCCCTATCCTTCGCCCTGGCTTTCCAATTTCTGATCCCTAGATTCCTCAAGTCATCTTAGATTTGAGTTTTGAATCTTGGTCTGCCTCTCTTCCTGGTTCCTACTGGCTCTTGATAGAATATCTGTCTTTGGGGGTCTCCAGTGTCTATTCTTTCAAGGTGTCCTAGCCACCTTAGTCTATTAATTTTAATAGACCGGACGATGTTGCATTTTTTATAGCATTGATACAACTCAAAATTGTAGCGCCTGCGCCATATCCCGCTGTCTTGTACTCTTCCGTATATGTGTCTAAGTATTTGTCTTTCAAAGCGGCCTAACAGTTCTTCGTCGCTTTTTATCATAGTCCATGTCTCTGACGCGTATGTCAGGACAGGTTTAATAAGAGTTTCATATATTAGTATCTTGATTTTTCCGCTAATTATGTGTGATGTTAAGAACTGCTTTAATCCAAAGTAAGCTCTGTTCGCCAGGTATATTGTTCTCTTAATTTCTACGCTTACTAGGTTGCTGTTATTTAATTGTGTTCAAGATATATAAACTCCGAGACCCCTTTGAATGTGTGTGCTTCTGTCACCAGAGCTTGTGGTGCCGCTATTTGTGTGCTGTTAGTGACCTTCATGTATTTTGTTTTGGATACTTTAACCTGCAGTCCCATTGTCTTCGCGGCTTTTTCTAATGTTTCAAAAGCCTGTATCAGGTCTCGTTTTGTCCGTGTTACTATGTCAATGTCATCTGCGCAGGCCAATATCTGTACACTTCTATTGATAATCGTACCTCTGGTTGTTATGCCCGGCTTCTCTATGGCTCTTTCTAGCGCAATGTTAAACAATAGACGCGATAGACTGTCTCCCTGGCGTAATCCAGTATGTGTTTGAAAAGACCTCGACACTCTGTTTTCTACATTGACTTTGCACTCAACTTTCGAAAGAGTTGCCTTTAACAATGTTATTGCGTACTTTTACTAATGCGACGAAGAATCTAGTTCTGCCGTGGCATTATAAAGTGCGCTTCTGTCTACACTGTCATAAGCACTTTTAAAATATATGAAGAGGTGATGGGTGCCAATTCCATATTCATATGTCTTTTCTAAGGTTTGTCTGAGAAGGAAAATCTGATGAATTGTTGACCTTTTTTTACGGAATCCACCTTGGTATTTGCCTATTTTTTCTTCAGTATATACTAGTAATCGATCATAAAGTATATAAGCCAGTACTTTGTTAGCCGTATTTAGAAGGGTAATGCCTCGATAGTTGTCACATATTAGTGGATCCCCTTTCTTGTGAATAGGTATTATAATACCTACATTCCAACTGTCTGGGAGTTTTCCTGCTCTCCAAATGGATGCAACAAGTTTTATTATGTATTTTTTTAGGACGTTTGCTCCATACTTGAACAGCTCAGGGGGTATGCCATCTTCTCCGGGGGATTTGTTGTTTTTTAACATTTTTATTGCGTTGGCAACTTCTTCTGTTGGTATAATATTTTTCTCCCTCTCATCGTTTACGTCTCCACTGTGGTCATTTATGTCAGTCACTTCTTGGTTGCCTATATTTAATTTCTCAGCAAAATTCTCCGTCCATCTCTCCACTATTTGATCCGGCTCATTGATAATTTCGGCTTCCTTACTTTTTATTATGGTTATTCTAGGTTTAAACTTGATTTTGATTTTTGTCTTGTCCTTCTGTTTTGGAGTTTCCCATACGCCTGATTCTTTTTTTGAGTTGCCTGTGCGCATTCCGCATCATACCATTCTGTACCCTTCCTTTCTTGTTTCTTCTTTCCTACAACTGTTGTGGCTACTTCTTTTACGATATTTTCGCACTCATTCCAGTAATTATCTATGTTTTCAACAGTACTACTCATTTGGTCTTCTAGTTTTTCTTTAAGTTTGTGTTCAAATTTTCTAAGAGGTTTCGTAGTCTGTTCATCTCGAATTTAGCTTCTTTGCTTCCTTTACATTTTTTTGCGTTAGAGATTCATGCCCTTAGTTTAGCCTGGACCAGCTATAGATCGGAGTTAATGTTTGCTCCACGTCTAGTACATATATTCATAAGGGCGAGCGCCCACCAAAGTGGCGTGGCAGTGGCAAGTAGCAAGTAGCACGCGTCTAGCATAATGTAACCAATCCTAACGAATGATTAGAATGAATGACGTTACTGTCATTTTGGTGTAAACTGAATCATTCGTTTTCATTGGTTACATTATGCTAGACGCGTGCTACTTGCTACTTGCCACTGCCACGCCACTTTGGTGGGCGCTCGCCCTAACATCACTGTAATGTCTTGCGTCCACAACTACAGGGTCAATTTGATTGATTGAGTTACCGTCTGGGGTAACCCAAGTGCATTTGTGTACATTTTTACGCTCGAAGCATGTGCTGGCTATCACCATATTCATTGAAGCCGCAAGGTGTATTAAGCGTGTTCCATTGTTGTTCGACTCGTTATGGAGGCTATATTTTCCAATGGTGAGTAGGTAATCGTTGGTAGGTAGGTAGTTAATCGGGTAGGTAATAAAAGTAGGTGACGTAAGTAAAACATTGTCTAAATTGGATATTTATATCATTGTTCTATTGTAGCATATCTCTGAAGATAGCTTTATAAGATAAAACCGCTCAGCTAGGAAATACATATTTATACTCTTTAAAAATACTTTTCTTTTTTCATTCTTTCATTTGTTATTAAGTGTGTACAAAAACATATCAGTCTCTTCATTTAATATTTAATTGTTAGATATGAAGGTAAATCTACGATATAATTAGCAGGCAACAAAATATTCATATTTTAAAGGTTCAAACGTAAAATATTTAAAAAAGCAGATATACTAACCTGATCGACAATATGCCCTTGTTTCTGAAGTATCTGTTCGATTCTGTTAAATTCCACTGCAAATTCTGGATTATCAAATGCGGTAACAGCTTCTTTAACTTTCTCTAACGTATCTTTATTAAAAGTGTGCTTCTGATTCCCCGGTGTGTCTTCGCTCAATACGCCTTTCAGTATTGGAATGACATTTTCAACCCTACCAACAGAAGCCAAACACGCCACCTTAAAAAAGAAAATGTTATATTATACAAATTTCAAAAAGAGAATTTATCCTATACTAGAACTATAAAATCTATCCTATACTAGAACTAGATTAATTTTACATTATTATATAATAATCTTAGACATCTTACACAATAATCTGAGACAATAATCTTAGACAATAATCTTAGACAATAATCTTAGACATAGATATATCAAGCACCCACGACCCAGTAAAGGACCTGATGAGTCAGATCAACAAAGCATCTGCACTGTCAGGATGTCTGCGGGAGATAGTCTGGTCAAATCCGTATATGCGCACAGATAGTAAAATTAGAATCTATAAGACTTGCATACGACCGATCATGACATATGGCATAGAAGTGCGCGAAGATACTAACAAAACGAAACAGATGCTAAGGGTTGCCGAAATGAAAACCCTAAGAACAATAATGGGGAAAACAAGAAGAGACAGGGCGAGAAATACAAACATTAGAGAGCAGTGCAAAATTCAAGATATTGTAAGATGGGGAAGGCAGCGCAAGAGGATGTGGTACAACCATGTAAGACGAATGGATGAGAATAGACTCCAAAAAATTGCCCTAGAAAACAATCCGCCCGGTTAAAGACCCCCCGGAAGACCACCTAAAAGATGGAGGGATAGTTGGCAATCTACCTCCCAAGAAATTAACCAGAGACAGCTTCAGAATTAAACAGATCGAAAGATCTACAAAAAGTTGAAGAAGAATCTTAGACATATAATTAGATAATCTTTTATTACGCAAAAGTTTAATGGAAGTTTATATTGGCAGTAGACTGATATAAACATGCCAGGGAAGTGAAAAAGTGTCCGGGAAATCAAAAAATCATTCTAACAGCAAGTAGATGAACAGCTATATTAACCAAAGAGTACGTGGCCAAGAAACAAAGACACTTGCAAGAATTTGAACGAAGATAATTGATAACTTATATGACTAGCCTTTATGGATATAATTTTAAAATACATATATGTACAGTGCACTGTTGTTTAATTCATTAATTATATTATCATATATGTTTCTTGTTACTTTGTTATTAATTTTGACAATTTGGGATCTACTTTATAATAACTTTGAAATAGTAAGTACGGTATGCCTCATATTTTAAAATCATCCAAAGCATTTAACAACTGCTGATGACTAACAGTGCCAAATGCCTTAGCCAGATCCAAAAATATCGCTAAAGTAGGAGAGCCATTATCTAGCATCTTATATAAATAATCAGTAGCGGACGTTATAGTATCGAAAGTGGAATATCCCTTCTTAAAACCAAATTGGTTTGGAGACAGCAAGTTAAACTTTGTAAGATATTAACTTACTCGTTCGGCTAACGCCTTTTCAAACATTTTTGCAAGGCTGGTAATAAGTGATATAGGACGATAATTATGCACCAATTTTGTTATCACCTTTTTTAAATATAGGTATAATTACAGCTTTTTCAAAAAGGTCAGGACATGTACCATGTTCAAATATTTTATTTATTAAATTAGTTATCGGATCAACAACATAATTACAAATTATCTTTAACAGATCGGCGAAAATGTCTATACCATGAGATTTTTTTGGTTTTAGGGAATGAATAATACTCTGAACTTCTGATTTCGTTACTGGTTTTAGAAAAAACGTACTATAACATGTATTTTTTGGAGAATCAGGAGAAGAGGATATTTTAATATTTTTAGCAAGCGTACACCCACATTAGAAAAATAATCATTAAAAATATTACTAATATTTTGACTATCAATGATCTAATGGTTTTAAAAATTATTATTAAGGTTCTGAAACTGTTTTCTTGTGGCAAGTTAAATACTATGTTTATATGGGAATAAGCCACAATTTATTGTAATGACAAATACATTTTTACCTAAAAAAAATGACGTTTCGATTTCCGAGTTTATGATTATACAAGTTCATGGCTCATTCCCTGGTCGCTGCCAGGGGATCGTCAGGGCATGTCTGTACTGAATAGAATAGAATATAATAGAATATAATAGAATAGAATAGAATAGAATAGAATAGAATAGAATAGAATAGAATAGAATAGAATAGAATAGAATAGAATAGAATAGAATAGAATAGAATAGAATAGAATAGAATAGAATAGAATAGGATAGAATAGAATATAATAGAATAGAATAGAATAGAATAGAATAGAATAGAATAGAATAGAATAGAATAGAATAGAATAGAATAGAATAGAATAGAATAGAATAGAATAGAATAATAGAATAGAATAGTATAGAATAGAATAAAATTTATTTAATCAATATACAAAAATAGTTTTGTTTTAACAAGCAGCAAGTCTAGAACTTAAGTAGTCCGAACACTATTTCTTGAGATATATTTCCAATCGAAACTAAAAATCAAATTCTGATTTTTCTCTTCATTTAGCTTTAGCCAAACCAGTGCAAACCAGTTTTTTGCTTTCTGGGTATCACTATCTATTTTAAATTTTAAATTATTTTGATTAATATCAGTATTTATGAGAGTTGTATCACCTGCGAAGTAAACATATTGTATAGGAAAAGTGTAGTGAAATAAATCGTTCAGATAAATAAGAAACAAAGTAGGTCCTAATATCGAACATTAAGGTACACCATATTCGACAGTGTTAAACTCAGAATAGCTGTTATTAAGAAAAACTGCCTGTTTTATATTTGTTAGGTATGATCTAAATATATTAAGAGTGTTTCTCCTAATACCGTACTTATGCATTTTTCCAACAGTAATTCATGCGAAACACAGTCAAAAGTTTATAAAGTCACACAATGACAAAGACACAAAATGACCTTCCTCCAAGCCATCAAATATATCTCTCACAATTTTCTATATAGCTAGTGTAGTGCTACACTTTTTTCTAAAGCCATATTGATTACAGTGAAGTTTGTGTTTTTCTAGATTTTCTACCAAACGAAAATTTAGAATACTCTCAAAAATTTTGTCGAAAATGGGAATTATTTTTGAAGCTGATACAGCTCCCTTTTTAAACACTGGTAGCACTTTTGTTACTTTTAATACATCTGGGAAAATCCCTTCAGTAAGACAATTACTATAAATTATAAATAATTTGTCAATAATTATATCGATTGTTTCCACAATTATTTGTTTGTTTAAGAAATACAAATCCGTGAAGTGTGAATTTTTCAATCGATGCAAAAAATTCCTGATTTCAGTATCACTAATAGGTCTTAAAAATAAAGAGTCGCAAGGAGAGTGTACATCTTTCAAAAAATGTATTACTACATTTTTATTTGTAGAATTAAAAGAACTTCTAATATGTTTAGCCACTAAAGGCAAGTAATTATTGAAATCGTTTGATGTAATCGCGCTTGGACAGTTTTTTATTTTAAAATTTATTTCTATGATAATTTATAACTTTCCAACTATCACGAGATATATTTTCTTAATTGGAAAAGAAATTCTCATAAGCCAGTTTTTTCTTTAAGGATATTGTTGATTTATAGTGCTTCTTTTTTATACTCACTATATTCCTTTGAAACATCAGCAATTATCTTGACTGTGGAAAGATTTTCTCGCATTACTATAAGTTTATCATCAAACCAAGAAATTGGAGCTTTACTATTCGTGAGTTCGTGATTTTTTTAATGGAAAATTAATTTCAGTTAACTTTACATACATTTCAGTAATAAGTTAAACTAATTCTGTTGCTGTTTTGAGAGAAACAACTGAAGCCCAGTCAACGTTGTTTAACGACTATTTTAACATCAGCCATTACTTGTTATAACTATGTCTTCTGTATGTATTAGCACTATGATTTTTTCAGATTTTATTTTTAAGTAGAGAAATTGAGCAAGATGATCAGAAATACATGGGTCCACAATTCCACAACCAACTATCTCACTGCTTATGTTTGTTAAGATGTTATCTAAACAAGTTGCTGATCTAGTTGTGATTCTAGTAAATTCAATAATATTTATGGTTAAGCCAAAAGTAGAAAATAGATTTTCAAATAGCTCTAGAAAAACTTTAAAATTCCCATTTCCGGTTCTATACACTGTTACTAAAATAGTTTCAATAACTATAATTTCTAATGCACAACATTCACCCTCATGCGTCTATGAATGAAAATATTTTGCGCTTTTATGATGGTGACAAACCTCGATCAAGAAACGATCAGCTATCGACAACAACTGTATGCCGAATTTTCAAAGGGTACCCAGAAATTCAAATATCTGAACAATGAGTAGCAGACCAATCTTCTTCTTCTCATGGCGCCGTATCCTTTCGAAGGTTGGCGATACAAATAGCAATTGTTTGGAAACTGCTGCGCGAAAGATTTCTGCGGATGAGCGGTCGAATCATCTTCTCAGGCCGTTCAGACACGAGTTTTGGCGTCTTCCTACTGATATTTTGCCCTGTACTTTTCTTTCCAGTATAACTTGAAGTAATTCATATTTTTCGCCTCCAACACATGACCCAAGTAATGCATTTTCCTCTCTTTGATTATTCTTAGTAATTCTTTTTGTTTACACATGCGACGAAGCACCTCAACATTAGAAACTCTGTGTACCCATGGAATTTTCAATATTCATCTGTATATACAGTGTAGGAAAAAGTTTATGGTCGATATGGACCTTACGTGAGATGGAGTGAGAAACAGCTGTTTAGAAAGAGAGAGGTATATTAGGTCCGCCCTTTATATCGCCAAACATGCATACGTGGAAATAATAAAAAAGGGGAAGTTCAACGTTGCCAAACTTATTGGATTTATTTGACCTGTTGTTTTTTTTGTATTTGAACAATGTTCTAAGATAATCCAATTTGGGCGAAATTGATTTAAATGACAGCTTACTGATTTTTTATTGGGAATATGCCACAAGTTTACTTTACAATAAGTGTAATATAACATTTTGATTTCCACTTCGGAAATCGTTTTATATAAATAAAATTTATTAATGTTTCGTATTTTAAGTACGATTTCCGAATTAAAAATCTAAACATCAAAATAAGCTTATTTTAAAGTCACATGATGCCTTATTCCCAATATGAAATAATAAACTGCATACAATAACGCCACATTAAAAAATATTCATACACAATAATTATTTGGCAACGTCCGTCTGGTCTGGTCTGGTTTGGCCGACCGAGTCGACTAACGAGTAGTAGAGGTGGGTCGTGGTAGTTTTATCGTTAAGAGCGTAGGCAGAAAATTTCGGGCCAATATTTTTTAAATGCATTAATTTTTTGCTAATCCTGAGAAAACTAATAAATATTTTTGAAAAATTTAAACGCAGAATGAAACAATACATTATTGCCAAGGGCCTAAAGTCCCTGAAAACTTCTATATTGTTTATTTTAATAAGTTATAGGGGTGAAAAAAAATTAGTGTGATTTTTAATTTCAAATATCTCATTCAAAAAAGTAATTGTTTATTCTAAGGGACTTTCGGCCCTCGGTAATAATGTAATCTTTTATTATGCATTAAAATTTTTCAAAAATATTTGTTAGTTTTCTCAGGATTCCAAAAAAAATGAATGCATTTAAAAATTTAAATTTTTGTAAAAAAGTAACTATGATTGTTTAAAAGTAGTTTTAAGTAAGAGAGTACATACATAAACAAACATAATGGCTATTATCGTTTATGTGTATATTTATTGAAGTGAAAGAAACTAATGATATATTTATTATAACTTGAAAAATAAACTAAACAATACAAATAGTAACTCGTACTTACGTTTATATTACACGTTATTATTAAATCGCGAATAGTCTAAATTGACATTAAAAAAGTTTTACATAAGTTTTTCAACTTTACTTCTTATTAACCGTCTTCTTTTTTTATTTCAAATTAAACCAAATTTTGAACATGTGTTCACATTTACAATACTTAATGAATATAGTGGTTAAGTTAGGATATACATGGCGATGGTTTTTCCACCGTTGTAATGGACTCTCGATTCAGGTGTATGTGTAGATGAGCCATCTCCAATTCTCTCATCTCTCATCTTTATTGGTTTTTTTTTCTTGTACTGGTTGGTTTTCAATAGTACAATCTTCTTGTTCGTTAATTATAGAAGTAACCAGCTTCTTAACTTTTTCTTTTATTTTTTTATCTTCATTTTTATCAGAAAAACACTGCACTTTAAATGGTGAATCCATAAATGTACATAATGACAATGTGCCACTCTGTTCTATCCCTTTAAATCTTTTTGTTAAACCCGATATTAGTAATTGTACTACGTCGTATACTATGTAAGATGTAAGATACTTTTTGATGTAAGGTTTGCTAAACCTTATTGCTAAATTTACTGTTTGCTAAAATTTTATTGCAAGATTCTTGCAGGCAGCGTACCATAACAACCACTGAACTACCTTTCAAGTATTTTTGGTCACTCATTGTACTTGTTATTTCTTTAAACGGCCGTAAAATTTGGGAAAGTTGAGAATAAATATTCCAGTGTTGTTTATTTAGATTTGGTCTAAGTCTGTATTATTTAATACCGATGTGGAACGGATTGCCTCTTCTAACTCGGTCATTTTTTTTAACATGTAGTAGGTGAAGTTCTACCTAGTTTTCACGTCTTGGATTAGCCGTTTGGGAACTTTGTTATGTTGTAATTATTACTTTAAAAGCCTTTCTGAAGATAAGGTACTTTTTTTAAATGTGTTTTTTGCAGAATTGTCGAAAATAGGACTTTTTATTTTATCTATATCAAATCAGTTTTGACATAACAATCCTGAAGTAATGAACCTGACAGTTTTTCTCGTTGGCAGTTTATCTCCAGGAATCCACCCTGCAAACTTTTTAAAAGCTGGTTCTTCACCTACGGAAAACGGATGAAACGAGTCTTTGTATAAGTTTAGTAAATCTTGAAAATCAACCAGTACAAGAAAAAGAAACTGATAAAGATGACTTAAGTCCATGGTGTATTTTTGATGAATTAATTGGACGTGACTCATCTAAACATACACCTGTATCGAGAGATATAAAAGAAGTCGACATGTATTTGTCTGATGATATATTACCCACAAAAAATTTCGAACGGAGATTGGAACTGTCCATTACCGTGGTGGAAAAACCATCGTCATGTATATCCTAACTGAACCACTATATTCATAAAAGATTGTAGTATTGTAACAAAATCTTTTCCTTGTGAACACACCTTTAAAATCTGGTTTAATTTTCCATAAAAGAAGAACACGGTTAGCAAGAAAAGTGGAAAAACTTGTTTTTAAATGTCAATTTAGACGATTCGCTATTTAATAATGTGTAATGTAAATGTAAGTACTATTTGTATTGTTTAATTTATTTTTCAAGTTAGAAGAAATATATCCTTCGTTAGGTTCTTTCACTTCAATACTTGAATACAATAATAAATGATAATAGCCAATATGTTTGTGTACTCGCTAATTTGAATACTGGTAAACAATCAACTAGTTACAGTTTACGAAAAACGGTTGCGATAAAAATTTAAAAAACGAAAGGATCCACCTCTAGTTTTTTAGGTATATTAGGATCGGAACCAGAGAATATGTAAAATATCTCTTATCGGAACTATGCGTCTCACGAATGAGCAATAAGTGTTAAAAATATTTATGGAGGGGAGACCAAGGGCAAATATGATTGTTATCTTTGTCTATTCGCTGAAAATATGATTTTATATCTGTGTTGGATATCCTGTTAAATTTTACCATACCGACCATAAACTTTTACCTACACTGTATACATCTTAAAGGCATCTATTCTTTTTTCTATTTCAGAGTCCATTGTCCAACTTTCACAGCCATACAGTAAGACAGAAAAAACGTAACTGATCATTCAGATTCTAAGCTGCAGACTAAGGTCTGATCTTGTAAAAAATGTTTTCATGCTCATGAATGAGTTCCTTGATTGTTTGATTCTTGATAGGATTTCTTTTTTTGGATTACACTGACTATTGATATTTACTCCCAAATACTTTATGGAATTTACCTGTTCTATTATTTGACCCTTGGCATACACATTTACGTTTATTGGTGTCTTTGAAAATACTAAAGTAGTAGTTTTGGAAACGTTTAGATGTAAACCGAACATTTCGCTGTTGTGAACTACCGCATTTATTATATTTTGTAGTTCTTGTGCGTTGCTTGCTATTAGGACTATGTATCATCAACATATCTGATGTTGTCTATGATGATTCCGCCTTGGACTTCGTCTTAAGCTTATCTAAATATAGACTCCTAATACAAATTAAACGGTAGCGGTGATAAGACGCAACCCTGTCTCACTTCAGTATAGTTCTGAGATCATTCGCAAGTCTTGTTCGTCAACTCCAGTTGTTCTCAGAATTTCGATCATCTTCTAATGGTTAACGCAGTCAAATGCTTTCCGATAGTCAATAAAACATGCATATACATCTACATTCATGTCTTTGCATCGTTGCGTTAACACATTTAAAGCAAAAAGAGCGTCTCGTGTTCCCAATCCGTTTCGAAATCCGAATTGAGTGTCACTCATCTGGATCTCGCACTTTTTGTAAATTCGTGTATGGATAATTCTGAGAACACTTTTAAGGAAATGAGACATCAAGCTTAATGTCCGATAATCATCGCATTGTGAGGAATTCGATTCTTTTGGTAATGCTACGAATGTTGACTTTAGCCAGTCTGTTGGTATTTTACTTGTGTCATATATCTTAATGAATAGTGCTGTTATTAAGTCTAGGCTTTTACTTTCGTTATCTGCAATTAGTTTTAGTATTTTGACATTGATATTATCTCGACCGGTGGCTTTTCCATCTTTCTGAGATTTTACTGCGTGAATTACTTCTCTTTGGTTATTTCTGGGCCTTTTTCATTTATTCGATTATCTTTGGATGGTGTAGAACAAGGTCTGTCGTCGTCAAAAAGAGTTTGTATGTATTCTTTCCATCTCTCTAGTTTGTCTTCTGTGCCCATACTTATTTCGATATTATCATTTTTTAATATTGTTGCTTGTCTCTTTTTGTGTCTACCTGTCATTTCTTTTACTTGTTTATGACTATTAAAAGTGTCGTATTTTTTCTGAATTTGTTGCAGGCTTTTTGTTGACATCCAGTTTTCTTTCGCCTCCCTGCACTTTTTTCTAATGATTTTATTGATTCGTTTGTATTCTATTGAGCTTGTTTTATGTTTTCGTCTTACGTCTATGAGGTCCATGATCTGCGTTATCCATTCTTGTTTTTTGTTGTGTTTTATGAACCCGATGTCTTCTTCTTGTATCTTTGTTATTTTTGTTTTTAGAGCAGTCCATGTTACTTCAATGTCTGTCTGTACCAAGTTTTCGATCGTTTTTACTTCTTCCTCACGCTTGATACTTATTTTTTTTCTATTCAGGGTTATTCAGTTTTGAGAGTTGTTGAGCAAAATAAAGTCAATTTGATTTCTAACAATTTTGTCTTTTCTGTCTGCAGGTGATTTCCATGTGTATAGCCTTCTAGGATGTTGTTTGTAGAAGGTATTGGCTATTAACGGGTTGTTTTCTTACAGATCAATACCGGGTAATAATAAGAAACGAAGTCAAACAGGAGATTCATAACCAAGAGCAAGTTGTAGACCAAGTCACTAATGAAATCCTTAATGAGCAGACTCCTGAGCTTCTCATACAAGAAACTCAACCTGATAATACACAGCAGGACAATAACGAGTTGCATGATAGTCTGGTAAACAAGATTACACGTGCCGTAAAAGCGTTTAGTGGAATAGACCCACTTGGCAGACCAACAATAAACTCTTCTAAGAAAGTAGGAGCGCTGCTCCAAGTTGTGAATACTGAAGTCCTACCCCATTATATCACAGAAGCCAATACATAGTAATATCTGCATATGCTGATTTACTGTGCAGCGAATAGCACCCTGGGAAAAGACTGCTAAGGAAGATTTGAATTAATGCGTAGGGACATTGAACAAATAACGTAATACATATGAGGAGTAAGAAGTAGAAAAATCATCAAGAGAGCTGAAGAAATATTGCTTAACACCTCAACAATGTCTGGACACATAAAAAAGAAAAACGATGTGATTAGTCAGACTGCCTAGGAGATACAAAGTTAGCAACAACCGGAAATGCGACAATATACTTTTCGAGCATGCAGAGAAGGAGTTTTATAGGAAACTTAATTCCAATGTGAAAAATGAAAATTAAATATTATCCAATTCAAAAAGAAATTCATGAGTTTTGGGGAAACCAACTTTCAACGCCAGCTACTCATAATGCCAATGCTGAATGGATTGAAGACACAACGAACAACTGCCAGCATTACAATAACATTCTTTAAGGAGCTAGACTCTGATCTATTGTGTGTGGTAAATATCGATTTGTGGATCGTCGATAAATTCCACATCACTACCTTCATTCATACCGACATGGGAAACTAGTCCTTGGTAAAAGGAATGCGCTTCAGGATTTGTCAGAAATTGAGTCCGGTGCAATAAATCATGCAACTTAGCAGTCTTAATAGCCAGAGGTTCATTATATAGCTTCTTTAATAGAACAGGTTCTAATTTTCTTTTACTACGTGCCTGATTTTTCGAGGGAACTACCAAGGCTGTAAGATCTACGTCAAAATAGTGGTCTTTGTGTAACACAAAACGTGGGTGGACTTTTTCAATTTTTAGAATCCCGATATGCCTAGTTGCCATAGGACATTTTGGCAGGCAAAGACGGAACAATATTCGGTCCATCTGAAAGTTTACTTTATTGGCACAGTTTATTACCTTGAATGGTGATGGTTTACTGCGACTATTCTTTAATCCATCTCTCCACTCGTCCGGTATTTCCGTATAAGATTTAGAATTCACAAGACTCCTGTCCTTATCACATTCTAGGTAAGAGTGTCCACGAATAGGAAATATCACTATCACTAGGTCGAATCAGTTAAGTTTGTGCACTACGTAGTGGAGAAAGCAAATTACCGTAAAATTTTTGTTTTTCCGCCGCACGACTTACAAAAAATTATTAGGTGGCGTATGTTAGAATATGCAAAATATGCAAAAGAAAGTCCAATATCGAACAAACATCATCGGCACCCTTTCCGGCAACACTTTGGAGCTTACGTATAACTACGTTTAGTTAGAAGGTTGTCGGAACATGATCGTCATTCTCCGTTATCTTGTATTCTTCCCCTTTATTATCTTCTGTACAGTGATCGTTACTATACAAAGGAAACCATGTTTGGGTTCTCCCCGCAAAATTCTTAAATATAGCGCCAATATCTAATTTCCTACTAAAAATGGACTCTGATCATTCTTTCCTGTGGCCCTTTAAGATGTAATGTGTCATTTACGATTGCCATTTTTTACAATTCAAAGAATTTTGGAAAATCATAACTGTATATACCTCACCACTCCACATTTTTTTAATAATATGAATCTAAAAAGATTAAGTACTGTAAATGGATTACTATGCAGAAAGCTAGAAATGAAGATTTTTTGAGTAATATTTAGGTCGAAGTGGCAAAATTTACTTGGCAAAGAAAAACTTGAAGCATTTGAGATGTGGCTTTATAGAAGCATGCTGAGAATATCATGGACAGCAAGGATCACGAACAAGGAAGTTCTAGGAAAAATGAAGAAGGAACCAGAGATTGTGCTTACGATCAAACGCATAAAATTGCAATATCTGGGACACGTTACGAGAAATCAGCACCGTTACTCCCTGCTACAGTCTATATTGCAAGGTAAAGTCAAAGGTAAGCGAGGACCCGGTAGAAGGAGAATATCATGGCTGCGGAATTTAAGAACATGGTTTAAGAAAACCTCAACGGAGCTGTTTCGAGCCGCAGCGAGCAAGGTTATGATTGCCAATATGATTTCCAACATCCGAAACGGATAGGAACCAGAAGAAGAAGGCAAAATTTATGAATAATGGTATGTTCAACATAGATAGTAATTGTCACTACCAGGCATTCAAAAAACCACATGTAAAAGGCATATTAAGAAAGATGGTAATATTCGGAGTGTATAAAAAATAATAAGTAGAACATTAAAAATGTTGCCATGAAAAGAAGATATATACGTGAATGTATGGTAATAATTAGTGAGACTGTGAGCCAACAACATAAGTTTCTTGTGCTGGACATCAAAATAAAACAGCGAAACTAAATCAAAATAACGATTATATCATACAACGATTACATAATTATCAATATCTAGGAACAAAGGAAGATGCGATTCAATCAAACCACATAGATTAACAGCCTCATCGAAATGGCAAGAGTTACATTTATCAAAATGACATCGTTTCTTATTAATAGGAATCTTAATTTAAAACTAGTAATGCAAATGGTCCGATTCTACTTCTTCTTCTTTTGGTGCCTATTCGTTTCAAATGACGTAGTACATGACTGTACTACGTCTTGTCCTGGAGCTCTCTATTCTTTTAGTGATATTATGGCTGCTCGTATTTCTGCCACTAGTATAGGTGATCCTGTTTCCCCAGGTATTGGGGACTGGTTCTCCCTCTCATCAAAAAATTAATTTCGTATGAATTTTTCCAGGTATTATCAATACTCTATTTGTCAACTATTACCTATCCGTTGTCATTAACAAGTTTACTTACTCTTTTGTTTTTAGATTTGCCTGTAATTTCTCTTACTCTTTTATGCACGTGCATAATCATCGTATTTGTAGAATTTCGATTTCTTGGCATTTTTTCTCCAGTTCTTTCTGTTTGATTTCTCTGATCTTTCTCTGTATATCTCGTTGTAATGTTTTTATACATAGAGTTATTGTTCTTGTTTTTCCTTCTTTTTCCATCAGCTGCAGAATCTCTGTCGTCATCCATGTTTTATTCTTACCTTCTTCGTCCTTCATAAAATTGTCTTTAATGTCGTTTTCTTAAGGGATTCTATCTTCTCTTCTGTGCTTTCCGTTGTATTATTGACTTCTTTGAATTTTCTATTTATTGTTTTGCTGTATATTTCTTTTACTTCACTACATTTCAGTTTTCTCATTTCATGTTTTTTTACAGTTTTTCCGCGTGTTTTCTTTAACTTGGTTCTATACATGCCCGCTAAAGGATTGTGGTTAGATAGAATATCAGCGCCTGGGTAGGTTTTAACACTGTTGAAACTATTTCGATACCTTTTGTTAACAAGTATATAGTCTATTTAGTTTCTTATAATAACGTCTTCTCCGTTATCTCCAAGTGCTTTCCACGTATACAGTCGTCTAGGTGGTAGTTTGTAAAATGTGTTTAGCACGATTTAGTCATGTTCAGCTGCAAAGATACTCATTATTTCTCCTCGTTGATTTCACTCTCCTAATCCATAAGGACTAATATGTTGCCCTTCTTTTCCGTTACCTATTTAAATTTCCCATGACTATAAGGACTTCATGTCTCAGTATATCTCTTATTAGGTTGCTTATTTGCTTGTAAATCATGGTGATTCCTCATCACTGTGGGTGCATAGACATATGTTAGTGTTCATCGGTGACGTATTTATTTATAACAAGAGGATTATATCGTTCACTGGAATAAAGTTGCTGACATGTTTGGCTATACTTTTATGTGTGATAATTCCGACTCCATTTTCATATTTTCTGGTCCTGGGTAGTATACTCTGTATCCTATGTGACAACTTAAGTCAAGCCACCTCATTTCGCTTGTGCCCATTATTGCTATTTTCATTCGTTCCATTTCTTTGATTGCGCATTGGGTTTTTCCTGATTGAGCTATTGGCGACGTGCAAGTACTTGGAGGGGATACGAGAAACGATCGTGCGCGAGTAGCGGAGAAATTTTGCATTTTTTAGTGCACATTTCATAGATTTCATAAATTCATATTGTCAATTGTCATATTTCATATTCGTTTTGTTTATTTAGATTTACACCTTCTGTCTCTGAAGAAAATGGGATTTAGGAAATGCTGTGTTATAAATTGTAAAAATACAACAAAAAATTGTCAATTTAAGTTTTATTCGTTTCCAACTTCGAAGCACAAAGCTACTACAAAGAGAAAAGTGGATTTATATCATAAAAAAGCATAAGTAACATAACCCAAATTATGCATTATTCTTGCGCCCGATTTTAAAGTCAGTTTGAAATAAATAATAAATAAAAGTTCACTTTTAAGTGTAAATTTTAGTTTCATAACACTCACTTAGAGTTCATTTTAACCCAAAAATTCAAGTTTAATGTTTAAATTTTATTTTTTTGAAGTTTACAAGAATGCATCAAGTTCAAGTTTTTCTGAAGATGCATTAAGATATATTCGCTGTCCAAAAGTTTACAGGGAAAGAATTAATTGTTCAAACCAATATGATGATATCATGGGCTTAACCTGCTAATTTATGCATTAGCATTATTTATGGTAATTTATTTTTCTTAATTCTTCCATTATTTTTTGACATTTGCCACTACTAAAGCTTTTCCCTTTGACTCAGTACTTGGTTGAAAAGTTATTTGGTGATTTACTTTCTCAAATCCAGTTTTTATTATTGAATCCATATTAACAGTAATGCTGTAATTCAATAATATATTTATTTGCATTTACGCTACGCTACATCAACGTTTACCTTTTAATAACATACCGACATAACCTTAATCTTACTTTTTCTTCTTATTCTTTTTTGGGACCACGTCCTTGACAGTTATCCGGTTACCTCGATCTAACATAAAAGCGCAGTAAATTTTGCTGATTTACGACACCAGCTGTCGCTGTTCCGAACTTGCACGGTCCCAATAGTCCTAACGTTCCAAGTGAATATTCTCTTCAGACAATTCATGCGGATTTTTCTTCCGTGAATCGTTGAGCTCCACTGAGTTTTCAGAGCGGCAGCATGAACGACCAAAATAGCTTTAATAATTGTTAACCTCCGACGGGAGATGACACCATAAGAAAAAGAAGAAATCAAAATATCGGAGAGTGCCACAAAAAATCAAGTATAGGTTATTAAAAGATGAGTTCAGTGCAGAATTAGTAGAGAAAATGACCTCGATAATGAAAGCAAATCCTAATATAATTTAGAAGAATATGATCATTATTAGAGATACGGAAAACTTCAGAAAATAAGTTTGATAATAAAGCTTGAGGACGGAGTTCACGGAATAATACAGAAGAAAAGAAAATTAAACAAAAAGCCGCAAGAAAATAGATCGGACCCAGATCTTCAAAACTATAAGGGCGGCAAAAAGAAAGCGAAAGTAGCAGTAGCAAAAGCTAAAGCAGAAGTTTAAACAAATCTATACGATCAACTTGATACCAGAGATGGTAAAAGGATATATAAAACAGCCAAACATAGAGCAAAGAAAGGAAAAGATTTTAATCAGATCAGACGTAAATTTCAAGAAACGGACACAGTAACAGCAGCGATAACCAAAATAACAAACGAGGAAGTTGTCCAAGCACTTCAAAAAATAAAGAAACGTGAAGTCATTGGACCGGATAATATTCCTGGGGAAGTTTTCAAAAAATATCAAAATGTACAAATAATTCTGGGATAAATTTCTGTGCAGAAAAGTCATCTAAAATAACCGATTTTGACTAAGATTTTTGCGTGAAATTTTACAAGCATAACAAAGATAATAATCTAAAAAAGGGCTTACCTTTAAATTTCTTACAGTGGTATAATTTTGATTTTTCGCAGATGTGAGTATTTCTAAAGCTATTCCTGGATTTCCTTGATTGTATGCTATACCTGCGCAAAAAGTACATGCCCGTCTCATAGGAAAATGGCCAACATCTTTCAACTCTTGCCACAACTTTAATGCGTATTCTAAGCTTTCTTTGGAATTCTGAAAAATGTAACAATTAATCACTTATTACCTTCAGAATAATATTAGTCACTTATTATGTTTATGTTTACATAATAAAACAAAAGAAATAAATCAAACATTACATTTTACAAAACAGTGTGGATTGAAATAAATAGCTCGTCCAACAAAAAGCTAAAAATGATTCTAAATTTTTTTTCGGATTCTTGGTTGAAAATACACTCATGGACAAAAATATGGAATATTTTGGAATTTTCAATTTTTTTTTTTTTTTTTGTAGACACCATTAGTTCAAAATAATTTTATTACTGATGCTACTCATATAGTAGGCTGATGTATTCAACTGGTTTGAAATATTTGGACGTTTATTTTGACGTTTATTCAGCGTTTAATGTCATTCGTACATTTCATCATAAAAAAACTTTTTCACGTAAAGGGAAAATCATACCAATTCGGTTATTTTTCATTTAATTTAATAAGTTTAATTAAATATTGTTTTGATTTAACAAGTTTAAAATCAGTATGCCACCAATTCGATATTGCGATGAAGCCCAATGAGCACAGATTGTAATTATGTACGAGGAAGGATATGCACAAAAGGATATCGCACGACGTCTCAGAAGTCACTCTAGAGTTTCGAATACTTTAAAAGGGTACCGTGAACAGGACATTTTGTACGAAGGCCTGGTCAAGGACGCCCAAGGTGTACAACCGCAATTGATTGCCGTTTTTTGGTTTTTAATTAAATCAGAAATGAGCTATTAAATGTTAGACAAGTTAATGTAATTTCAAAAACAGTTAGACAAAGATTAAAAGAATCAAACTTAAAGCCCAGACGCCCCGCCAAAGTTCCACAACTTCTCCACAATCATAAAGCTCGTCATTTATAATTTGCAAGACCACATATTCAGTAAAATATCGACAACTAAAAAAATATTCTTCTCACTGATGAGACCAGAATCTTATTATGTAAGTCAGATGGTCAAAACCACGTCTACAGAAGAGTTGGAGAACGATTCACTAGCTGTAATCTCACTTAGACCGTTAATTTTGGAGGTGGTGGCATAATTCTTTGGAAAGGTATTAGTTGGGAGGGACGCACCGCCTCGTAGAAGGGATGGGACGGATGACTGGTGAGTCTTACGTTTAAAACATCCTGCAAGATCATGTTTTGCCATATGTTGGATACATTGGATATGAAAAATTTATGTTAATGCACGATAATGCTCGACCACATGCCGCTGTAATAGTCCGTAATTATCTTAATGAGATCCAAATTTGAAGATTGGATTGGTCACCGTTTAGCCCGGATTTAAATCTAATAGAGTAGATATGGGATCAACTAAAACGCCTCATACAACAAAGAAATCTCGTTCCAAATACGATAGCGCAGCTTCGGGTTGCTGCACAAGATGAATGGAATGCAATTTCCCAAGGATATGTCCAAAATTTACTTGCAAATATGCCAAGAAGGATACAAGCAGTAATAAACGCTAGAGGGGTGAATACTCGCTACTGATCATGCAATTCTTTTAGTTAAAAAGACTTGTTTAGGTAGTTTTAATTAGAATTTAAGTTTAGAGTAAAATAACCTTATTTACCTAATATTAAGCATTTATTTTTTCCCCATTTTTTCCGCATAAAAACTTAAAATTCTTCATTAAACATTGTTAAAATAAACTCTATTTCACAATAAATGACTTGATTGACGTGAATTTATATTGAAAAAACAAAAATTAGAAAATTCCAAAATATTCGATATTTTTGGCCATGAGTGTAATACATTACCGGAAAAATTACTCCCCATTTAGACAATATTTTTACGTAGGTAATGTGTATCTCGTTTTTGCATACATAATTACCAAAAATAAGATATTTATGTACATTAACAATATTTTTGACCAATTTATATACCAATTTATACAGGGTGTTTCAAAAAGGTATGTCAACTTACCTTAGTACAAAAGTGTACACAAAAAAAGTTACGGCCCTTTGAAGTTTTTTTTGCATTATCTGCTAAACTACTTGATATTTTGTAATAAAAATGGACACGTTACTTTCTTGTTCTGAAAGCATTTTTCATACGAAAGAAACAACAAAATCTAAGCGCACAGAAATATTTGAAGGGGGATGTGCAGCCCTAAATCCCCCAAACTTTTGGGTACGTTCAAATCAAATGAATTTTGTGGCATCATTAGTTTAACACATTATTGACTCACTTTTATTTTATAGACATTTAACACACTATCTAAAAATGATCAATTGTTTTCGTATGTCAAATATTTAATATTTATTTTATTTTATATAGAAGCACTAACAATTTTATGGCAAAACTTTGTTCGTTGGTCAGCCATTTTTTTAGTAGGTACAGTTTTTGGTAAACAAACATGTTAGGTTAGGTTAGTAATATAAATAATCATAAAGTGCATGTGAACACATAAAGATAAAAAATACTAAAGAAAGTCTAGCTACTGAAAAAAAAAGAAATACGAAAATAAAGAAAAAAGTGCCTTAATTAGCAAATAAGTTATTTTAATCGATTATTATTATGATACCAGTACGAAAGGGGACAACGAAGCGATGTCGTTATGTAGTATGTAAGAGTGATACACGTTCTAAATCATTTAAGGACAATATTATTTTATAAATTTTCCAAAGCCTTTATTTCTTTATAAATGACGTTATTTCTTTATTAAATAAATAATATTTATTTAACAAATATTTGTTTATAATAAACCATTGACATATGACGTATAATCTATATTATTTAGTATTAATTTTTGTGAATGGGCGGTGCTGCAGTTTTCGCATATAATATATTAATAAAATCAAATAATACTATTAGTATTCTAGTATTATATCTTATAAATACATGCCATTAGTTTAAATACTCTACAATATTAAAATATACTTTTTGTTGCAAGATATTTCGGATGTAATCTTCTAGGTATAGTTGTATACAGGGTCGGACTTATATAAATACATATAAGTAATACACATAATACTTTTATAATAAAATATATATTTACCTGAGTGACAAATACAAAAAAATAATAATTTTAAACTTAACTACCGTCTACATTTAAATCGGTATCACTATCATCGCTATCGTTTAAATCTATAACTACCCTATTTATAATGTTTTGGAACTGTAAGTACTTTTTCTTCTAGTTTTTTGACATGCTCTATACATTTTTTTAAATTATCTGCTGTAACATTATTACATTCGGTCTTAATTAAATCTACAACAGTCGAAAATGATTTAATAGAATTATTATTTTTCCTCACATTACTTTTTAATTGATACCACAACACTTCTATTGGATTCAGTACACAATAGTAAGGAGGTAATCTTAATACTTTATGGCCATAATTCTCAGCTAACCTGTAGATAACATAATTCTTTTCGCATTTCATTTAACTAATTTTAGTAGTTCTACAAGTTGTTTTTTTGTGTAAAAATCCATAAAATATATTTCATGTTTTGATAAAAATTCTTGAATATCAGCTTTGTTTGAATTAATGTTTGGAATTTTACTCTTTTCAAACAAAGTACTATCCATATCTTGATGATAATCTAAGCGCCAATCACTTACACTTTTAGCAGAGAGTAATAAAGCATCTTCTACCCATCCTAATTCTCCCCTACAATGTAAAATACAAACTCTCTTTCCTCTAGAGGGAGGAACATTGGTGATGCAATTTTTACTACCATCGGTCGAACATTTTTTAACTACATCGTGGGTGTCGAACCAAGTTTCATCCAAATAATACAAGTTTTTCCCTTCGCTCCTAAAGGACCTTAGGCTCTCCAACTAATCGAACCTCCACTTTATTAAAGGGCTGGATTCCATAATTGTGTGCTGTTTATTCACTGCTTTAAACATAAAACCATTAGATTTTAAAACCACAAAAAAGTAGTTTTATGACAATCTGGGATTATTTCTTCACATTCTTTACATATTAGCAGTTACTTGTAATGTGTTTCCTTTATCTTTGAAATTCCATTCTTGCAATTACAGAGTGGGAACTTTTATAATTCCCCTATTAGCATATTTTTGTCTAGATTCTTTAAAGCATCACTTTCTAGTTGGGATTGTTTCTCTAAGAGTTTGTAAAGTGGAATTAGCCCTAAGTACGTCTGATATCTGATAACTGCAAAATTCCCTGTTTATTTGGTGAGTTGCTGGATGTTTTCTTCTATATTTGATTTTTAATTTGTTGAATTGTTACTGGACAAAGTATTCAGACAATAAAGAGTTAAAAAAATGGTAAAATTAATGAGATACATAAAATCCTTGCGCTTAAAAGTAAACCAAACTACTGGGTCGAGAAGTCGCCCAACTTGGCACTGGGCGTTTTAAAATTCACCCAATATTGAGAAAGTTAACTAATTAGTATTTTTAACGCGTGTTTACCGTTGTAAACGTTAAGTGCGATTTGCTTTGCATCGTGTGTGAGACGAATATAACCAGAACCTTTTTCAGGTTCAAACTCGTCTTCACTTACTAAAATAGTGACAGGAATATACAGGACATTGTCACTAATCATTTCTATATCACTCATATTTATAGTTATTACACTGACTTATGTTCTAAATGAACGACAAAAGAAAAATGATGTTCATTTCAAATAAACTTTTTTCACACAGAAGTCCATTTAGTGATAATTTGATATTGAGTACACATTATCCTTTTACCTGAATACAATTCCAAGAAATTTTCTAATCTCATAAACACTGGCTTTAAGTACCTAGAAATTTGTAGTTCTGAATACCTTGTATCATTTAGTAAAGTACCTTTAAACGTTGGATAGAATTTAAAATTAAACCTAATGTAACGAAAGACTAAGGGCCAGTTCTACAATTCAGGTATAAATTGGAGAATAGTTATTCTGAGTATAACTTATACTTGAGTTTATTCCAAGTATAACCTTTCAAGGATCTGATACCATAATCTGATATCTTCAAAATTAGTTCAAATTGTTATTGACAGCGACATTTGGCATTTGTCACAAGTGTAAAATTTGTTTACAATTGAAAGGAATTGAATAATTAATTCGCTTTATCTGGTATTTTATCTACGTTTATATTATTATACTTTACAAAATTAATATAAAATGGATAAAAAAATATGTAAAAATTTTACATATACAGAAATTGAAATGCTTGTGAGTTAGTTGAAGAACATAAAGAAATAATAGGTATGTAAAAAATATGTATCTATGGGTTAAGTATTTATTTTAATTTTGTTATTAGAATATAAGAAAACTGATACAACAAAAAGTGCCATGAAAGATGAGGAGTGGTTAAAATTCTCCATAAAATTTAATTTCAATTGTGGTACAGGAAGGACAGCTAAAATGGTTCGAAGCAAGTGGGAGTCTTTGAAGAAAACCACAAAGAGACAACATGCCAGTTTGAAGTTCAAATTTTAAAACAAGAGTTGAGAAATAAAGTGTAAAATATTTACTTAGTACTTAGTTAATACAGGACATACTCCAACCTTGTATGGAGGACCCTATGGGGAATAACAAATGACAATTAAAAAGTTTCGCTCTCATTGTTTAATAACATACACTGCGAGTTGTGTGACTTCTATTCATCATAGCTTTTGAATTGTAAATTTGATGTGTCTCATATTTTGGTCAAACATGTCACTAAACATCACATTTAAACTAGAAATAAAGTCAGGTCCGGTTTAAAAAAAAATAGTTTGTTCTGTTCATGAAAGAATCTCAACCTATGGTTTTTAAAAACTTTAACAAAAATTTTACAAATTAGGCAAACTGGAATATCAAGTTTTTATAAAATAACAACTCCCCTTGCACTTTTTACTGGTTACTTGTTATTTCCCATAGGGGTTTCCGTACGAGGTAGGAGTATGTATAGTTCCTCATGACTCACATTATATTATATTATGTTTGTTCCAGCAAACATTTTCAGACAAGACAAGATTACTGCAATAAATACACAAACTGCTGTGCTAAAGGAGATAGTAGATAAGTTGCCTGGAAGCGGTTCTAGCATTGAATCAATAAAATAGTGATATTATATTGTAACATTTTATTGTATCTCAAATATATTGCAACTGTTTCTGTACTTAAGTTATTTCCTAACCCATGGTTTCTCAATTTTTATTACAGTGCTGTAGTGAAAATGAAAAACCTTTTATGAACTCCTTGGTTTTACCCTCTTTATATGACTTTATTTACACTCTTACTTTCAACACCCTGATTTTGACAGGCTTTTTGTAATACTATTTTGAGAACCATGTACATCATTATATATTTTACTACTTATTTATAAGCCCAAGTAGTAAAATTTTTGGAATATTGTATATAAAATCATTTCTCTTAGTAAGATTTCCTTCTTAAATTTTTTATTATCATCAACTGAGATTAGTGTTGTAATATAATAACCAAAATTATGTAAATATATCTATATAGGTACTCCACTTAGGTAGCGGGTAGATACTCTTTTACGTTCCCGGTAGAAGATAGATCTACTTCAGGGATGCGACCCTGCCCACGTGAGCCATAATTATCTCCCAATCTCCTGGTACCTGGGAGAAATTATGTCCTGAACCCATTCTCCCAGCTAATTACCAAAGTTTCCATTCCTATATCCTACTCTGTCAGACAGTAGCATCAGTACCAAGATAGAGCGTAAGGGAAATGATCCTGGATCGGTATATTATTGGATACTAGAGCTGCTAAATTAACCGAACGATTACCGGTATAAGTAATCCCCCACCTGTTGGTCAACAGCTAAGGGTGGAAGAACCGACACGTGGTAGGGCACTTCATTGCCCTGGAGCATAGAAATTAACTCCGAAGGCGGAAGAACTAAATTAGTCAACGGCATTGAGATGTGGAAAGCCAGGGGATGACTACCACATTAAAGATCCGTAAGGATATCCTTAGTAAAAATCATCATGGACCCACTAGTGGATAATTTACTTAATGATCATGGAGCTCGGAATCCAAGATCCGGCAGGGGAGGACAATCAGATTTAGACGACAGGGCCTCTCAGGTCGTCAACAAGGTAAATCCCTGTCAAGCAAATAACTCTATAGCCTTGAAAATCGGAACATGGAACGTAAGAAGTTTATACCAATCAGGCAAACTGGATAATGATGTGTCGGAAATGTGCAGAATGAAAATTAATATACTGGGCCTTAGCGATATACAATGGCCTGAATCAGGAAAATGTAAGACCAGAAATGGAACGATGTATTATTCTGGAAACAACGATTCCAAGCACAAACGGGGAGTTGGCATTATAGTTGATAAGAATTCTCATAAAGCTGTCTGTAACTTTGTTCCCTACTCTGATCGAGTATTAATGCTGTCTCTAAACTCTCATTTAAAACGTAAAATAAATATAATCCAAGTATATGCACCCACTGCAGACAAGGATGAAGACACCATAGAGGCCTTCTATGAACAAATCGACAATGTCTTAAGACTAACTAAAAGACAAGATATAAATATTATAATGGGCGATTTGAACGCTAAAGTTGGCCAAGGAGAAGTGGAGAATTGCGTGGGGCGATATGGACTCGGGGAAAGGAATGAACGTGGCGATAGGCTTGTCGATTTCTGTGTCAATGAGGAACTCATAATTACAAATACCTTGTTCAAACTTCCTAAACGTAGACTATATACATGGAGGTCACCAGCTGACAATAACAACAAAATAGTCAGAAATCAAATAGATTATATTATCGTTAACAGAAGATATAGAAATTCTATAATATCATCTAAAACTTATCCAGGAGCGGACATATCCTCCGAGCACAACCCGGTTGTTTTGTCGATGAGAGTGAAACTAAAGAAGGTCAACAGCCCTAGCACCAAGAAAATCATAGATACAAGACGTCTCAAACAAGACAACACATATGTGGAAACCAAATTTAAAATAAACGAGAGCTTAAGGAAAGTCAAAGAAGATAATGCAGAAACTCTAACTGTTGACCAAAAATGGGGAAAAATTCAACATGCCCTTGTGTCAGTTGGAAAAGAAACCCTCAAACCACTTAAAGAAAAAACAAAACCTTGGATGACGGTAGAAATTCTTGAACTCATGGAAGAACGAAGAAAACATAAAGCAAAAGACTTGAATAAATACAAAGAAATTCAGAGAAACATCAGAAAGAAAATTCGAGAGGCAAAAGAGAGGTGGCTCTCCGATAGATGCAAGGAAATAGAAGATCTGGATAAAAAGTACGATAGCTTTAATTTGCACAAAAAAATCAAAGAAATGACAGGTTCTAGAAAGCGTACAAAAACGAATATCCTTAAAAATGATAAAGGGAATATTATTACTGATATGAAGGAGAGATTATGTCACTGGACCAATTACATTCAACAACTATTTAATGATGAAAGAGAAGAACTGTCATTAGAAATCACCGAAGATACTGGACCACCAATATTAAGAGAAGAAGTCATCTATGCCATCAAAAACACAAAAGAGGGTAAAGCCACTGGACCAGATGAGGTGCCCATCGAATTATTAAAACTCATCGATGAAGATGTTATTGATGTAATGGTTGAACTCTTTAATCTAATATATCAGACTGCCACAATCCCCAGACAATGGCTGCAATCAACCTTTGTAGCAATTCCCAAAAAACCAAGTTCAACAACTTGCTCAGACCACAGAACAATAGCTTTAATGAGTCACACACTTAAAACATTTTTGAAAATAATTCACAGCAGAATTGTTAAAACTCTTGAATATGAGATTAGTGACACACAATTTGGCTTTAGAAATGGTATGAGTACAAGAGATGCTTTGTTCGGCTTGAATGTGCTGGCTCAGAGATGCATGGGCATGAATCAGGATATGTACTTATGTTTTGTAGACTTTGAAAAGGCATTTGATAAAGTTCAACATAAAAAGCTTGTAGATATATTAAAAAGCAAAAATATTGACAGTCGTGATCTGAAAATTATATCTAATTTATATTGGAATCAAACTGCCAAGGTAAGAGTTGACAGCCAGTACACTGAAAATATCAAAATACAGAGAGGAGTCCGCCAGGGTTGCGTGCTGTCCCCACTACTTTTCAATGTCTACAGTGAAGCGGTATTTCAAGAAGCGCTCTCAGACTCAATAGAAGGTATATCTATCAATGGAGAAGTTTTGAATAACTTACGTTTTGCAGACGATACAGTAATAATTACGGATAACAACAATGATTTACAGAACGTAATGCAACGCCTTAATGAACGCTGTCATGAGTACGGACTGAAGATAAATTTAAAGAAAACTAAATGCATGATCATGACTAAATCTGCACATGCAAATATCCAATTGACTATTGAAGATACTGCAATTGAGAGTGTTAATAACTATAAATACTTAGGAACATGGATAACATCAGATGTAGACCAAACCAAAGAAATTAAGACACGTATTGAAATAGCATGTACATCATTTATTAAACTTAAAAAGTTTCTTTGTTGTCGGGATATAAGGTTAGAACTACGCCTGAGAATGCTTCGATGTTACGTGTTCTCTACTCTTCTTTATGGTCTGGAAGCTTGGACACTAAAACAAGTTCATCTGAATAAGTTGGCCGCCTTTGAATTTTGGTGTTACAGAAGAATCCTACGAATATCATGGACTCAAAGAATGTCAAACATGGAAGTAACTAGAAGGATAGGAAATGAGGCGGAAATAATATTAACTATTAAAAGACGAAAACTTGAGTACTTGGACATGTGATGAGAGGGCAAAAATACGCATTATTACAACTTATTATGCAGGGCAAAATCCGAGGAAAGCGAAATGTGGGAAGACGAAGAATATCCTGGCTTAAGAACTTGAGGGAATGGTTTGAATGCAGTAGTGCAGAACTTTTTAGAGCGGCAGTCAACAGAGTCCGCATAGCCATGATGATTTCCAACCTTCGATAGAAGATGGAACTTAAAGAAGAATGAGAAGAAGAAGAAGAAGAAGAAGGTACTCCACATTTTAAACAAGTATAAATATTGGATTACAAAATATATATTTTAGTTACAGAAATGTTTATATAATACAGATTCTAGAATTACAGTCTCTGTTATCAAAACATTAAAAATATATTGCCTTGGTAAGATTATACCTATACTATATTAGTCATATGTGTAGACATTATTACATTACATACATATCCTAAAATTTTAGAATTGAAATAATAAATGCTTTCTTTTTCCTTTGGATTGCCTAATAAAATTTCCTTTGGATTTACAATCTAAAATGTTTGTGCAATATCAAAAATTTTATTTTATATATAAAAACAAACAACAGCACAGTTCATTGAATGGCATAAAGTGAGGTTAAAATATTACAAATTTGACAACCCCTGGCCGACCAATAGAAATGCAGTATAAATTTATACTCCCTATATCTGCTAAACTTTGGAGGGATAAAGTTATTCTACAGATATACTCCGATTATCTTATTCCTAGTTTATTCTTTGTTTGTAGAACACCATTAATGAAGTTATTCCAAGTATAACTTTATTCTCAGTATATACTAGCATTGTAGAACCGGCCCTAAGGATGACTATTCGTTACAGCATTAAGGGAATACAGTCATTTTGTGCTTGATATCGGCTCAGTCTCTTAATCTGGGAAATTCCATCCGAATTATCTTGCAATGGATAGTACCTTAAGGCAAAAATTGATAAATTACAATTACTTTAAAACTAACACTTACTAATTTGTAGCAGGCAGCCATAACAAGAACAACAACATTTCGTGGATACTTCATACCTTCCATCTGTTTCTCTTTGATCAAATCTGCGCAGTCAAGTATTTCTTGATACATCTGGTTTTCGAAAAGAAGGTCTAAGAGAATTTGATATGATATAATTTGATCAAAAAATCCGGATAGCTCATCTGATTTGAAGCACTGGAAGACAATGTTTGATTAAATATATTAAATTATATTATTACTTCTATTATGTATCAGTGTGAACAACAAGAATAAAAAGAAAGTATAAAAACTTCTTTTTTGTACTACATATATTTAAATGTAAAAAATATGTAATAGGATTAGTGAATCAAACCGTTTTCGGTCCTAGCAGACCATCATCATTGAGTCTTAATTATAACGAGCGAAGCATGATTAAAAATAAGATTTAAAAAACTTTTTATTGCATAATTTAGTTAATGTTCTGTCGATGATCGCAGATACTCCAGTCATCAGAGAAGAAAATGCCATTAAACCTCTAAAAAATTACACGAACACGCTGAATTTGCCGAGAATAGTAATTTTGGGACCCCAAAAAAAGTGCAAAAAAGTTTACCACTTTTACCCTCGGGCTTCCCTCTAAAATACCTCTCATATGGGGGTAAAAACGCAAAAAACTCGATTTACCAAGAATCTGTACGACGTAGAAAAAAATATTTCAAATAAAAATGTAGCTGAGATAATTTTAAATAAAAATGTTTATTAGCACTTTTTGTGTAGAATAAACCGTTCTCTTAGAAACAACGCTTGAAGCGACCGTCGATTTTGAATGTCAGTTACGTGCGCGAAACCAATGTTCAATAAAATTTGTATCAGCTCGACGGTAAAAATTCGATATCTTTTGATCCAAGTGTCCTATCGATAAAAATAAAGATGCGTTTTAAAGATAAAACTACATATAAAGACAAAAACTAATCCACGACCTTACAGCTTGGAGTTTTTTCTACTCTTTTCTCGTTTCTTTCATGACTCGGTAAAACGTAAATTCAGAAGATTTACCAAACTAGAATTAAGATGAACATCCAAATAAATGAAAAATAAAAGCCAAGCAAATATGAAATAATATCAAAAATATTAAAAAATATAACACAATGGAAGAAAAATTAATGAATAACTAAAATGCTTCTGATTTTTTTTTTTTTTCTATGAAACAATAGCCAACTTTATTCAAAAGAAATATATTCATCGCTAGATTTAAAACAAGGTTGAAAAGATAATTCTAATGGTTGTCTTCTTTAGGTGTTTAGGATCATGTTGATCCAATTAATTACCAAGTAACGATCTAAATAATTACTGAATGAAATACTGGTCAATGTTCAATGATTGATATTTTCCCATATTTTCATTCACCTTTAGCGAAAAAGATACAATAGAAAACATCAAAGGAATAGAAAAAAAAATTAAAATGTAATAAATTACACTATATCTAAATGAGTTAAATGTATGTAACCAATATTGATTGTAAAATGAATTTATTTAAAGATACCATAAAAACAAAATGAACTGCCCATACTGGATATAAAAAGAAGCAAAATTATTGAAGAAGAAATCAGTTGTCAAATAGACGATTATATAAATTATAAGCTGAATTTGTACAGTTTCTATTAAGATCCTTTTTTTTCATAGTTTTATTTAATAACGTATTTACTTACTTCTAAAGCTAAATCAGGTCTGTTGTGATGATGGAATAGGCGTAGAACAACTGGACCAAAAACAAAACTTCCAAATCTGAGTTCCTTATTCTGTTTATTGAACCTAAAAAATCATATTACAGTAGAACCTCGATTATCCGTCTCTCTATTAACCATCACCTCTCTTAACCGTCAGGGTCCATACATAAGTTATATTGACTACATAAGTAAAAATTTAGTCATCAATTCATTTTGTTTGAGCATTGGCATACGCCAAACCAAATTCGTTTAAATGTATACATGCAGTTATGCCACCACCGCATTTTTTTACGTAAATAATTTTTGTTCTTATTCATGGTTTTGGATTAAATTTTAATTTAAATAGGTGATGAAAAATATAACGATACCGTGCTTTTAGAGTTCTATTTTTACAATCGCAAGCCGAAAATAAAAACGCACAGCACAATAATTATTACGGTCAATATCTGTGTGTCACCATAATTCAGTTTGATTTAAATTCAAACATTGATTATGCGACTTAGTCGTTTGATCAATTAAGTTTTGAAAAATGAAGCCTTCCATATCTGGAGCATTAAAAAGAAAAAGTGTTGTTTTGTCAGTTTAAAAAAAAAACAAATTATTGCAGAACTAAAGAAAGGTGTTTCTGCTGTCGCATTGAGCAAAAAGTATGATGTTCCAAGAACAAAAATCAATGATTTAAGAAAAATACTGAAGGAATTTAAAAGTATGCTTCGCAAATTGAATCGTTGGAAGGCTGGGTGAAACATCGTAAGATAATGAAAAAAGCCAGAAATGAATCACTCGACAGGGCTCTGTATTTTTATTTGTTCTTTCAAAAAAGAAGCGAAGGTGTTCCTTTGTCTGGACCAATTGTTACCGAAAAAGCGTTGTTTTTCAACATGAAATTGATGGCGATCCTTCATTCGAAGAAAGCAGCGGTTGGCTGGAAAAGTTCAAAAATCGCCACGGTAAATGGGAACTGAAAATCGAAGGTGAAAAACTGAGCGCCGCAAGTATTGAAGTCGTTGACAAATATAAAAGAAAGTTTCAAGGTATGATGGATGAATATGGTTTGATACGCGATCAAGTGTTCAATGCGGATGAAACTGGTTTAAACTACAAAGCAATGCCAATGAAAATACTCACTGCACTGTCTGATAAATATGCACCCGGATTTAAAACGCAAAAGCAACGAATCACAGCAATGATGTGTTTAAATACAAGTGATGACCATCGCCTTCTTTTATTATTGATTGGTACAGCAAAAAATCACGATGTTTTAAGGGCATAAAAATATAAATGCGCTTTCCGATAACTTATACGCACAACATAATGCATGCATTGTTTTTTAGGTTTTTATACCGGACGTTCAACAATACTTGCAAGCAAAAAATTTGCTACCACAGACGATTCTCATTTTGGACAATGCACCTGCCCATCCTGAAGCCGGTATGGTGCGAAGTAACGATGGAAATATCACGTGCTCTTTTCTACCTGCGAATACATCATTAGTACAGCAAATGGATCAATCGGTCATTGAAACATTCAAAAGAAGATACAGAAAAATATTTATTCCAAATCTAGTTACGGAAGAGGAATATTCTTTACCAGAATACTGGAAAGCATACAGTTATCCATTAACCCATTCTTTTGTATCTAACTAATCAGCTGCTATAAATGTTTCAATGCATGGAACAATTTAAATTTACAACAACCGAAAAATGTATTACTGTGTGTATTTAGATAAATAGGTTTACATTGTAATTTAGAGATTAATTTAGAGATTAATTTATTCGGAGAAACGGAGGTCAAATTTGTGTAGTGCGAGTAATATTTTTTTTGTGCGGTTTTCTGTGAATGATTATTAATCTTGTTTTTTATTTACGAGAAAGAACTAGACAACGGATAGTTTTCGGACAGGTAAGTACAGGAATTAGAATTAATACATTTGTAGATAACTAGTAAAATGAGTATTGTAAATAGAATAATTAAATGTTTAATTTACATGGAAATGTGGTGGAATTTGTTGTTCTGAAAAAAAAGGGGGGGAAATTGAGTTGTCTGCTAAAGATATGGCGGGGAAAAGAACCGAGCCAAATTTATTAGGGAGTAGGGTAGGAGGAATAAAGAGGAGATAAAAAGCTGGGAGATAGGAGAAAAGAAGTCTTAAATGAAATTTTTGGAAAAAGTAAGTTCGTCAGTGGGAGAAGCTGTAGTCTGATTAAAAATTAAAAGTTTTAAGAAGATAACAACGAACATTTTTTGAGTGGAAGTGTTGTTCTAAATGTCCAGAAATATATATATATATATATATATATATATATATATATATATATATATATATATATATTGAAGACACTAAGTCAGAGATAAAACTTAAGTTATTTGCTTTACTAATTTGACACAGTATTGAAAACCATCTGATCCTGAATTTTTGACTGAAGGAGACGAGACAGTTTCATTCTGGGAGATTTGGGAACAAACTTTGGAAGATAATTTATTTGCATCAGAGGCCAGGAGTTCACTCTTTCATTTACCGGGAATTTGGTCGTTTATTGTTCTATAGAAAAGAAAATTTCAATATAGAAGTATTATAGTCTTCAGTCTTCATTTGGTTCTAAGAATCATTTTTCATTTAATTTATAATTTATTTTTAACAAGAAAATCATTGTGATAGTTTAATGCGGATGTTGTTGTAAACATCAAGTATTGTTATCATTATTGATACTATAAGACTTGATAGTACATATTAATTAGATTATAATAGAAGAATAGAAAAAATCTTTTGTAAGTGGTAAAGCTACCCTTCTCGTACAAGGGTGAAGCACCAGATAATATAAAATTAAAACATTCCAAACATAGCGAAAAGGCAAAATGTTGAAGAGAATATTAAGAAAAGATCTCAAATCTGCAGAATCTTGAATTACAAAGTAACATTTGATCTGCAAAAGACCCATACTGATATATTACAAAGGGCAGTTGAATTTTTACAACCTTGGTATCCATGTTGTTAGCACAAAAAAGGGGGTTTTGAATGTTTGGCTTGAACATGAAGGTGAGAGAGGAACCCAAGAGGTGGGATCCTGTTTGGAAGTACATAAAAGATGATTTTTATCCAACTGTTAACAACTTAACAACTGATTTTTATCCAACTGTTTTGTGCAGTGCTTTTCTGTGGTTTAGACTGTTCTAAACTAACTCTAAACTTCTAAATAAATCAAAATTGCAGTATTAATCTAGTACTTTTAATGATGCACACATTACACAACCATTCATCTCTCTATGTTATCCCTTTACGATTCTTACTACCAGTATATACCTTTCTGCCTTCTCAGACCCAACAGCACTTATACAAGGATATAGGAGACAATTCATGTTATAAAAGAATGTAGAAGAAAAAACAAATTTTTTATTAACAAAATAGAAAGAGGAAAAATTGTTTTTTAATTCTCAAAAAATATTGAAATGTATCACAAATAGGAAAGTTGACTCACAGAAAGAGAAAGTAAATTGGCTCAAGAGTCAAAAATCTAAGTTTTAAGAATGTGGCTTTCTTGTTATACATATACTCAAACATACATAACAGAAGAAAACATAGAGTATATGTAAAAACAAGTCAACTGCAGAAATTGTTCAAAGATATGAAGTTGTATCAGCAGTTATGGCTAACAGGTAAATCACTACTCAAAGAAAATAATAGAGATGTGATAGAAATATTAAAGCACTAACCACAAGATCTAAAACCATTTTATAATTTCTTACGGGCAGCTAAACAGGGTAACTTTATTAATGGTTTTAGAGTAAAAAATGTGGACTTCAACTTGATGAAGAGGATTAGAATTATTTGAAACATTTTTAAAAAATATTAAAATTTTTAATTATTTATTATCAAATATTTTGTCCTATATTTTGTATTAAGGAATAAAACATGTTTTATAATTAGTATGTCGTGTAGTATGTAGTGTGTTACCATGTTTTAAAAAAAATTACTTTCTTGTGTAACCTAAAAACCAAAATCCAAAATTTTAGTTTTTTTTACATAGAAACAATTGGTATTTTTTTTTTAATTGTGTTGAAAAAGTAATTCCAAATTTTACTGATATAATAATTTATCATAGGTATCCTATAAGAACATAAGTAATTTGTAACAGATTATAGACTTTGAAGCTATTTATCTCACAATCACACTTGTGTGGATTGACTCTTTTTTGCATAACCCCATCCATTCTCTGTTGTTGTATTTTTGTTACAACTTTATTTGTTGTTTTCAACAATTTTATCTGAGATTAATATATCAAGAGTCTTCTTGAAGGTTTTATTGTCTTCATTTTGAATTAAATTATAACCAGTTGGTTATTACCTCTCAGGGTAAAGTCCATCTCCAACAATTAAAATACTTTGGACATGTTATGAGAGCAGATACAGAAAACATATCAAAGGAAAGGCAGAAAGTTGAAGATCTCAAGGAAGATCTCCAACAAGATGAATCAAACAAATTACAGGCATATGCAAAAGACCTAGGCAAGAGTTAAAATAAATGACTAGAGAGAGAGAGAGATCTTTGTAGACAATGGACAATACATGACATTACCATGACCACTACACTCCCTCCAGGGGGTCAAGATTGAAGAGCGAGACATACATGCAAGATTATTCTATGTGTCACCCTTGGACATAGTGTATGTAAACTGCAGCTCTTAGTTATCTAGCGTACCATACTTAATGAAGCCATGTGTGTCAAACCAGGTCTCATCTAGATATATAATTAATCTGTTGTACTGTCAATATTCTTTGATTTTATGTAAATATTCTTGCCTAAGTTTAACTATTTGCTGAAACTTCATTATTACCATGCTATTATTTATTTTATTATATCTAAACCCACAATCTATCAAAATATTTCCCAATGTCACTAAACATTAGTAGTAATAATCAGGATATTCCCTTAGTTCATTCTGGATCATTTATATAGTGTACCCTGTTTTCCTTGTAGAAATTATACAGTCTTTCCAGTGACATTCTTATGGACATCATCTATTTTTCTGAATTTTTTATTTGTTAATTTCCATTTTAAATAGTGATTTAAAGTTTTTATAAATTGCAATGCTGGGATCTGATCGGCCTATGATGGAGCAGTACGGCAAGAGATAAGGGCTTGCGGCTTGGTGATACTCCTCCATAGATCCCTACCGGACAGGCGTAACGCCTAAAAAACCGGATATATATATATATATATATATATATATATATATATATATATATATATATATATATATATATTTATATATATAAATTGCAATTACAGATCGTTTTTTATTTGTAAGTTTAATTATTCTATTTACAATAGTTCTGTCAGAGTTTTGTTCATTTTCTTTTTTTAAACACTCATATGTGACAATACAATGACACAGCAAATGTAGGTCTTTGTTTTTAAATTCAAACTACTTTCAAGATTCTGGTTAATATTTTCCTCATTTTCAAATGGTCGTGAAAAGGCCATATTGGCAGTACATATATTGGCAGTACATAAAATTATAAGTGGTATTGAAAATCTAATTTATGAGAACCATTTTATAAACCCCTGATACTGAAATTTTTACATTAGTTTTTTTTTGTTTCCTTTTTGTATAAATATGTTTGAGTTTTCATTCTGTTAAATAAATTGTTTGCACAGTTGAACCTCATCTTATTCAAAATATTTACTTAATGTGTCAAATTAATTATATTAGTGTTATTTTTTTCTAGTTTGACCCACATAGTCTTCACTCAGGGTATGTAATTGTATATTTAGTATTTTTATAAGTGACATTTATACTTTCTTGGAATATATAAAATAAACATTAGATAATTTTGAACAACATATCAAAGTCCAATATTTATTTGATGGGATGTAGCTTTCATTATGTTTCTTCCATTTCTCTCGTATGAAGTACAATGATTTTTTAAATATGTTAGAAACATTGACGCATGGTATTTATAATTAAACTTGATTTCCAGTAAATGTGATATTGAATTGCCCTTATAAATCGCGTCAGAGTGAAATTTTTGAACTGACTTTATAAATATTATACCTGAAATATAATCTTGAAGTGGGTATTTGAATGTTGTCTTACACTTGGTTTTTACTACTGAGTTTATCATATTGTATTTTTTGCTTGTTGTATTGAAAATATGTGTTAATCTTTGGAAATCTACTTTGTGGCCAGTGTAGTGCAATATGTCCAGCGAGTCCAAAGAACTAATGAGAACATATGAAAACCTCTATTCCACTGACCCTTTTAGCCAAGAAACCGTTGACTGCGGAGCAGTACTACTCCAACAGCTAAGTCAAGCCAGACAGAAAAAGTGGATTGAGACCCTGGAAAAATGGACATGACACATAGTAGCAAAATAGCATGGAACCTTGTAAAAAAACTCCGCGGCGATCCAAAAGAACATTACAGCAAACCAAGTCGCTACTCAACTCCTTACGAATGGAAGAACTACTAACCGATATAAGGACCCAAACACTAGGAGAAGATTGGATTCAGAGACAAACCACCTAGGAACTCCTTTTACAGTAAAAGAACTCCACGACAGTCTGAACAGGTTAAAAAACGGGAAAGCTGCAGGTGTGGATGATATATGCAGTGAACAAATAAAGCATTTAGGCCGAGGAGCAAAAAACTGGATCTTGCAATTTTATAACATGTGCTGTAAAACCTGTAAAATTCCAAAATCATGGAGGAAATCTAAAGTAATAGCCTTATTAAAACCAGGAAAGGATCCAGAAGACCCCAGTAGCTACAGACCTATTTCGCTATTGTGTCACTTTTTTAAACTATACGAGAGACTTGTACCCGCCAGAATAGAAAAAAATGTCGACAAGCACCTCATCCCACAACAAGGAGGATTCAGACCTGGCAGATCTTGCACCCGTCAAGTCCTCGCATTAACAGAACACATTGAAGAGGGTTTTGAAGAAAAACTTATAACAGGGGCTGCTTTTGTAGATCTGACAGCAGCCTATGACACAGTAAGGCACAAAACATTGCTCCGCAAATTATACGATACTCTCAATGACCACCATCTGGGAAAGGTTGTATATTCCTTACTGCAAAATAGACATTTTTTCGTTATGCTGGAGGGTAAAGTAAGTAGGTGGAGAGTTCAAAAAAACGGCCTCCCACAGGGAAGTGTTTTAGCACCAATGCTCTTCAATATATACACAAACGACCAACCTACTCCGACCGAAACCAAGCACTTCCTCTATGCTGACGATCTTGCAATATGTGCTCAAGGAAATAGTTTTGAAGAAGTGGAGGAGAAACTCGAAACTGCCTTAAAAACAATGACAGCGTACTTCCTGCAGAATTCTCTGAGACCCAATCCCTCTAAAACCCAAGTCTGCGCTTTCCACCTTCGCACGAAGGAAGCCAAGCGAAAACTCCAAATTGTGTGGAATGGTAATGCATTAGAAACACACAAACCAACCTATATATCTTGGAGTAACTCTGGACCGGTCCCTCACCTACAAACAACATTGCATAAAAACAAGAGGGATAGTAACAACTAGGAACAGCATACTCAGAAAGCTAACGGGAAGTAAATGGGGCGCACGTCCTGGCGTTTTAAGAACAACGGCACAGGCGCTGTGTTTCTCAACTGCTGAATATGCGTGCCCCGTTTGGAGCAGATTTGCCCACACCAAACAAGTTGATACTGCGCTAAATGAGACGTGCAGGATAGTAACGGGGTGCATGAAACCAACGCCACTTTCAAATCTATATAGAGCAGCAGGTTCGAACACCACGAAAGCGACTAAAATCTAGGAAAAGCTTCCTTGGAACAGTGCAGGATGAACCGCCTGAGTATTTTCCACCTCCCCAGGTTCAATGGACCGGCCAGGCCCTAGACTTTAAAACGCGGAAAACCTTGAATAGGATAAGAACGGGGGTTGCTACAGTAAAATCAAACATGGCAAAATGGGGAAAAATAGACCAAGATGATGTGAACTGTGACTGTGGAGAAACACAGAATATGGAACATCTTCTTACATGCAGAAACTGTCCTCATCGATGTACCCTTGAAGATTTGTGGCTCGCTAACAAAGATGGAACCAACGTATCCCGATACTGAGCCGAAATTTTATGAATGACATGTCCGGACACGATAAAGTAAAGTAAGTGCATATTATTTGGATCTATCTGTTTGTCACAAAAGTGTTAACTTAATTAATTAATTTATTGTTACATTTGAAGTTATCTCTATTTTTTATTGCATAAAATGTATTGTGTGATATAAAATTATGTAAATCAATGTTAGGTACTTACTTTTTTATCATCTTGACCACCAAATCAAGATCTTTTTCATCTTTGGATAGATGTATCATATTTTTTAAATCTTCTGTAAATACCATTTGCTTGCCTTCATGTTGACTAAACTCAAACATCTTTTCTTTGAATTTTTCAGATATATTTTCCATTTGTTTTCCTGTTGTTTCGCATTGTTGTAAAAATGTATCAATTCCTAATGTTACCTTTGAATATAAGGGTCTTGCAGCTAAAAATTATGAACCATTCTAAACAAAACTGAATTAACACAAACCTATATTTAAACCTCAAATCAGCCAATGAAGGAGTATCCCAATTATTGCACATGTTGTTTACTCTATCTGTGGAAATAATTTTTTACAAGGGTGTTCCAGAATAAAACATAAAACTAATAAATATTCCCAAACAAATAAAAACTAATAAATATTACCCTTAAAGTTACATGGAAATTAGAGATGGAGAACAAATGTAACAAGAAAATCGCTAGGTAATATAAATCATAGGAATAAACAGAATAAAGGTTTCTTCAAAACTTGTTTGAACCTGCACCTGTAGTATTCTACAAGTGAATACTTGGGCAATGTTTAGATTAATACTTTTAGTAAGTATTCAAAATGTGACAAATGCACAGACTTAAGAGAATTTCCTGGATTTTAAAAATCACAAACAGATCACAGATAATTGTTAGAAGGGCAAGTATTGAAACGACGGAAATACATCAGATTTGTAACATGTAATATTAAGAAGATAGCATAGCAAAGGGAATTATATAATTTTTACTTACTTTGTATATTAACAGCCAACCGGAAGCCGTTATTTATTTGGGGCACCTTTAAAATAGTACACTGGCTACTTTTAAAAACAAGTAATAATAATCTATTAGACAACATTTTAAAATCAATTAACTACTTTTATTCCAAATTCTTGTCTGGATTCGACCTAACCTTATATAGCAGGTATTTAAAATTTAACCTCACTTCTTCGTTTTCGTCTTCTGTTAATCGGTTCCTACGTATGTATGTGTATTTAACTAAAAAAATTTTACATCTGAGTAAAAGATTATTTTAATGAAATAGTTTCGATAAATTAGAGATAGAGTGTTTATGAGATGACAAATTCGAAATACAATTTAAATTATTCAACTTATACTCTTTAGAAAATGTTAGTATTCTTATATTCTTATGTGATTAATTTCTGTACTATAAAACAGTTTTTAACTTACTTCTCGTTAACTTAATATTTGCATTTGTTGGGTATGGTCCATAACATGCAAATGATATAAGGGTTGTATGTATTGTTCAATGCCACATAAATGTTAATTTAATTTAAAAAATGTTATCCAAAAATCAAAAAAAATGTTTGTGGTGGGCAACCCTTATCACTTAGGGGTATGACAAATATACTACGACCTATTCTCTGACCTACTGAATACATATAAATTTTATAAAAATCGGTCCAGCCGTTTCAGAAGGCTGGGAAAAAATAAAAAATTTTATCCAAAAAATAAAAAAAATGTTTACATGAAAAATAAATTACATCCTATTCTTAGACCTACCAAATTCTTCTTATTGTGCCGATTTCTAACAAAGGTTGGCGATTACTTCTTCCCTATCGGAGTAAAGTCAGTTTTGATGTGACCGCCATATTTTGGTGCCTGTATACGTTGCCCATTACTACCTCCCCTACTGATTTTTCAGTAGTTCTACTGATTTCAACCTCAATTTACTGATTTACTGAAACACTAATATCGATCTACTAAAAAATACGTAATGATAAAATCATGTTCCAAAAGTGATCATTCATTATTCAATTGTAAATTTGGAAAAAATCTATTTATTGATATATATATATATATATATATATATATATATATATATATATATATATATATAGGGGAGACCGGGGAGAGTTCGGACACAGGGAGACATCGGACACATTTGAATTTCGCACATTTTTGAAGATGCACTGTTGTCATTTGGTAAACACAACCTTATTTGTACATAATTATAGGTTATGTATTGACAGCTGTGATTTCGGTCGTAGTCACAGAGTTATCTATTGTGAAGTGTTTTGTCGAGTTTTGTTCTAAAAATATCGGTGCAATCCAGAAGATATATTTTAAAATACATAGACTTACCACGTATAAAACTTTGGTGCTGTAATCTACTATACTTATTTCATTAATTTGCGTTTATGTTGTTGCAATATTTAGGTAAGTTTTTTTATAAACCCATTGTATTACCAATGTTTGCATTAGGGGAGAGTTCGGACACAGTGTCCGAACTCTCCCCTGTGTGTCCGAAGTCTCCCCTGATCTGTAGTTATTCTATTTTTCTCTTACAGCTCATAATGCCCCGTACATATACAAGGGTAACAGAACGACAATTTTCTGCAGACACTATGAAAAATGCCACATCAGAGGTGCTTGACGGCAAATTGAGCATTCGGAATAGCGCCAAAACCTACGGCGTTCCTAAATCTAGTCTTCTAGATTACATAAAGAAAGCTAGAGCTGTGGGTATAGACAACGTAACATTCTCTCCAAATTTCAAGCAATCTCAAGTGTTTACCGATATAATGGAAAAAATGCTTGAAAAATATTTATTAGATTGTTCTTCCATGTTTCATGGACTAACGCCTAAAGCTGCAAGACGTTTAGCTTTTGAATTTGCCAAGAAAAAACCATGCGAAAATGAAGAAGCTGGAACAGACTGGTTTTCAGGTTTCATGAAACGTCATCCTGTACTATCTATTAGAACACCTGAAGCCACTAGTCTCGCTAGAATGACGAGTTTTAACAAAGTTACTGTTGAGACGTTTCAAAATAAATTAGAAGAAGTTTTACGTCGTCATTCTTTTGGATCTTCAGCGATTTTCAATTTAGATGAAGTGAGTCAATTAACAATTTTGTTTAGTTATTTTGATAATTAATATCACTTATTTTTTAGACTGGGGTTACTACAGTTCAGCGTGTACCTAAAATAATTGGAAGAAAAGGTCAACATCAAATAGGGCAGGTGACCTCACGTGAACGTGGAGAATTAGTTACACAAGTGGGCATAATTTCTGCTGATGGAAAAGCATTGCCTCCTATATGGGTATTCCCACGGCAACGTTTTGATGAAAACCGCATGATGAAAGGGGTTCCTCAAGTTGCTTTAGGATTAGTATCTCCTTCAGGATGGATGACAAGTGATAATTTTTTGAAAGTACTTAAACATGTTGTCAAAAATACACTCTGCTCTGATACTAATAAAATTTTACTAATCATGGATAACCACGAGTCCCATCTCTCAGTGGAGGGACTTGATTACTGCAAAGAAAATGGAATTACTGTTTTGACACTACCACCTCATACTTCTAATAAGTTACAACCTTTGGACCGAACAGTGTTTGGTCCTTTCAAAAAGTTTTTTAATGATGGTGCTAATTCCTGGATGTTGTCTAATCCTGGTCAGACACTTTCTATATATGACTTGCCTGCTATTTGTTCTTCTGCTTGGGACAGAGCTGCCAATCCAGTTAATATTAAAAGTGGTTTCAAGTGTACAGGTATTTGGCCTTTTGACAGGAATATATTCGGAGAAGAAGAGTTCTTATCTTCTTACGTGACAGATAGACCAATGCCTACTACAGAACCGGAACTCGGAAAAAGAGATTTTGATAGCTTGTCCAAACCGGGGCCAAGCAAAGTTTTAGTTTCTCCGAGTCACTCAACTTCTCCAAACATCATTTCTCCAGAAATGGTTAGACCGTTTCCCAAGGCGCCAGAACGTAAAACATCAAATAGAGGCAGGCCTAAGGGCAAATGTATCATTGCCACGGATACTCCAGAAAAAGACGAAATTGCCAACAGGAAACTAAAACGATCTGTTACAAGGAAAGTAAATCCTAAAAAAAGACAGAAAGTCACTAAAAAAATTGTTGAAACATCTTCTTCTTCTTCCTCTGAAGACATAATGAGCAATGAAGAATCCTCTGACTTCATAGAGCAAGATGACGAAGTGGATACAGAAGAAACAAATATTGCAAATGGTCAGTTTATAATTGCCAGAGTTTATGGAAAAACACCAGCTACATTTCGGCACTATGTTGCAGAAATTCAGGAAAAACAGATAAAAGGATACGACGTAAAATTTTATAAAAAACATGCCACTTCTAATCGGTTTATCTCCATTGAAGAAGATGCTTTTGTTATATTTGAAGACATAAAATGTATTTTACCGAAGCCCTTGAAAGATACACGTCAAAGATATGAAAATATGATCTATTTTAATACAGATTTAGAAGATTATTCATTGCATTAATTTTTTAATATCTAAACATGTCTATTTTTTTTAAATACATTTTTATAAGTAACATATGTTGTACTGTCCGAAGTCTCCCAGTACTGTCCGAAGTCTCCCAGTTCCTAGTCCGAAGTCTCCCCGTTTCTGGGGAGACTTCGGACAAATGACCCCCTGCAATATTTTTTTATTTTTGTTGTTAATTTATTGATTTGATATATTCTGCTCTTGATTGGTTATGCCTGAACCTTGGAAGCTTAAGTTAACTACTTTAAAAGGTAAATATATCAATACACTTTTCTAATAAAAATTAATTTTTAAAAATGGTCCGAACTCTCCCCGGTCTCCCCTATAATATATAAATATATATATATATAATATATATATATATATATATATATATATACATATATATATATATATATATATATTGTAATAGTTTTGTTTTTATTATTTTTATGTTTTATTGTTAATAAATATAATTTTAATTGAATTGAAGTGAATTTTAAAAGTATGTAGTTCGTTGTTAATATACTATACCTCGGCTAGCTCAATTATTTGTTCTAAGCAATCTGTCACTGTGTGACGTCAACTCTGTAGTCTCCTGGTAGAGTTCAAAAAGAAATTAAACCAAAATTTACTTTATATTTTTGATAAATTAACCCAAATGAAGCACGTTATTTATTAATATTGAACAAATTTAATATAAACAATAAAATTAGTCTGCAACTTGGGTTGCCTTTAAAAATTTACAAAAATAGGAATCGTGTAAACCTTAATGTGTCGTGAAAATAGAATTTGATTACAAAATGTGGAAACTCTCTACAATTACCTTAAATCTAAATGACTATTGCAACTTTATAAAGTGTTTAAATGAAATATAAAGAAAAGAAAACTGAACACTTTATGCCGCTGACTTATAACTAGCATTAAAATATAATCAAAATTTCAAATGATCCCCAAAATTATTATCCAAACTCACTTTCAAACAGTTCTGATTTTTTTTTTTTAAAGAAAACTAACTACTCGCAAAATAATCGGTGATACTGGAATATCTATCCTCTCTTCGGAAGTTAAAGGTACGTACTATTATATTTTTATTTTAATGATCATTAATATTTCAATTTTTAAGGCCTATCGCAATTAGTTAATTCATGAATTTTTACTTTTTCAATCTAAATGACATTTCTGCACTCCAATTATAATTTATAAGTCAAAATTTCTCTTACTCTCTGGAACAAATTCTGGATATCTCTATTTGAAAATGTGGAAAAACTAAATTATAATTAAACGATTTTAAAGCACTCCCGACTATTCCACCTTTTTAGGGCTCTTCCTCCAAAATTTTCGTCGCCTCCAACAACCTATTCTTCCTTGTTAACCGCCATAGCTAGCACCAACCAACAAAACTATTCGTTGCTAACCGCAACCCACTTTCTTTTTTCATTCCGTCTTCTATTTTATTCAACCATAAAACTGTCCTGTTTTGACATATTTGTCAAACCACATTAATTTCTCATAAGCACTTTAATCACATCTAATTTGGGAATTTAAAAAAAAAATTCAGATATAAAACTTAACAATACTAATATAATTTATTCTTTTCATCTCCACATCATTGTAATTTATTTAACAAAACCCCTATTAATTTAGTTCCCACAGACTTTTGACAGTTTATTTTTCTGACGTTTATTTTTAAAATTTCTATGTTTAAATAATTTTTTAAGAATTCTTCTTTTTTTATTCCTTTTAAGGTTTAGACGATTCACCTATACACTAGGCAACTATACTATTCAGAAATTATTAACACTATACCAGGTAAGTCAAAATTAATTTATTTAGCAATTTACTAATCTTTTCTCCCTTTTATTTCAGAGTCGACCCCACATTGTGATGGCTTCATGAAATTCATGAACAACAAACTCATATAAAAATCCCTTTAAGTTATATCCTCTTTGACCTATTGAAATCATTTCAACTTCCCCCCAATTTGGATTTTGTTCAGTGCTAACTATCAGCACTTACTAAATCTAAATTCTTACCGATAAACTTAAACATTTTATTAATATTAACATAACAATAAACTGACTTTTATTAATAAGCATATCTCTTGAATATTTTTTTTTTTAATAATTTACTCTATGAAAAATACAGACTTCTCCAAACAAAATCTACAAATCTTTCACTAATTATATCAACTTCAGAATCAAATTTCCAAGTACTTTCCCAATTTCATTACTTCTTTTCCTGTACTATTTATTTCTCGTACTAATTTCGTAGAAATTCTTATAATTGTTCCCCTCTTTATTTTATGTTTTTATTTATTTATTTATTTCCGCATATACTATTTCAGTATCTTTATTCATTGCCGCATTATTATTTATTCTTTTTATATCCCCATATAATATTCATTTCATCATCTCTACATACAACTCTCTATATTTCATATTTCAATATTTCATATAATTCTATTTTTCATCTTATTTTCGCATATACTATTTATCATTATAATATTCCCTATTTCCCAATTTCTACAAAATATCGATTTGTCCATAGTACTTTGCTTATTTATTTATACTTGTAACTCCTATAAATCTACTTGAAAATAAATCAACCTTTTTTGTTTATATAAATTTATCATTATTCTGTACATTTGTTCCTAATAAATTATTTAATTATCAAATTTATCTCAAGATATGCTTATTTATTAATTATCCTTCTATTTACAAAACTTATATCTTATAATACCAAATTCGTGTCATAATATTGCATTATTTAAATTATTTACAATGTTTTTGTTGATTAGAGTTACTTCTGAACCTGTATCTATAATAATAACTTGTATACTGAATCTTGTATGTACCCTTCAATAAACTTTAAAGTATTAGTGTTATTGTTTTTATTTAATTCCCCAGTATCTCTAATAAACTCCCTTGGATGTTCATACTTTGATAAGTAGACAATATTATGCACATAGGAGCGGTCTAAGCAAAATTTCTCCCTTCTGCATCAACACTTGCTTCCCCCCTATTCTCCTCTGTTCTAACTACATTCACCTGTCTTCTCTCCTCATTTTCCCCCCTATTATATCTTGGATTCCCTTCTCTGTAAACTTCCCTATTTCTCGTCTCCTGTGGATAATTTCCCTGGTTCTGTCTCCAATTATTGCCTCTGTCATTCCCTTGTCTCCAGTTATTCTCTCTATCATTGTTTGGATTCCTTGTCTACGTTCCCAGTTATATCGTCCGATATCTCTCCTGACATTGTTCAAATTCTCTCCCCTATTTGTAAAATCCCTGCTTCTATTTTGTCTCTCAAATTCTCTTTCCCTATAATTATTCCCTCGATTCACATATCCCTGTCTATTTGCTGTGTTATTCCTATATGTCACTTGCTCTTGTCCATTTCGATTCTGCGTCCCTACACTCCTCTCAATCCTCTGAAGATATCCTGTCAAACTTTCCATCGTCTTTATATTGTGGAGAGCTATTGTTTCTGCCATGTTATGGTTATATTGCCTGGCAATGTATAGGACAATCTCCTCTTCTCGCATAGCCGGTTCTAAATATTGTGCTGTCTGGAATAACTGCATTGCGTACAGATTGTAGTTGGTACTTTTTTCATAATTGAATTTCCCAAAATACAACCGCTCCCTGAAACTAGCCTGTTGGTTTTCTCCCCAAAAATAGTTAATAAACTTGGCCTCAAATTCCTGCACATTATTTATGGAATTTTCATTATTGCAAAACCATAATAATGGCATGCCCACTAACATGTTTCGAATATTCAATTTCATTTCTATTGGATCCCTTACATTCTTTACCTTATTTTTGATGATATCTACAAATATTCTAGGATGTAAGTGATTCAGGTTTCCATCAAACTTTATTCCCCCATCATTATAACTCGGCACCACAGTACTCACTACTCTTGTTTGTCCTAGATTTGATTCCAAACGCTGAATCTCCTCACTTGCATTTTTAAATTTCTCTCTCAATTCCTCAACTTGTCCCTGTAATACTCTATCTCCCTTTTCCGCCTGATTTGCATGCATACCCATTTCCAGTTCCAAATTCTGCAATCCCTTCTTTATATTATTTTTTATAATGGTAATTTTTTCCTCATAATCCTGAGTTTGCCTTTTAACACTTTCTACCTCCCTAACAATCTCTTTATTCTGCTTATTAACTTCTTTGTTTATTTCCATTGGTAAATTCTCTTTAATGGCTGTTCCCAACTCTACAAATCTGCTCCCAATTTCCTGTCCTATTTCCGCTCTAATTATGGCCTTTTCTCTGGATATCTCCTCCTGTACATTCCTCTTAAAATTCTCACTTTCTCCTCTGACCTGTTCTACTTTCTCTTCTAAACCTTGGGTAATTTGTAGCATCTCTTCCCTGACTATCTTCACTTCTTCTTTGATTTCTTCCCTCATTTTAATTAACTCTTCCCTAAGTTCTCCTTTAATATTATTTTCCATTTTGTTCATATCCCCCCTAATATTGTTAATATTACTATCCATTTTGTGCATATCTCCCCTAATATTATGATCCATCTGTTGTAACATCCGCATTATTTGCCTCATATCCATCTGTGTCATCCCTGACTCTCCAACATCTCCTTCCCTACGTCTCTCCTCCTGCACTCTACATTCATCCACACTTTCATCACGTCTATCTCTCACTGTCTCATCCAACTCCTCTCTCAAACTATCTGTTAGACTTCCCTCTCTATCACCTTGTCCTGCTTCTTGTCTGCCTTGCTCTAAATATTGTACTACAAATTCTCCTGATCCTCCTCTGCTTTCTTCATCTACCTGTATACCCTGTTCCTGTTCTAATACCTGTTCTCCTTCACTCTCTTTCGGTACGATTTCTTTTCCATTTCTTAAAGTCATTCGGTCTGCCATTTTATGCTAATCTCTATTTATTCTCAAATTTAACTTTAACTACCCCAGAATCTCTACAACTCTAATCACACCAATTTGTTTTTATTTTAATCTGTGTATTATTAATAAATCTGCTTAAAAAAAACACCCTTATTTCTGTTTTCCCAGAGGCTCCACGTTGTTAGCGCCAATTGTTATAGTTGTGTTTTATTATTTTTATGTTTTATTGTTAATAAATATAATTTTAATTGAATTGAAGTGAATTTTAAAAGTATGTAGTTCGTTGTTAATATACTATACCTCGGCTAGCTCAATTATTTGTTCTAAGCAATCTGTCACTGTGTGACGTCAACTCTGTAGTCTCCTGGTAGAGTTCAAAAAGAAATTAAACCAAAATTTACTTTATATTTTTGATAAATTAACCAAATGAAGCACGTTATTTATTAATATTGAACAAATTTAATATAAACAATAAAATTAGTCTGCAACTTGGGTTGCCTTTAAAAATTTACAAAAATAGGAATCGTGTAAACCTTAATGTGTCGTGAAAATAGAATTTGATTACAAAATGTGGAAACTCTCTACAATTACCTTAAATCTAAATGACTATTGCAACTTTATAAAGTGTTTAAATGAAATATAAAGAAAAGAAAACTGAACACTTTATGCCGCTGACTTATAACTAGCATTAAAATATAATCAAAATTTCAAATGATCCCCAAAATTATTATCCAAACTCACTTTCAAACAGTTCTGATTTTTTTTTTTTAAAGAAAACTAACTACTCGCAAAATAATCGGTGATACTGGAATATCTATCCTCTCTTCGGAAGTTAAAGGTACGTACTATTATATTTTTATTTTAATGATCATTAATATTTCAATTTTTAAGGCCTATCGCAATTAGTTAATTCATGAATTTTTACTTTTTCAATCTAAATGACATTTCTGCACTCCAATTATAATTTATAAGTCAAAATTTCTCTTACTCTCTGGAACAAATTCTGGATATCTCTATTTGAAAATGTGGAAAAACTAAATTATAATTAAACGATTTTAAAGCACTCCCGGACTATTCCACCTTTTTAGGGCTCTTCCTCCAAAATTTTCGTCGCCTCCAACAACCTATTCTTCCTTGTTAACCGCCATAGCTAGCACCAACCAACAAAACTATTCGTTGCTAACCGCAACCCACTTTCTTTTTTCATTCCGTCTTCTATTTTATTCAACCATAAAACTGTCCTGTTTTGACATATTTGTCAAACCACATTAATTTCTCATAAGCACTTTAATCACATCTAATTTGGGAATTTAAAAAAAAATTCAGATATAAAACTTAACAATACTAATATAATTTATTCTTTTCATCTCCACATCATTGTAATTTATTTAACAAAACCCCTATTAATTTAGTTCCCACAGACTTTTGACAGTTTATTTTTCTGACGTTTATTTTTAAAATTTCTATGTTTAAATAATTTTTTAAGAATTCTTCTTTTTTATTCCTTTTAAGGTTTAGACGATTCACCTATACACTAGGCAACTATACTATTCAGAAATTATTAACACTATACCAGGTAAGTCAAAATTAATTTATTTAGCAATTTACTAATCTTTTCTCCCTTTTATTTCAGAGTCGACCCCACATTGTGATGGCTTCATGAAATTCATGAACAACAAACTCATATAAAAATCCCTTTAAGTTATATCCTCTTTGACCTATTGAAATCATTTCAATATATATATATATATATATATATATATATATATATATAATATATATATATATATATATATATATATATATATATATATATATATATATATATATATCCATTATTCTCCTATCTACTGAAGAAATAAGATATGGTGGTGGAAGAAATAGAATATACCTTTCTGGTGCTGGTTTGGGCTTCAGTCAATTCCATGCGATTACGCGTCCCCTCTTTCCTTGTCTAAGTATTCCTCGGCCAAGATTTCTTCTTTCTTTCCAAGCCTTTACTTCCCTCTACTCTTCCTTGCATGATTACGTGTAGAAGAGAGTATTTAACGTTTCGAAGTACCTATGTGGCCCAGATACAAATGTTTTTCTTATTTTAATTGTGTTGATAGGCTTTCTGCCATGTCCAATTCATCTTAACCCTCCTTCTTTTGAGATTTTGCTGTCCAAGGAATTTTAAGAATACATCTATATAGTCATATGTCAGGATAAAACGAAAATATATAAAATGTAGATGTATGTAGTTGTATATAAAATGTAGATGTAAAAACCCAAACGTAGAGCAGAAGAAGCAAAAGATTTTATTCAGATTAGATGTATCTGAGAAGAAAATAGTAAGTAAAATACTAGTTCATGAAAAAGATGTCATAAAAGGATGAAAAAACCAATTGAACTCAAGGATATAGTAGCAGAAATGACAACCAAAATAAGAAAAGAGTAAGTTCCTTAGGGATGCACGTGGGACTTCCCGTTCCGCACTTTATCCGGCGGAACGGGACATGACGCAAGAAAAGACAGCGATTTTTCTGTGGGACGTGACTGGCGCTTTGTCCCGCAAAAACTGCACTTTTATTATTATCGGAATGGTTTTGGTAATAAATAATAAAGTTATACAAGTATCTGCGTTATATTTGCAACGTCAAAATATTTATAGGTATAAAAATGTTTTCTGTTTTAAGAATTCATATTGATAAAGCATAACTAATACATTTAGAATATCAGAAAATTTTAAAATGTTTTCGACAATTCTTTTTGATTTATTGCGATGCTCGCATGTATGCAAAAAATTATTTTTGTTTAGGTTCTCCTAATAAACTGTCACCCAACATTACGGCAACACCACCATATGATGATAGCTTTGAACAAGAAATAAATTGGATACTTTCGATTTATAGGAATGGGGCCGTTCTTTGAAACAAGAAACACGCAAATTTCAGAAAATAATATGAAAAAAGGCCAGGGAATGGAAAGAGAGCAAAATAAAGGGAAAACCTCAATCTGGGAGCAACAAGGAAGTTGAATCTTCTCTGGGTCCTCTAGTCGGAAGGAAGATTTCAAAATTTTGTCATTGTACAAGAAAAGGTTGCACATTGACGATTAACTAGATCTATGTCTAGTAGAAGAACGAGAAGACAGAAACGTTGACATCTTATCTTGGTGAAAAAGTAACCAGAATACATTTTCTATCATCACTCGTTTCGACAGGGATCTCCTATCCAGTTTGTTTAATAGAATTATGAGTGAGTCAGATGAATGAAGAAGCAGTATATTAGTACCTACCTGTTTACAAAGAAAAACAAATCTGACATTAGCATACAGAACATTTTCAAGAAACAAAAAACCAGAAGGAACACTGAAGGAAGCAAAGGTACAAGTAGAAGAAAATGTTGACAATTAAAAAGCATCAGAGACTGGATGGGTCTCGATACCGTAAAATGGGATAAATTGATAATTGCGAATCACTGTGAATATTTTAATTTTCCCTGAAATCTAAGAAGCTTAACAAACGGTTGACAACTTCGCTTTAGTTCGTAAATACTAGTGTGAAACCTATTAATGTCTAATTAATGTAAGTATATTTTTTTAAGGAAAAAACTTGTATTAATTAGGGTTATATTTTTCTAGAAATTTCTAGAAGAAATCTTAAATTAGTGCTTTCTTTTCAGAAAAAAATGGTTCGAAATTATATAAGAAAACTTGGTGTTTGTCAATTTAAGGACTATGACGAAGTAAGGGTAGAAAATGCCCTCCAGAAAGTTCTTGAGGAAGGATGGTGGGCTGACTGTATTTTCCGCGAACGAAGAAAAAAACATTATACAGCGTGCTACAATGCGATGAGTGGGGATTTCCCCTTGATTTGCGAGATATAAAATATTTAGCCAAAAGTGTTTTCGATGCCCAGGGTCGACAAGTAAACACAATTTACCTGGAACTGATATTGAAGATGATATTTCAACGAGGCGCCAAATATCTCGAACGGTTTTTTAATTTTAATAAAGCAGCAACGACTATAATTATGTGTTCTTCGGCTTCAGGATTGCTATTACCACCATATATAATTTATAAAGCAGAAAAAATGTGGTTACAATTGACTGAAAATGGTCCAAAAGGATCACTTTGCTGTACTGATAGATGGTGCTCTGTAGGTTCTCGATATAATCGCACCCATCATGGATGGATAGATTCACACACATTCACGGATTGGTTTACTTTTGACATTTTTACCACACGCTAAACGTCTTGAAGGACGAAAAATCATCATAGGAGATAACCTTTCCTCACATTTTACCGATGAGGTGATATTCTTATGCAAACAAAACATTTTGGACTTTTTATATTTGGTCAATTGAACCACTTGAAGTCAATATTTCCGTCCCTTTCAGATGACTTTAAGAGAAACTCTTAGTGATTCGAAAAACTATCACCCCACATTAACCATAATAGACAAAGAATTTCCAAACTTGTTAAACGCTACCATAAAAAAAAAACAAAAAGAGCGTTATAATACGAATTATTGTTTCCTCTTTTGCAGCCACGGGATTTTACCCTTTCTTCCCCGAGAAAGTTTTAAATAAGTTACCTAGAGAAGATGAAATAATAGAGAAATAGAGAAGAGTAATAAAGAGAAAAAATATTCAGCTGCACCATCCAGGCGAAATATTAAGCGAACCAAACTAAATGTCGATCCAGGAAAAAGTGTTGTAACTCAGCAACCTGATGAAACTGAAAGCGACAGTAAAGAAGAGCCACCAAGTGATAACGAAACAGAAAGTGAAACGTCTAACTTATGAGTCTGTCAATAATGATGAGGTTAAATATTTTGCCTACAACAAGGATGGCATCAAAGGAGTTTTTCTGTTAGTAAAGATATTGGGAGGAAGAAGCAATACTATCGCTATGTTGCTAAAATTCAAAAAGTCAATGAAAAGAACCTAAACATTGTAGGATATAAATCTACGGATGAAGTAAAGAAGGCCTTCAAACTGGTCGAACATGATACATTTTCGGTTGAAGTGAGTGATATTTACTGCCATTTTGCCCTATCCTGAATTCCTTAATTCAACAGAAACAGCTTGTATGTTTAAAAAATGGGTATAGAATATCACTTTAACCTTAATACACCTATAAGATATGTTCAAAGATGTTTAAAATTGTTTTTTGGTGTTCTACATTGCAGTACTAGCCCAAATTTGTTATTCTTTGGTTTAAGCATATTAAAGTTTACTTTTCATGACCTATTTCATACGATTACAATTTTTAGAAAATATTAGTTTTTAATAAATATGGATCTTTGGTATTGTAATAATATCATTGATATTACAAAAATATTGTTTGTGATGTTTCAAAATGTTTCACAAACATTTGTTTGTGAAACCTAATTTAAGGAGTGTCAGCATATTTTTGTTTTTTGTGTGAACAAATTAAATCTGTTGAAAAGCAAATTGTGGTTTAAATTGTTTAAAATACTTACATTTTTTGAAGAATATTTATAATGTACGGTGAATATGATCGGCCGGCAAAACATACTTGTGCTATTTTCATTCACTTTTCAAAAAAATATTTTTTATGGAGAAATATTTAATATAGATCTTGTTAAAAAATATGTAGTGAATTTTGCAATTTACTATCATATTTTTAAATGAATAATTTTAGAGTGATCAATTTCACCCCATTTTGCGGTACTTAATCTTTATTAATACTCGCATAGAATAGAAAAAGATTTGTGAGAATTGTTACTGACCTTCAGAAATGAAGAAGGCACTCTAAGAAGAATTATGTATTTATCATTATCTTAATTTTGACTAAAACGTAGGGCTAAAAAATTTATTTACAGGATATTAATTTTTTATCTTGTAAAATAATAATATATTTTATTAAAATATGAAAACAATTAATAGTATATTAATATTAAACAAAATGTACTTAGATCAAGATGGTGTATTATACAATTAATGCAGATGAAGTGTAAGAAATATTGTGATTTTAAGAGTCTACTTTTACATTTAACTGGAATTTGTTTTTAATTTATTAAGTGAAGATGTGCATTAATTCTCCATTAACTATTAAAATAAACACAACCTAAACTTCTTCCCAGTGTATTACAAAAGTTTGTAAATGAAGCAAAACAATATACAAAAAGAAATTATGGTCAAAGACGATATTTAAAAAATATATTTAACAAGATTATATAAAAAATACTGTAAGAAAATTCTAGATCCTTATATGTCAGTGCCTTTTAACACGTTGCATGCTAATCACGCCTATGAGCGTCAAGATATCGCTTCAATCATATGTTGATGACGCACATGTGAGTTTTTAAGATACCTATGTTTTGTATTGTCTGTCATAAATACCCTTGTGTATAAAAGTTTACTTTTGGAAGAGTTTGTAGAGGAAACTATCAGTTTATCTAGCGGTTCTCAAAAACATTTTTTACCTTTCCTTCTACTACCAATAGTTCCATAGTTCCCGTTCTTATTGCTAAAAATATTTAAGTATTCTCGGTTTAATTTTTTTATTTGTCTGTCGTTTATATGAAGCTGTTCCAGAAGTCACAGGTCGGTCCTACCAGACCGTCCACGGCATTTTTATATACATAGTGAGAAATATTTGGTCTGTCTATTTCCTTGTATCCTTTTAGAATGTTTCCATTACCTTCTTCAATTTTACTTGTTTCGGTAATTTCTTCTCGGGTGCTGTATTAAATCAAATTATTTTCGATTTGCTTCGTAAATTGTGGTTAAAAAATAATATTGTTTCTGGTAAAATTATTCAAAGAAAAGCAGTAGAAATTTCAAGTGAACTAAGCATTGATATGAAGGCTTCTGGTTCTTCTAGGTTTGAGAAATTTTAAAAGCGACAAAATACTTGCTTCAAATTTATATATGACGAAACAGCTGCGGAAAATAACTTAGTGGTTTCTGATTGAAAGAAAAAACTGCTCAATTTATTGAAGCGATACTCACCACTAGATATTTTAGATGAGCCTGGATTATTTTTATTTCGACGAAAGCGTTATCTAACAACTTATACCCTGAGAGAAGAAATAATCATTGCAAGTAAGGCTTCCAAAGATGGACTCACAATAATTCTGATTTATACCAACCCTATAAAAATAAAAACAAAGAAAAGACACCGGTAATCAAAAAAGAAAATCGTTTCTCCAAGTACAAAAACTAATTCATAAAATTATTTAAATTTAGATTCTGTACCTTATTCTATGTTTTGCTATTAGACTTCTTTATTTTTAATAATTATTATATTATTAGAAAATATAGCTGATTATCACAGTCAACAACCGAAATCCGTATCTAAGTATCTGTTACAATTTTATTTTATTCTGGATTGGTTGAAGCGTTACATGGAAAAGCAGTTAGGAATGAAAATATACGGGAGCCAAATTTAAGTGAGGATTCGTGGAAAGACGATCCTACTGGAATGCAAAATTTTAATTTTACCAAATCTTCTGGGTTATTAGTAGATCTTCCAGGGACTGGTCTTCCATAGGATTTTTTTTGCCTTCTTGTAGAAGATATTTTTTTGAGATGATAGTGCAGGAAACAAATGTTTATGCCGAATCGTTATTTTTATTTGGATTTGCAGAACATTCACGTATAAATCAGTGGAATCAGTGGATCATGTGTCCGTTAACGAACTTGAAAACATTTTTTCAACTTGCACATGGGAACATGGAAAACCAATAGAATCCAAAACTACTGGAATGCCAATCTTCTTTTTCAATTGAAATGTTTCCATAATAATATGAGCCGAGATTGTTACTTGCTTATTTTGATATGTCTTATTTTGCCGAAATACAGAAGAAGAAATAATAGAAGATAAACTCTATACAATTAAGTAAACCACTTTTAAATTATTTCAATAATATTATGGCTGAAATTGTATCAACCAGGAAAAAATCTATCCCTCTGTGAAAGTATGGTATTGTAGCGTGGAAGATTTCGAATATATTTATACGAAAAGCAAACGTCACAAATACGGACTTAAATTGTATGTGTTGGCAGCATGTTGGCAGAATCCAATGGCTTAGAGATTTGTATGAAATTATATAAAGGACGTTATGGCTCTGCGAGTAGAAAAAGCCACTCTGAAAAAGTAGTTTTAGAACAAATGTGAGATAAACTTTATGTTAGACATTTCTTTTTATAGATTATTTTTATGAAAGGGTTCATTTAGCAAAAACACTTTTACAAAACAATACCTTCTGCACAAAAACTTCAATTTATAAGAAAAAAGGTAACCCTAAAAAAGTTTAAGAAGCTGAACTAGCACAAGGACAGACAGTAGGACAATACAAAGATGGCATTTTAGTAAGAAAGTGGAGAGAAAAGAGAAGTTATGTACATATACACGGAATTTAAAAATGGTCTTATCGAAACTGAAAACAAAAGAAACCAAATAAAAATAAAACTCCTACCTCCTAAAGGTGCACACAAGCTGCTGCTACCTGGTATACGGATGGCTCAAAAACATCGGAGGGTGTGGGAGCCAGCATAGTACAGACAAATCAAGGGATACATTTCCCTTATGGTGACCCAGTTTCAGTTTTCCAGGCAGAAATAACTGCAATCCATCACAGCGTGGAAGAAATAGAAAGGCAGGAAAGAATGTTCTGTTCAGTTGTCATCTTCACAGGTAGTCAGGCAGCACTTAAGGCACTCAATTCTGTAGAGGTCAATTCTAAGCTAGTATGGGATTGCGTGTGTGCCCTAAATAAACTAGGAGACCATAGCAAGGTTACAGTAGCCTGGGTACGGGAGCACAAGGGTCATAAGGGCAATAAAAAAGCAGATGAAAAGGCTCATCAATGCCATTCATTGGACCGGAACCCTTCTGTGGCATTGTATAGTCAGTAACAAGAATGGCTACAGGAATGTGGGTAGCTCACAAATCTCTAAAATGGTGGAGGAATTCCCTAGGAAAAAGACAGTTCATTACAGAACAGGTAATTTGTTATCCTTTTATAATTAGTAATTATAAATATAAAACTAGTGCATTTTCATGAATATTTAATTAATAAATTATTGAATAATTCACGGATTTAGGAATAAAATACCTACCAAAATTCAGTAAAATGTTTATATTTTTCAATAAATCAATATATAAATTTATATATATACAATAGCACTAAAGGCCTTAGAGGCCCATGGCTTAAAGAATTTTGTTCTTTCTTCATTTTCGCTTTCCTTTATGTACTGAGATCTTCTCTGGCTCGATATGTGACTTTTCTCCATTCCTTCTTGTTATTCATTTTTCTTTTCTGGCGGTCTAGTCCAATTTCTTCCATATCTTTTTCTACCTCCTGATTCCATCTATTTTTTGGCCTTCCTTTTCTCTTTTTTGAAGTTATATTGTAGTTTAGTACTCTTTTTGGAGTCCTCGTGTTTGGCATCCTTTCTAGGTGACCTCGCCATCTTAGTCTCTGTGCCTTTATGACTCCTATTATGTTAGGTTGATTATATAATTTCTTTAATTCATCATTTGATCTTCTTATCCATAAACCGTCCCTTATTATTCCTCCATATATCTTCCTCAAGATTTTCCTTTCCAATATCTCCAGTAGATTTTGTTCATTTTTTGTCATTGTCCACGTCTCACTGCAGTATGTTGCTATTGGTTGTATAGTTGTTTTGTATAACTGTATTTTTGCCTTTCTTGATAAAAACTTGCTTTTTCAACATTCCACTAAGAGCATGTACACTTCTATTGGCTGCCATTATTCTAGCTTGTATTTCTTCTTTAATGTTAGGTTTACGTGATATTATTGTACCTAGGTATGTAAATCTTTCCACTATTTCGAATTCGTGTGATAATCTTTCTTCTACTTCTACTTTAAACTTTTGTCCATCCTAAACTGATCATCTGTCCACTGCATACATTTTGTTTTAGTTTCATTTATGTAAAGTCCCATTTTCTTTGCTGCTTTTACTATTCTCTGTACTATCTCCTGTAGCTCTTTTTTTCCTCTTGCCAGCAACACTATATCATCCGCAAATGCCAAAACTTGGTGTCTTTTATGATATAGGAGTCCTTCTCTATTAATTCTCGCTTCTCGCATTATTTTTTCTAGGCATAAATTGAAGAGTAATGATGACAAAGGATCGCCCTGCCTTAATCCTTCTTTTACTATAAATTTGTCCGATGCATGATTGTTAACTTTGACTCTGTTTTCTGTATTCTCTAAAGTAAGATGTATCATGTTACGCAACTTTCTGCTAACTCCCAGTTCCTCAAGGGTCTCTTTTAATTCCTTCCTTTTTATTCTGTCGTATGCTTGCTGGAAGTCGATGAATAGCGCTATCGTTGGTAAGTTGTGTTCATAGCTTTCTGCTTGTAACTCTCTTATTATGAATACTTGGTCCGTTGTGCTTCTCCCTCGTCTAAATCCACACTGGTATTCGCCTATTATATTTTCAGCTTCTTTTTCCAGCTTATCTTTTATCGATTTTGATAGGATTTTATATATGGTATTTAGTAACGCTACTCCTCTGTAATTACTGCATTCTGTTTTGTCTCCTTTTTTGTGTAATGGACAAATAATGGCTTCCTTCCAATCTTCTGGTATTCGTTCTTTTATCCATATCTCTTTTATGATCTTGCATATCCAATTATTTAGCAGTTTTCCACCATATTTCATCATCTCTGCTGTTATGTTATCACTTCCAGGGGATTTGTTGTTTTTCAGATTTTTTATGATTTCCTCGATTTGTTTTTTGCTGGGTGAATTATCTTCTATGTCGTCTATGTGTTCAATTCTTGCTTCTGCTTGCATATATTCTCTTTGGTTTGACTTATTATTGCCATTTAGTAATTCATCAAAATACTCTTTCCATCTTTCGACTATTTCTGCTTCCCCGCTTATATTATTTCCTGCTTTGTTTTTAACGAATATGGGTTTTTGTTGGAAACCTTTTTTTTTCATTTCTAGCACCTTGATACAGGTTTTTTATTTTTTTATTTCTGTAATTCTCTTCTATTTCTTTTAGCTTAGTTTCTATGTGTTTTCTCTTCTTTTCTCTCAGCACCCTCTTTACTTTTTGTCTTTGCTCCCTATATTTATTCTTTGTCTCTATTGTTTCTTTCGTGATCATTTCCATCCTTAATGATTTTCTTAGTTCTATTTCTTTTTGGCACTCTATGTCGAACCAGTCTTTCATCTTTTTATTCTCTTGTTTATCACATTCTTTTGCTGCTTTGTTCATTATTTGCTTTATGTTTTCCCATTTGTTCTCAGTTTGCTCTTCTATTTGTATCTTTTTTAGTTCTCTTTCCATTGTTTCCTCGTATATTTCTTGCTCTTTTTTTGTTGCTAATCGAATTGGGTTATGTATACATTTCTTTTTATTTATTTTGTTTTTGTTTTCTGGTATCAGTTGCTTAATTTTGATACCCACCATGTAGTGATCTGAGTCAGCGTCTGGTCCTCTGTATGTTCTTATCTTCTTTATACATTGCTGTTCCTCTTTTTCGATGAGCACGTGGTCTATTTGGTTTTTAGTCTTTCTATCTGGCGATATCCATGTTTCCTTGTGTATTTCTTTTCTTTCGAAATATGTGCTCATTATGATCATATTTTTTTCTCTTGCGAAATCTATCAGGAATTGTCCGTTCTCATTAGTTTCATTGTGTTTACTATATTTTCCTATTGTCGGTCTAAATACTTCTTCCTTCCCTATTTTGGCATTTGCATCGCCTAGAATAATTTTCATATCATATCTGGGTATATTTTCGATTGTTCTGTTTAATTCATTGTAGAAACATTCTTTAACGTCATTATCTTTTTCTTCTGAAGGTGCGTGAATATTTATAAGGGTGATTTTTTGGTATTTTCCCTTGAACCTGATACTACATATGCGGTCTGATACTGGTTTAAACTCTACTATTGCTTCTTTTAGCTCTTTTCTTATCATAAAACCTGTGCCTAATGTTCGATTCTTTCCACCGCTGTTGAAAAACATTGTATCCTCTATTTCAAATATATCATTTCCCAGCTGTTTCGTCTCCTGTAAAGCTACTATGTCAAAATGGAACTTTTCGATTTCTCTCGCTAAATGTTTAAGTTTGCCTTCTCCATATGTGCCTCTTACATTCCATGTTCCTAAAAGTAGGTGCTCTTTTCGCAATGTTTTCTTGTGCTTTGGTTCAGTTTTCATTTCTGTACTCTTTTTTTCTTTTTTTGTATTTTCCTTAACCTTGTTCTGTGCTTGTTTCGTCAACGTTATTCCAGTAGTACATTTAGTTGCTAGTTTTTTGATGTTTTTTTACACATTGCGCCTTCTTTGTCATTCCACCTCCATTCGCTGTTATTCACCCATATTTTTTTTACTCCAATTTTTACTTCATTTCCTTTATTTCTTTCTTCTTGAGCAATGTTTCTAATTGTTTTCTGTATTTCTCGTTCTTTTATGGTTGCATCTTCGTTGATATATATTTTGTACTCTTTAAATTCTTTTAACTTATGCTTTTTTTCCATTATTTTTCTTTTTTCTTCTTGGTTTTCTAATTCAATTAGGCATGTTTTTTCGCCTAACTTGTGAGCATTCCTTATTTTAACCTCTACCCCTATATGTTGTTTGATGAAATTATTGATTGTTCCTTTTAACTCTGCTTGCTCATGTGTCTATCCTTAGACCGTTCATAACTATGTTATTTATTCGTCGGTGTTTTTCCATAACTTCCATGTTTTTTGTTATTTCTCTGAGTTCCTCCTTGATCTCTATATTTTCTTGTTTTAGTTCCAAATTTTCTTTTCTCAGCTCTCTGTTTTCCATTATGAGCTTTTCTATCGTTTCCTTGCATTCTTTTTGATTTCTTTTTATTTCCTTAATATCATCGGTAAGGTGGCTCATCATTATTAGTAATTGATCAATTTTTGTTGCCTCATTTTTTTTCTCTGGAGTTTTTGTTGGCGTTCTCGAGAACTTCTTGCTCTTTCTGAAAATGTTATCTTCTTCCTCGCTGTCTTTATATCTGTCCTTCCTTTTTGCCCCTCCTTCTGAAAGTGTATCATCACTGTCTAAATTTTTTATATATTTTTCCATTTTCCGGCGCCAAACACTGTCTTCCACCTCAACAGTTCAGAGAAGACAGCGTTTACCGTATTTATTTTATGTTTATTAACCGTTATTATTTTTCTGTGTCTACCCCGAAAGTCTACTCACAACGGCAACGTCGCAATTTCAAAGGTCAGAGTTTCGTTTCTATGCCTTGATGTTAATTAGGCTTATCAATTACAGCAATCTTACTTTTTATAGGGCCTTGGTGTTTTCGGATGTTATTTCACCGATTTTAAAGTTTTTTCTTAGCACTCTCCTTCACTTAATGTCTTATATTATTCACTGAATGTCTTATATTTGATTTGTATGAAATTATATAAAGGCCGTTATGGCTCTGCGAGTAGAAAAAGCCACTCTGAAAAAGTAGTTTTAGAACAAATGTGAGATAAACTTTATGTTAGGCATTTCTTTTTATAGATTATTTTTATGAAAGGGTTCATTTAGCAAAAACACTTTTACAAAACAATACCTTCTGCACAAAAACTTCAATTTATAAGAAAAAAGGTAACCCTAAAAAAGTTTAAGAAGCTGAACTAGCACAAGGACAGACAGTAGGACAATACAAAGATGGCATTTTAGTAAGAAAGTGGAGAGAAAAGAGAAGTTATGTACATATCCACGGAATTTAAAAATGGTCTTATCGAAACTGAAAACAAAAGAAACCAAATAAAAATAAAACTCCTACCTCCTAAAGGTACACACAAGCTGCTGCTACCTGGTATACGGATGGCTCAAAAACATCGGAGGGTGTGGGAGCCAGCGTAGTACAGACAAATCAAGGGATACATTTCCCTTATGGTGACCCAGTTTCAGTTTTCCAGGCAGAAATAACTGCAATCCATCACAGCGTGGAAGAAATAGAAAGGCAGGAAAGAATGTTCTGTTCAGTTGTCATCTTCACAGGTAGTCAGGCAGCACTTAAGGCACTCAATTCTGTAGAGGTCAATTCTAAGCTAGTATGGGATTGCGTGTGTGCCCTAAATAAACTAGGAGACCATAGCAAGGTTACAGTAGCCTGGGTACGGGAGCACAAGGGTCATAAGGGCAATAAAAAAGCAGATGAAAAGGCTCATCAATGCCATTCATTGGACCGGAACCCTTCTGTGGCATTGTATAGTCAGTAACAAGAATGGCTACAGGAATGTGGGTAGCTCACAAATCTCTAAAATGGTGGAGGAATTCCCTAGGAAAAAGACAGTTCATTACAGAACAGGTAATTTGTTATCCTTTTATAATTAGTAATTATAAATATAAAACTAGTGCATTTTCATGAATATTTAATTAATAAATTATTGAATAATTCACGGATTTAGGAATAAAATACCTACCAAAATTCAGTAAAATGTTTATATTTTTCAATAAATCAATATATAAATTTAAGAAATGATAATAAAATGAAATAATGATCAATAGATTCTACACATTTACACAAAATAATTTACTAAAAAAATATTTCTGAGTGATGAAAATTCTAGTCATTAAATTCCTAACTAATAATTTACAATTACAATTAAAATTGTCTAATCTAAAAATAATCAACTAAACCTCATGCTTCATTATATGTTTCTATAACATGTTTTTTATATTCATCTTTATTTTGCCATTTGGTGGCTGCTACAGCATTAAGGGGACTGTCAATATTAGGTTCAGCAAGCAATACTTGAATAGACAATAAAATAGTTCTGACATCATATAGTGCAGACCATTTATCTTTTAATATGTCTAAACAGATATTACCACTAGTATCTACATTAGGATGAAAACAAGGTGTGATGAATTTTACTGTAGGTGCTGTGTATGGATAAGAATGGGGAAACTGTAGGCTTAACTTGAATTTTAAGGCTTCATATACAGAATCTTTTGGACCTGTTATTGTTCCTATCCATTTGAAAAAGTTTTCACCTTCAGGAAATGCAGATATACTCTTGTCTGGATTCATCATTAAAGTCATAAGCTCATTATGTAACCTAAAATAATAAAATACATATGATTAATAAAGTAGAAAGTATTTTTTGAATTTGTTTTGACTGGAAAATGGTTTTAATTTTATGTCTAACATGTGTGACTTCAAAAGCCTCCAATGTGTTAACTATAAATAAAAATAATACTATTTAATGAATAATAAAAAATATACATCCATTATATCTGTATAGCAACATTTATGGAAAGCAGATAAAAATTATCTCAAGATATTTTTTGCTGCCTACAGTTAATACACCTTTGAAAAAAAACTTACCTTTTGGTTACAGCATGGTTGTCATTAGAAGCTTTTCTTGAATCATCATTTTGTTTTACAACATCTGCCTGTTGTTCAAGAAATGGATTTACATTTTGGGCCATGTTGGTATTTTATTTTAATTAATTTATTGACAGCAAAATTCGTTGTAGACTGACAGCGATAATGGCGCACTGGATATATAAAATCTATTCAAATCAACCAATCAGAAACCATTATATTCCACCCTCTTCCTTCAACAGTGATTAGTGAGATTTCTTGTTTTCCAAAGTTCTCATCGAGAGAATCGAGTCCGTAATATCGATTTAGGAGTCAACCAGAATATAGCCGCAAATGTCAACCATGGAACAAAATATTTCGGTTGTTCAGTGTTGGCATGTTTTTATAATGTATAATATGTTGTTGCTTCAAATGCTTCAAATATAAAGGGAGGAAGCTTTTAAAAAGTACATTTCGATTATATTATTTTGTTTTCTACAGTTGTTCATTTTTCTATAGTTTTTGATTTATATAAAACAAGAACGAGTAAATATGGTCTTAAAATTAACATTTTATTTAGAGGACCGCTAAGGCACAGAATAATAAACAATCAGAAGGGACACTCTCAGATGCCGCCTTTGAAGTTTTTCAGCACGCGCGCCATGTTTGAGGACACAGACATATGATTTGTGTGGTTATGTAATTGTTTATATTTATGTTTAATTATATTATATTTATGTTATTATATTTAACAATGTTAATATAATTGTATAGTATGTCTATGATTGCCGTAAGTCAAATAAACCTGGTTAATTTTTCCATGCACACCACATAATTTCTTTAAAATCCTCCTAAAACATGGCGGAACGTCTGCGCGGAGGAGATGCGCGTACTTAATTTTCCGTGGAGAGTGGGTATTCTGTATGTTTATTATTCTGTGGCTAAGGTAACTTCGAGTGGCATAGAATTTTTTTATGTTCAAAACAACAACAAAATGGGTCCTGTTAATTTTAATGAGTCTCATAATCTCTTTCGAGTAGTTCAATTGAGTGTTTATTTCTGTTCCTAGATAAATGTAGCTGTAAAAGGTTTGGGTGTTAGTATCGTCGATAACTATTTTCATTAAAAGTGGTTCTTTAAGAATTGTCTATATGTTCTCGATGTCTCTTTCTGTTTATCTTGTGGCTTCATGTGCATCTGCTTGTCCACTTATCTCCATCTGCTCGTCTACATACTCATCCCTATACTGTTCTATTTGTTTAACCGTTGCATTAGTCCATGCTATTTTGTCTCTGGTCCTGCTGTTTGAGATTTTCTTTGGTTTTATTCTCATTGTGATAACAATTGGATGTTATTTATTTTTAGGAGACTTTCACGTATATATGCGTCGTTTAGATAGCTTGAACCAAGTGTTGGTAATAACAAGGTTGTTTTCTCGACAGAACTCGTCTCCAACTTTCGAGTTTCAGTCTCCCACAAATATATTGACACCATTGTTCTTCATATGTTTTTGGCATAAAACTCTTCTAACTCAAAGAGGAGCAAAGCTTTTATAAACGCATGATGACAGCGGTTGTTAATGCTTATACAGTTTTCTTTAAAAGTAATCGCCAAAAATATAATATAAGTATCACATTTTCAGACTGGCTAAGGATGGGCTAAGAATTTAATAGCAGACGGCAAAAGTACAATGACACCAAACATAGCGGAGAGGAGAGCCAATGGCAGGTACTTGAAACAGGCGAAATTATACATCTCGCATTTACTGAGAAACCTAATGTTAATTGATCCATACAATACAACAATAAAAAACTTATCTAAAGTTCGTATTGAAAGGGTTATGTAAACTTAATAGTTTAGACTTAGTTGTCTATCAAAATGTTTCTTCTTTTTTAAGTGCGGTCGTTGTAATTCGAATCTTTGATGCCATTGTGTTGAACGATTCTTTAGAACTGTAGTTGTCATCAATCACAGTCTTATATATTACTCAGCCAGAAAACATGTCTTCTACCCATCGAGCAAAAAGATAAAAGAGGGAATCTAATCGTTATGAAAAGGAGACCAAAAAAGTGGCCTCTGATGGCGGACATATCCAGAAATGCAAAGGCGCTAAATTTAAATTTTTCAACACTTGTTAACAATACCTGTAAAATATTTTTCAGACAAGAAAGTTTTAATTAAATAATAACGATAATAGTCTAAAAAGTGACATAATTGGTAAAAAAACTTCAATATTAATAAAATTTCATGTGACAGTTGGGACAAACAATAACATAACCAAACTAAATTTGACTTCTTAAACAAGGAAAGAGACTGTCTTTCCTTGTTTAAAGTGGCCTCTCAAGATAGCACTTCCTGTCTAACAATATTTTTGTCCCCACTACCTTTACATTCCCTCTTTTATCTTTTTGCTCGATGCTTCTACCTCGGCTTCTTTGTTCTTCGATTTTTCTCCGCATGATCACCTGCAGCAGTTCTTAGTGCTCACCTCTTATAACATGGTTCAAATACTGCAAATTTCCAATTTTAAAAGTGTTTAGGACATATTTTTGTTTTCTCATTCTTTCCAATACTACGTAGTTTGTAACTCCCTTCACCCAGTTTATCCTAAACATTCTTCTGTAGCTCCACATTTCGAAAGCCTCCATTCTATCGATGACCTGCTTCTTTAGCGCCCATACTTCCACTGTTTACAGTAGCTCAGAGAACACGTAACAACTGAAAAGTCTAACTCTAAATCCGATCAACAAATCTCTGTTATACAAAACATTTTTCATTTTAGCAAATTTGTATCTTGCTTGTCCAATTCTTGATTTGATTTCTTCAGTAAGTATAGTTGTTGTCGTTAATTATTGATCCTAAATATTTATATTTCTGGACTTGTTTTATTTGTTCTCTTACGTTGTGATCAAAATGTTTACCCAAACTATGTGTAGAACCTAAAGAGCAAATGAGACCTATTAATATTATCTATAGTTATTTTTTGGCACTATAATTATGTGGCACAACCAATTGTAGTATTTTAATTACTTTTCCCTGATTACGGTGAATCCTGAAGTGCTGAATCCATCCCTGAAATTTGTTTACAATCGATATACGTTCATGTTCTTCACGTTTCACGTTCTTCAAACTTTCAATTTAGAATTTAGCATTTTTTAAATACAATAATTGTATTAAAATTCCATGATAGTACTATTGCTATGTTCTATTTATTTATGTATTTTAAAACTTAATGAAATCAGTTATTTATTCTTACACCTTACACCAATAAAATAAATAAAATTGTAATATAGGTCCTTTGATACTATCAAAGAATATAGAGTATATTATATACTGTATATATTCTTTGATACTATGGTTAAACTTTACAAGCAATAAAATACATTTATCTATTCTATTTATTTCGCAACCTCATTTTGATAAATCTATATAAAAATGACCAGTTTATTTATGATGATTAATAAGCTCAGTAGTAAGAATCAAATTAGAGTTGGTGCACTGGAAAGTTCCTTTCATCTTTTAGTATTCATCCGCAACTTGGCCTTGACAACGGTGGACTTAACAAAGTCTGGTAAATCGAAATCGAAGATGGTGTGTAATATAGTATTTCATTTAAGGAATTAAATAAATTCTTTGTATTTTATCTTTTTAGCAAGCAAAACTTAATGAAGAGGAAAGGAATACCTCACTAGCTCCTCTGTTCACTCAAGGATGGAAGTTGGTTGAAAACCGGGATGCTATTAACAAGGAGTTTTTATTTAAGGATTTTAATCAGGTAAACCAGACAATAAATGTGAACTTAATATTTAAACATTGAGGAATGTGAAATCCTAAGTAGGTAACCTCTTAGTCATCTATATATTGGGTGTTACATTTCCATATTGCAAGATCTTAAGGTGATAAGCAAGTGGTATTGCTCATAATCAGGTAGAAACATGGAAATAAAACTTTTAGTTTGTTTAAAATAACACATAATCCTTTTCCAATATAGATAATGTATTGGCAGGCATAGTTTCTTAACTTTTGAGAGTTGTATTATTTCCTGAAACGGCTTATAAACTTTTTCCATGTTTATATTAGGCTGAAGGTTTTCACAAAATTGTATGGCTAATGTGAATATGTATATAAGATAAGTTTTCATTTTCTTCAGAAGATTTAACTGAATTCATAAGAATATCTTTTTTGTAGTTTATATCTAACTAATATTTGGATTTCTGTCAGGTATATATGATAATGAAAAATAGCTTAAACTTTGTAAGTAATAGTTTTTAATTAATGAAGTGATTATGTACCGAGCAGTAACTCTTTTAATTTATCAGTTTATCTACACAGTTTCTTACACTACGCCTAATAATATGTTTCCAATGTTTAAATGTTAGCCATATGATTTAATTTTATAATTTTCAACAAATTATTTGAAAAATTTTGTGTAAATAAGAAGTGAATGTTTAAACTACAGAATTTTCTGATTGTTCCTCTAATGAAACAATGATTCAAATGTCCAAAAGATTTTTTCTCTACATTTATGGATAATGAGCAACTTATGATGAATTTATGTGCTTTCTATTTTCGTCTCTTCTTTTGCAGAATATTTTTTCAGATGCTTGGCTAACCAATAAAAATTCTTTTTTGGTTATTAACATAATCTCACTTTCTGTAGCTTTAAGGATTATAGCATTGCACTAATTGGTATGTACTAAAGTACGAATTAGGGCACAGTGCTAATTATTTATGGAATCATATATCAAATAATACCACAATATATTTAAAACAAACTGTTTTGAGTCTTGTAAATTTAAATTAAAAGTCTTGATAAGTTATGATACATACCTATATGTTAACTAGAAAAAAGTGAAACTAAATAATTTTTTTTATTTTCTTCCTTGTCTCTCTAGCCTCTAATATTCATATGGCTTTTGTTTTCATTGGCACCTACAACACATGTTCTAATCATCTCAGTCTCTGTGTCTTAATTTTTAGTTTCATCTAGGATCAAACCTTGGTTAGTTCATTGTCTCCATTCACCTTCTGCTAAATTTATATTCTTGAGGATTTGCTGTAAGATTTTTAATTCCCCGACCTTATTTGTACTTGTTTTGCTTTTCACCTTTTTTACAATTAAATTTTACCTGCTGGCTTCTCCATCAATATCACAAACAGTTAATTTACACAGCCCTTTTACTTATTTTATTAGATATACCAAATCATCTGTGAAACCTATGCATTGCTGCCTGTTGTTTAAAACTGTGAAATTAGTGTGGATTTGGAAAACAACTATTGTCATTGTTGTTTTTTTAATGCCATTTTTAAAAATAAAGGTAGATGTAGAATTCACAGTTTCAAACCAATCTCACCACGAGTAATTTGAGATTTCTTTAATGTTACATAAGAAATTTATTTACTAATATAATCATTTTCTTAGATGCCCTGAAGAAGAATTAAATAAATTTAAAAGCTAGCCAGGAGTTTTATTAAATTCCTAGACCAAAACCATTGACAGCCACTCCACAATAAACTAGAATCTATTTCAATATCCAGTCACAAATACCCCCACTTACATTCATATATATATATATATATATATATATATATATATATATATATATATATATATATATATATATATATATCTATTTTGCCAGTCGTTTCTGTTCATCACCAACCGTTGTCAATTTGCTGCGCCGATCTTCCTTGCGTCCTCGTCCACACCGTCCCTCCATCTCAGTTGTGGTCTGCCTCTACTCCTATTTCCCACTGGGACCGATAATAGAGTTCGTCTGGGTGGGTAATTTTCATTTGCTCTTGACACATGTCCAGCCCATCTAAGCCTACCTATTTTTATATAGTATATATATATATATATATATATATATATATATATATATATATATATACAGGGTGGTGAATCGTCAAACGGGCCATAGGAAACTCAATGAGAAATTCTAAATTGTTGAATTCCTGCTCAAATATGTATCGAAACCAATTGTTAAAATTGTTCTATGACTTAAACGTATTCCAAAATTTTGCGAAAATATAATACATTTTTCAGGCCACCCTTAAAAGTCAGGCCAGACGCCGTGAAAAGAATGTGTATTACGTGTTGCATTTTGTCATATTGGCGTTTCTAATATTTGACAATATTTAAATCTACTATATTATACTTATCTATGATTTAAATGGCCAAAATTTTGTGATTTATTTAAAAGAAAAATTAAGTTGATTAAAAAATGTACTCAGTTAAGGAGAAAAGAGCAATAATAAAAATGTTTTATTATAACATTTGTTATAGTTTTATGTTTAGAAATTATCATATATTATTATTAGGAATAAAGATCACAGTAACAGTATATTGGAATTCATTGAATTGTTGTATAACTTAACATGGAATTAAATTTTAGTGTATTAGAATATCTTACGTTAATAAAGATCCGGTAGTAACAGGAAAAGGTTCGCGCTATTGCATGAATACAACATTATGCGATTTTTCGTCAACTGAGTACATTTCATTATATTGATCGATTTGTAAACAATATAATTTATTGTTCACAAAGTAATATTGTTCAGTAGTAGTAGTATTTAGTAAAATTATTTGTTTATAATTTAATCATAAAATAAAAAAAATTGACAATTCAAATTGTCAAACATTTGACATTAATATGATAAAACACAAACGTTATAATATATTCTTGTATTACGTGTGGCCTAACTTTTAGGGGTGGTCTGAAAAATCTATTATATTTTTGCAAAATTTTAAAGTACATTTGATTTGTAGAACGGTTTTAACATTTGTTTTTAATTCAGAATTTAGTCCTCTACAAATAGTTTTTTATGACTTTTGATCTAAAATAATTAGGGAAGCAGCAATTCAACAATTTAAAATTTCCCATTGAGTTTCCTATGACCCGTTTGACGATTCACCACCCTGTATATATATATATATATATATATATATATATATATATATATATACCGGGTGGTAAACTATATATATATATATATATATATATATATATATATATATATATATATATATATATATTAATTACTTATTACATGTGATTGTAAAGCAATTTTTAAAAATTTTAAATATAGGAATAAGTTTTATGTAAAAATATGACAGACTGTGATAAGTTTTATCGACATGGTAGAAAATCATTGATGATCCAACCTCATTAAGTTTCTCCCTGATGAAGGACATAACCATGTCCGAAAGCTCGGAATAAAAATTTAAAAGAGTACACGTATCATTTTTATTGCTGCAAACCCAATATTGAAAATTTACTTCCTTGTTGTCAGCAAATACTTCTAGTTCATTATATATATATATATATATATATAATATATATATATATATATATATATATATATTTATATATATCAGTATGTTCGAAATATCAGGTATGTGGTCTATATTAAAATAACAATCTTTGTTTTTTCTAAAACTCAATATTTCGCTCTTTATTTAAAAGCTTTATCAGGAGTAACTGTAAAAAACAAACATTTCAAAAAACTGACGTACACTTAGATTTACAATACTTACAGACTTAAAAGATTTCACACATAAATAACTTTGATATTAAAATAAACATTTTTTGATAATGTATAAGTTTGTTAAAATGTAAATATATATGAGCACGTTCGTTAACAGTAAGTAAATGAGATGGAAACAACTAAAAGTTATTTCAAATGCAAAAACTAACAATGGAAGAAAACATTAGAGGAATATTATTTCTTTAATTAAAGAAATAATTAAAATGAAATAATAATTTAATAAATGCAAATATGCAAAACATGTTTTGCATATGTAAATACGTGCAAGCTTTTTACTCGTGGGTAACCATTGACCCAACATACATTAGACAATTAACTAAATCACTAAAACTACCAGTTGTGGGTTAAGTTATTTGCAGCTTCTGTGGATATATTATTAGTGGGAACATTGTTTTAATTGATGACTCTGCTTCTGCTACAGACACTATTGAGTATATATCTTTACGTTTTAAAGAAAACACCAAGGCTAAATCACAGCTCTGCTTTATTGTAGAAATATTAATTGCAAATGTTGGTGATTTAAAACATACTTTTGTTTTGTTATATTTAGCATCAATTTTGGTTGCCTCTATTAGAATATTATAATACTTACGCTGCAATAAATCCTTCAAAAAGATTTTACCAATTTATTAATGTCCCTTATAGCAATTAATAATCTGGCTAGTTCACGCATCTTTCGTAATGCTGCATTGACAAAATGACATTATAAAAAAATGAACTCTTATATACCTCTATTCAAATTCACTAATAAAACTGTCATTCTGGGCAACAACTGAAATTTTATCTGGCCGCATTTTTGGAAAAACTAATTATAAGATCGTCATATGTAATTACAGCCCTTTGTCAAGAGACTTAAGGAACCTTTTTGCAGTTTTTTAACATGTTACAGAATTTCGTAAATAATTTCCTTTTTTTCTTAGACTAGTAATCATATCCTTTCATTCTTTATTTTTCACATATTTTAAATAAAATTCTCTGAACTTATAACTTTTCCAGAATGATCTCTACAAATATTTCTTGTAAAGTTAAGTACTAAATTTTCACAGACTTAGCAAAAATCAATATCAGCTGGTTTCTTTGTTTGCTCGGTTTGCTGCTTGCCTAAAAGTATAGAATAGGTTACAAGATTTATAGAATTTCGTAAGTAATTACGGACCTCTTACGAACTGCAGCAGCAAGTATTCTAGTTCTCTGCATAACACAGTTAATAAACTACGAATGTATATATATATATATATATATATATATATATATATATATATATATGTATAATCGTTCAAAACATCCTGTGGGAATATCAATCTTCCACTACAGACCATTCAGAAACATCCTGTGGGAATATCAAGCTTCCATTCAAGGGTATTTACAAGAAATAAGCAACAGAAACTGTAAGCCTTTAATTTTTATTACTATTTTTGTGTTAAACTTGCAATCACGGCATCAAACGATAAACACAGTTATTCGCTTAGGTCGACGACGGTTTTTAGTTCAAGCGAATCAACATCAGCAGAAATGTCGTCAGTAAATTTAACAAGCGAACAGTTTCAAGCCTTATTAAATACAATAGCAAGGCCTATTTCGGACTCGGGTAGTTTAGCAAAATGCGCTTCTCGCTTCGATGGATCAAAGGGGGCTGATGTAAAAGCTTTTATAGATGCGGTCGAGATCTATAAAGAGTGCAGCCACGTGTCTGACGCGAACGCATTAAAGGGTATACCCATGCTGCTAGACGGTTTCGCCGCCACGTGGTTTCAAGGTGTTAAAAATACGGTAAACACGTGGGCCAGCGCCATTAATTTATTACGATCGACTTTTGGACCTCAAAAACCAGCCTACAGAGTATATCGGGAACTGTTTTCGACGGAACAAGATGCTAAAACACCGTGTGACATTTTTGTATGCAAAGCGCGCGCGATAATAGCTCAGTTACCGGCAGATACATTAACCGAAGCCACTCAATTAGATATGGTATACGGTTTATTACATAGGAGAATACGTGAAAAAGTAGCACGTGATAAGATCAATACATTTAGCGAACTCTTAAAAGAAGCGAGGCAAACTGAAGAATCGTATGAAAATCCGGAAATAAATATTAAAAACGAAAACGAATCAAAACGGGTACGGTGTAGCTTTTGCAAAAATCCAGGTCACGTGAAGGATGAATGTCGAAAATTGGCCGCAGCCAGAACCAGGGAAGCAGATTCTCGAAAACCTTCGGTTGAGCCCAAACCTAATCCTCCTTTAGTAACTTCTCGTACTAGCCCCAAACCAACCTTTTCTACTTCGAATCAGATTTCGTGTTATGGATGTAAGACTCCTGGATTCATTAAGAGTAATTGTCCAAAATGCAAATCATCCAGTAAATCCTCAGCAGTATCTGAATTTATGCTTGCTGAAACAGTTAATTTCGACCAACAGCTTGCCACAAACCTATCAACTAAACCCATTGTTCAGGTCACTATTGAAGGTCATGTAGGTCATTGTTATCTTGATTCGGGAGCACAGTGCAGCATTGCTGGCTCTCAGCTAAGAGATATCCTCTTGAAGGATGAGGTACCCTTTTCCACAAAAAGTGTAGACATGACCCTAGCGGATGGTAGGACTACTTCTACCACTGTTTTGGTATTCGATTTAGTTGTTATCTTACAAAACCGCTCTCATAGCATTTCCTTAATTTCTGTGCCCACACACACAAACAGTCGTACCTTACTGGGGGCAGACTTCTTAAGAAAAGCTAACATCATTCTAGACATTCCTAATGACTCATGGTTTTATGGTGATGTCCCTAATATCCCCTACTCATTTGCTCCAGATCCGGCTCAGGTCAGCTCTCCTTGCCAGGTCAATAGCGTTACTCTTGCTCATTTAGAACTACGAGCAGATGAAGGAATTTCTCTATCCTTAGAAGAAAGATCCAATCTTAACAACATTGTTAAGGAAAATTCTGATTTATTCGTATATAATAGAGACCCTACTCCATATGCTGAACACTCCATTGTATTGGTTGATGATGTACCAATATCTGTTCCACCTTACCGTATGTCAGAGCCCAAAAGGCAATTACTGCGTCAGGAATTAGATAAACTTTTGGCTCAAGGCATAATCGAAGAGTGTGAGTCCCCATATGCTTCACCCGTGGTACTTGTGCCTAAGAAAGATGGACGTATCAGATTAACAGTAGACTATCGACGCTTAAACGCAATAACACGTGCAGATAAGTACCCTCTGCCACGTATTGAAGATATTTTGCATGCAGCAAAGGAAACCCGATTTATGACTACCCTCGACTTAAAATATGGTTATCATCAAATCTCTGTACGAACAGCTGATCGTGACAAAACAGCCTTCGTGTGTCCATTTGGCACCTTTCGTTACACACGCATGCCCTTTGGTATGTGTAACAGTCCCGCTAGTTTCCAAAGGATGATTGATAAATTTCGTGCTGGTCTTCAAACTCTGAATATCCTAGCTTATTTAGATGATCTGATAATATTATCCCCATCCTTCTCTGATCACATAGACGATTTGAAACAAGTATTCAACCGGATGCGCCTATTTAAATTATGTCTAAATAGAGCAAAATGTTCATTCGCCTGTGAAGAAGTCCAATATCTCGGACACATCCTTTCACCTTTGGGTATCCGACCAAGTGAAAATAAAGTATCTGCCATACTAAACATGACACCACCCCTAAATGTTACTCAACTGCTAAAATTCCTGCAAACATGCTCATGGTTCCGTAGATTCATCGAAAATTTCTCCCATGTTGCTAAACCTTTGTCGAATTTAACCAAGAAAAATGTGAAATGGACCTGGGGAGCAGAACAACAAGAGGCCTTCGAATGTCTGAAACAATTATTGTGTTCCGCCCCAATCCTACGACAAGCTGACTGCAATTTACCTTATATCCTTCGTACAGATGCTAGCAATTATGCTTTGGGGGCATGTCTTCTGCAGGGGGAGAAAGAGAACGAACGACCTGTAGAGTATGCTTCGAGACTCCTGACTCCTGCTGAACAAAACTATAGCACTACAGAACGAGAAGCTCTCGCTGTGGTCTGGGCAGTGAAGAAATTTCGAGGATACTTAGAAGGCGCTACTACCATAGTGCAAAGTGATCACCAAGCCTTAAAATCTCTAATGACCTTAAAGTCCCCTACTGGACGGTTAGCTCGATGGGCTCTAGAGCTCATGCCATATGACCTAAAAATAGAATATATCACAGGAAGAAAAAATGTAATCGCAGATACTCTATCAAGGCCTCCCATGACAGAAGTTCCCATCATAGCTGAAGTTCATCTAGTAAGAGTAGATTTTCCAACTCTTAGTGTTGCTGATGTTCGAGAAGAGCAGCTTAATGATCCAGATGTTGCCAAGATTATTAGGTGTTTAGAAGATCCCTCTTCTGACACAAGCGTAGATTTTAAGAGGTGGGCAGAAAGAGGATATATCATGAACAATGGGATATTATACCGTTATACTCCTGAACTAGATGAAGAAGAGCCCCAATTGGTAGTGGCTAGTACACGTATCCCTCACATACTGCATGAGTACCATGATTCCGCTACTGCTGGTCATTATGGAGTGGAGAAGACATATCAAAGAATAATAAAACGCTACTATTGGCCTGGAATGAAGAAAATTATCTCTGACCATGTAAGTAAATGTCTTGAGTGCCAACGCTATAAAGTCTCTAACCTCAAACCCGCTGGTCTCCTACAAACCCCTGTTCAGTCCCAGAGGTTTGAAGTGCTATCTATTGATTTATTTGGGCCTTTGCCCCTCTCTCCTCAAGGTTATACATGGATTCTGGTAGTGGAAGACACTGCTAGTCGTTGGGTAGAATTATTCCCGCTAGAATCTGCTACTGCCGCTGCCTGCGCCAAGTGTTTCATAGACAACATAATCTTACGATACGGAATCCCTCGTCGAGTCATCAGTGACAACGGTACTCAGTTCGTGAGTGCGGTAATGCAGCAAGTGGCGCATTGTTTCGGATACCAACAAAACCTTATACCTGTATACCACCCGGAAGCTAACCCCGTCGAACGAAAAAATAGAGACATTAAAACTCAGTTAGCTATTCTAACAAATAATGACCATTCGTCTTGGTCTGAAAAGTTACCCGCTATACGGTTCGCGATGAACACTGTGAAGTGCGACTCAACCGGTTTCACTCCTGCGTACCTCACGTTCGGTCGCGAGTTACGAACTCCTGATGATGCAAATCGTGATTTTCGAAGCATCATAGCCAAGGACAATTTCGTGCCACAAATCACGCCCTATCTACTAACTTTGAGTAAAGCTCTTAGTGAAGCCCGCGAGACACATGAACAATCTCAAGATAGACGTAAGAAGTATAAAGACTGCCACCGCCGCTCGGTTTCGTTCGAAGTAGGTGATATTGTGCTAGTCGATTCGCATACACTAAGTGACGCGTCTAAGTCCATAACTTCGAAGTTCGCGCCGCGTCGTGACGGACCCTACAAGGTGACCAAAATGCTGTCCCCTACAACCTATGAAGTTTCACACATCGACACTCCAGATGTTCCTGCTGGGAAATATCATGTCTCAGCCTTGACGCCTTTCCATGCCGATCCAGAAGATCCGTGCCCTGCTCCAGTTCAACCTCTCCGTAGAAGAGGTCGTCCAGTGAAATCCTCAGAAGCCGACCCCCCTGCTCCACTGGTCTCCTGCCAAGAGTCTTTGACCCTTGGGTTAGACGATAGCGAAATGAGCCCCCATGTTGGAGATGACCTTGCTCATATTGAAGCTGAACCTGCACCTGACCATATTGCCAGACGTAGACAACCCCGACCAAAACGTTGTCATTGCTGTCCTGTAGAGCTCTATTCCTGCTTAGACTCTGTTGCCCCACCCGCGAGTCGCCAGGGTGGTGCAAAGGGGGAGGATGTAACAGCCACACCGCTCCGTGGCTGAATACCACTGAAGTCACCATGACAGTGTCCACCGAGAGTGAACGGTGACAAGAGACAGATAGATATGTTTTGTTGTTGTAAGATGTAGGTTAAAATTATAACTCATGGTTTTCTTTTAATAAAATCCTATAAATCAATATTCACAGTCATTACCTAACTATTTTTACTAATACCCACATCACAATATATATATATATATATATATATATATATATATATATATATATATATATATATATATATATATATATATATATATAATAAAATTCAATCACTGACCTTAGCGCTGCGGGCAAGTACCTGGTTAACTACGATATACGGTTTCGTTCACAAACATGTAAATGGACGTCCAATTTAAAATTGGTACGAATGGGTTTATACGACCACGGCAAGCTACCTAAATTAAAATCACGGTTTAGTAGGGATGGTTGGAACAGGGATTTTTCAACGACTGTTACAACCTGTTTCAGTTCCAAAAATTATCTGTTTCAAAAAAACTGTTCCAAGTCTAAAGGTCGCTTTACATTTACGAGTACTCGGATCCGAGTAGCTCGGATTTGAGTTACGAGTGGAACTGCGATCGATTACATTAAATCCGAGCGATCAGAGTAGTTTCGACAAAATAACGACAAAAAATTAAGACAAAGAAAAGCATTTGGGTGAAACAATATTTACAAGAGGTTTGTTAAAGTTAATGATTACCTTCTTCTTCTTCACGTGCCATCTCCGCTACGAAGGTTGGCTATCATCACGGCAATTTTGACCCTGGAGGCTGCCGCTCGGAACAATTGTATGGAAGTTCAAGCAAACCACTCCCTGAGGTTTGTCTACCATGACATTCTTCTCCTACCTATGCTGCGCCTACCTTCAATATTTCCTTGCATAATTAGTTGTAACAGTTGATATTTATTCCCGCGTGTAATATGTAACAGGTATTGTAGTTCCCTCATTTTAACACTCAATACGACCTTCTTTTGTTTGTTCATCCTGTCTAATACAACTTGGTTAGTTATCTTATCCTTCCAGGAGATTTTTAATATTCTTCGGTACCCCCACATCTCAAGTGTCTCTAGCTTACCCATACATTGCTTATTTAGTGTCCACGCCTCCACCCCATATAACAGGACCGAGAAAACATAACATTTAAGCATTCGCATTTTCAGCTTTAGGCTTAGGTTTCGGCTACACATGATTACCTAATTCTAATTTAAAGCATTATTTCCTTTGATAATGTCCCGATACTCCTTTAGTTTCACATTCCATAAACATTCAAAAGAACGATAAAGATCGATAAATTGATCCATCTGATCTGCAGAAAATCTTAGTTCCGCCATTTTTAATTTGGAATTTTCACCACTTTGACGCTCACTCGTACAGGTACTCGTACTGATACTCGGTTTGCGTCAACTTCAATCCGAGCTCGGATCCGAGTGACAAGAGGCTCCGAGTAGACGTTTATACTTCCGAGTTGCACTCCGAGTAGAGTAACTCGGATCCGAGTACTCGTAAATGTAAAGCGGACTTAACACTGTGTTATGGGTTGTTTCAGTACCGGTTCGGTTTGTTCCAGAAAAGTTGTTGCAATAGACCATTGTATTTGTGGTTGTATATTTTGAAAGTTTGAAGTTGTGTCGCGAGTCGACAATTCACAGTTTACAATCATGGTTTATGCACATTCACATACTTTCCACTCCACTGGAACTGCAACAACCATATAAAAGCACAGCAATGCAACACCGGTCTCTGAAGTAATTGTAAATACACTGGTCTGTTGTGTGACAAAAGACTGTTATATTGGAACAGGAAAACTTATTGATCAATATCTGTTCCAACCTGTTCCAAATAAAAACCTGTTTCGAAAAGAACAGATCCTGTTCCAAAGTGGCATCTCTACGGTTTAGTAACCGGACGTCCGATTACAATCGGACGTCATAAAATGTGTCATAAAATTATCGCATTCTATCTTTTTTTAGGCTTTTGGTTTTATGAGTCGCACTGCTCTTCTTGCTGAAAAGATGGATCATCACCCAGAATGGTTTAATGTATACAACAAAGTACAAGTTACCTTGTCTTCACACGATGTTAATGGATTAAGTGGAAGAGACGTAAAACTGGCCAACTTCATGGAAGATGTTGCCAAAGGTATTAAGTCTTAAAAAATATGGATATCAAATTTCTGTAATCTGATAAAAATCTCGATATACAATAAGACTATCTTATAATTATGTTTTTTTGACCTGTTAGAAGACTTTATTTACATTTGTTTTGGATAAATCTACATTTGTTTGTTAATAAACTGTGCATAATAGTTTTATGTTGTTTTATTTTATGTTAAAGGTTTACAATATGATGGAATAGACTAGAAGTATCATGAGTCCATATAAGGTTTTCCATAATAAATGTCAACACATATCAAACAATTTCTTTTAACCAAAAATCACCATTTTTTTTTGTTGTTTTTCACATCAGTAGGTTTGGTTCAGTGGTAGGTTTTGGTAGTGATTGTTTTATGGTCAATTATTTCCAATTGTTTAGTTCGATTAAAACCATTTTTCACATATAGACTCAATTTTCAGTTCCTAAAATGTGACATTAAATGTCAGAAATTCACTGTTACACAAATTTTTTCTCTATTGAGAGTACTCCTTACTTAGTTATTTTATCCTCTCAGGTGATTTTGAGATCCTTAGATAAGATCGTTTTCTTGCCTGTTGATGTATTTAGTGAAAATCGATATTTTTCACTTTCTTCTATGACTAGTAATATTTCTATAGTGGTATAGCAAAGTATATTATGCAAAAAATCAGATTATTATCTTGATATGTCATTTAGTAAAATTTCTTAAACGGTTAAAAATTAGAATGAAATATATGTCAGCTCTGGTACTTAATAGATACAGCAGGACTTTATACGATATATTATATCGAATCCTGTCTAATCCTACCTACCTTAGGGAGAGAATCTCTGACTATGGGTAGATATGTGCTGATATATCATATTATATTTTGCTACTACAATCATTCGTGAATAAAGCTTGGAAAAACAACTCAGTAGCGGTATGACAATAGTTGATATGTCAATCTAGCCTAATTTTTCAGTAGAACATTTTGAAAGATCCCGCAAATTCTTGAAATTTTCAAAGTGAATTGCGAATATTTTTTTCAACTTACCACATTACATGTGCAACGAAATTTATTAACTGGTATTAGCTAATTGTTTAGTGAATACCTTTTTTAGATATCTTAAGAATAGTATATATACATACATAATGAGTTTAATGAGGTGTTTTCTGCATAAGAATTTTGATACAGCAGAGTGTGATATTTTTTGGAGCATATTAAACAGCCGCGAGAGAGCCAATCATCATGGTTGTGTATTGTACCCAAGCAATTGGAACACGTCTGATTTGATTTCAGAAAATTGTATTTTTTAGCGTGAGAGAGAGCAGAAAATTGTCTGCATAAACAAATTGTGTGAGCTGAGTCATTGCAGTAGTTGCATTTTATATAATTTCAAGATTGGACGAGGGCAGAGGTATTTGAATGTAGAGAGCTGGTATTAGATTTAATATTTGATTTGTCCCTTTTTGATTCAGGGATATTTATCAAATCTGCGAAAATGTTGCAGCGTTCATATAATATTTCAAATAATTCAACTAGCACTTTGCGCAACTTAAAGGTTTGAACTCGCGAAGGTACTTTTTAAAAAGACCCTTTATTAACTTTTACAACTATACCACAGTATAAGAGGTTCCAGTTTTAAGTCTCCTAACTTAACAAATTCCCAGAATCAAGCGGTCGGGATCACAATGGATTTTGATTCATTTATTATTGTATTATTAGCTTTTATGACATCATGTACTTTGTAAAGTACCGCTTAGGTATCATATCATTAAGAATAAATATTTGAATGTTTTCACACGTTTTCGTGAATACACAAAAATGCTCAATGCAAATTACAGGTATCGCAAGAAAAATTGTTTTGTCTCTTACATATTTCTTCTCAAATTTAAGTATAAGTAAAAATTTCTATCTGAATATAAAATTCGGTACAATTTAAGCCTTTTTCGGTACATCGGTAGAAAAACATCGAAATCGGTACGTCTACCGATTAATCGGTAGGTTTGGGAACACTGTAAGTAAATGTCACTAAAAAAATACTTACGCGCGCATTCGCACGTGCCCGGTGAACAGTTCAGAGTGGGGATCGTTAAGTTTTTGTTAAGACAAACCATCATTTGTCACTATGATGTTTCTTGTATTTTTAACGTCACTTTTGAAATTTGATTTTTGGTCGGCTAATTATTTAAAATCAAGGTATGTGCGACGTGGTGAAAGGCGAAATCCTCAATTCTTTGTCGAACGGCACATACACCGCACTGTTAGAGTGTCATTGCTTTTAGTTAATCCACTTAGGCCTACTTATAGAAAACATAATAAAACCAATAATTTTTTATTAAATAATATATTTAATTAAACACAAATAAAGATAATTTAAAAGCTACATAAAAAACACGTCCATTCCTTTTAACGTTGCGTTAACGCAACATTGGGACTAGACGTATAACACAAAAATATTTTTATTTTCACTTGTGGTAGTCTTTGAAACGACTGTGACGACCGAAGTATGGGACCATTTGTTTATCTCTTGATAAGTATTGACCGAAAACACCATATTTTAAAAAACTTTTGTGTAACAGGTCAATCATTGGACGAACTTTTGCAAATTTATCTTGTTTATCTAGCTGATCGTAAGATGTATATTATCTGCAAGATGTATGTTCTGCTTTATTTCAACAAATCTATTTCGAAACATTGCATTCTTCACAAACTGAACTCCCTTATCCTCATCGGAAGACCAGTAAAGCTTTGCACGAGGAGGAGTGTGATATCCACTCAAAATCAACAATCTCAAAAATATTTCTAAATCATTTCGATCCAAGTCAAAGTTGGTACGGTTCTGATTTTTCGAATATTTTTTTGAATTTGAAATGATGCATTGCATAATACCTTCATTGAACATTTCCATAAAATAGTCCAGTACCGACTTTGCATGCAACTCCTCAACGATATTTTTTATGCGAGTTTCTTCATCAGCTCATTTCCATACTCAATGGGTTTTCTGCACCAGGTTACGTTTTCGACTCGAGCTAGTTTTTGGCTTTTGATGATGGTACGTGAAACTGACATAGAATTGTCTCATCTAACTCGTCGTCTTCATTTATATTTGTTATTTCAAATGTCCCAGGCACATCTTTCGGCAAACTATTTATTACCCATATCATCCTCGCCTGTTAGGTTATCAACTTCTGGAGGTATTAAACAAACGTCTATCTCATCATCTACATCCAGGTTTTCAACTATAGTTCGAGCTCTTTTATGCTCAAGGACCTTTTAGAAGTTTCTCTGGGCCTTTATCTGAGAATATAACGGGATACCAATTTTTGTCGACTATTATTGAACACTTACAGACATCATATGACTAACAGAAAGCACCTCAAAAAAAATACCAATAACAGTCGTATTGATATTCGATACGACTGATAAACCGCGCATACGCAAGACAAAATAACAAACACCACGTGTTTATCAGGTTAGTTAGGTTTACACAAGAAATTAGTCACTTCTACGTATTATATTTATTGTCCCATAGTTGCGTTAACGCAACGCTATATTTAAAGTCCTGAAACATCATTTTCTAAAAACATATAAATTTTACGTTTAGAATATTATTTTATGTCCATTTATGTACATTTTTTGAGAATGTACGTCGCTTGTAATAATTCCTATAGTCAATTTGCTATTTTTAACGCTATTTGAAATTATATTTTTTTGCGTGATTTTTCTAAATTCTTAAATCTTTTTAAACACAATACTATTCGCAATTTATAAAAAAAATCTTTAGTATGAATGTAAAAAAATTGCATTCAATGTGATGCGTTAACGTAACCATGAGCCTAAATGGGTTAAAGTTCACCTTCAATCTTCGTCAGAGGGAATATGTCAGCTCAGCGACACGTAGAAGCAATTTTAGAACCTCATCTCATAATCTACCTTCAGACGCACCAACATTAAATTTTTCAGCAAGATAAAGCAAGACCATACATTCTGGGAGTGACGATGGACTCTCTTGAACAGGCTGAAGAAAATCTGTTGCCTGGCTCCAGAGATTTTCAGACTTATCTCCAATTGAACACATGTGGGACATGATGGGTCGGAGATTTAGATCATTCTTATTTTGGACTATCCTCCTCAAACTTTGGGAGCAATTCGGGATGAGTTAATTAGCGCATGGAACAGGATATCTCAGGACGATATTGACCACCTAATCAGAAGCGAGCCCAGACGCACCCAAGAAACGTCAACTAGGAAGGCGTAGATTCGGAGAGTGGGTCCAAAACGAGATTGCTGCTGATTTTGATTTTCATAAGCGAATTTTACTTAGCGATGAAGCTCACTTTTGGTTGAATGGCTACGTCAACAAACAAAACGGCCATATTGGGAGTTAAGATAACCCTCAAATGTATGTTAAGAAACTATTACCTCCAGAAAAACTGACATTTTGGTGTGCTTGATGGTCTGATGAAATCATTAGATAGTACTTCTTCAAACACGAAGCTGACCAGAACGCTACAGTAGGTGGTGACCGCTACAGAGCCATGATTACTGCCTTTTTCATTCCCCAATTGAACAAGCATGATGTACAGGAGCTGTCGATTCACTAAGCCGACGCAACATGTCCCACAGCTCGTGCCCCAATTGATTTATTGAAGGAAGCCTTTGGTAACCGCATAGTTTCAGGTTTCGGACCGTGAATTGGCCTTCAAGATCGTGCGATTCGACAATGCTAGACTATTTTATGTGGGGATATGTGAAAGTGCTAGTATACGCAGTTGAAACGATTGACTACTTAGAGAACATTAGCTACGTTATTGCCGATATATGGCGACAAACATTGGAAGAAGTGATCGAAAATTGGACCTCCAGATTAGACAACGTCTTACGGCCATATGACAGAAATCATATTAAAATTATAATGCCAAAAGATTATGTTTCGAATAAAGTCAATTTTATGTTCATCATTGTTTTACTCCATTTTAAAGATATAAAACTCTACAAAAACACCCTTTAGTAATTATATTACGATGCCACAAGAGAATAGCTTAAAACAATAATAATTTTGTAATGGGTATTCGGATTTCATGTCACTTACAGTATATAGGATATTTCATATAAAAAAGAGTGCAGTCATTCAAGATTTAGGGCGCCAGAACCTCACAGCGTGTGGGGTTTACACAAATATTAAGGAATCACTAGTCAATTGAATTTTTAAAAAGAAGAACATATAATTTTAAAAATTCTTTTTTTGACTTTTCAATAATGTGAAAAACGAGATACGTTTATTCCGTAATATTATAAAAGATCACATAAAAATGTATACTAAATAAAACAGTAACTTTTATTATGTAATACTATTACTTGTTTTTTACATGTCATAAATAACATCACGGACACCACTAACATTAAACTCTTCTGTATTAACAGTAAATTATTAATTAGTATTAGTTTTAGTCTTTTTGTGATACCGTTTTTTAGGTGATTTTAAAATTTTTATTTATTGCGAATCAAATTGATCAAAACAAAGATATAGGTAAACAGACTTAGTATAAGCACAGTATAAAGAGGTTCCCGATGTCTGCCGGAGATAGTCTAGTTAAATCCATTTTTAAACCATAAGTAAATACAGTGATCAAAAGAGAATGAGTTGATGCGTTTTTAAGAAAATTATGTCCAGTGTTATCCATTACACAATATTATCCACTTTCAGTAACATTTAGGTTGTATGAATTAGAAATCAGTCTTAAGAATAAGAAAAATACTTCGCCAGGAATAGGAATATATGTATGTTATATTATGTTGAAAAATTTATATCAAAATAGAAAAAGAACACTATTAGATTTTTTTAAATCAAGAACAAATAAAATCAGAAGATATTTCAGATAGTTGGAGAGAGTACTATTCTCCTCCTAAAAAAAAATGAGTAACTTGGACAATATATGGCAAAATAGCTCTTGAAATAAATATAGAGCTGCATAAGAATTTATTATATTATAGAAGAAGTAATTATCAAAAAAATACATTATAAAACTAAATTATGAATTACTTAACTAACTAAATTATCAAAAAATATAAAAAGGATTATTTTTTAGAAATTAATGTATTAGTTTACGGATAAAATTGTCTACAAAACATGACTTATAAGTAAAAACAAAAATTAAAATTTGAGAATGGATTTAGTGTCCGCAGTTATCCAAACAAACAACAAGTTTTAAAGCTAATTATGTTTCCAAATTATTTATTTCCTATGTCCTTTTGTCTTAGATACTTTAAAATTTCTATTAATTGTTGTAAGGATGCGTATATGGTATTTTTTCGAATAAGCTAACGTAGTTTTGTAAGATTTTAGGTTAATGACTAAAATTTTGAAAATTCTCTTGAAAAATAATTTCCAAATCTGTAACATACTGCACAAAATTTTGGCTCGGCATATAGAGCTTGCCAAAAACGTTTGTTTCATTACCACTGTAGGCTTTACCGTAACAAAACAAAGACGAATCGTGTAGTTCATCGTACTCTCTCTCATATGCTTCACAGATTAGACAAACCTGTTTCCTAAGACACTTTTTTATTAAATAACTGCATATATATCTTGTGAAGTTTTTCTGTAATTTATTTGAAGTTTGATATTTTTGGTCATCCAAAGTGTTTTCAGGAACCAAAGCAGTGGTTTCAGGCAGATAATCGTCGGTACATATATCTGTTAAATTTAACAAAATATGACCTGCATCTCTTTCGCAATTTTCTGTACCGGAATGAATCATGTCTAAACAAAAATATCTTTTGAATGCTGCGGTAAATTGTACCGGAGTAGGGTTAACAGAATTGCCACCTTGCTGCCTGATTGAACCAAAAAAGGTTTCTAGCCAATCTTGATTCATCCGCCTTGTTAAAAACTAATCCATTCCATGTGACTGTAGTAGATTCCACAAATGAATCACTCCATTAATGGTTATTTTCCAACCATTAACATATTTTATTCTTAGTGTTACATTTTTAGCTTTAAAATTAATTACCTGTAAATTATTAAACAATCGGAAACACGTATTAAGAAATTCTTGCTAAGCATCGGTTCCTCTATACGGTCTTTGGTACTCAGTTGCTCCTCTTAATGAAGAAGAATTGAGCATATCAAATAAATTATTAATGTTCCTAATAAATCTTTCGGTTGTTGTTGTTTCCTCGACGAATACATTAAATCTAATATACAGATGCAGACCGGCAGCAACAGTGTTAGTAAATATCTGAGAAGCATATTTCACTTTCATATTTTCAAAATTGTTAGGATATATGTGATTTTAATAAATTCCCAAGAAACGATAATATCATCAATAACAAATTTGTTTCTTAGGAAGTTATTACTAAGTGCTTTTAATAAATGAGGTGTATCAAAAGAAAAGACAATTTTATTATTTTCATGATAAAAATATGGTTTATCGGCAGATATATTTAACAAATTTGGAAGTTTAAGATTATTAATACCACTTCGAATTTTACTCATGTTCAACTTCAAAATACTAACAATTATTCACAAAACTAACTCAGTTTAAGCAAAATACGGCACTGTTAACCCGTACGTTTCTACGCGACTAGCAACGGAAGAATGGTTCTCGAGCGACTAAGAAATATGCGCAGTCGCTCTGCGCGTTGACAGATTTTACTTACAATTTTTCGGAGAGTGGTTCTACTGTGGAACCTCATTATACTGTGGTATAAGGTTATAAAGTATTGACAACACTGTACTGTGACTGTCCCATGTTTAGCACCCCACCATCATATTATTGAAATGTGAAGTATTCCCGTATCAATGGCGTACGATTGTGTAATCTATTTAATTAACATGCTTATTTTTTGAACAGTTAAAGGTAAAACATTGTTGCATGTAAAATTTAAATTATTAATAATAAGAAATGTATTTATTTATTTAATATAATTCTAAATATCTGAATGTAATCACGATTACATTTTTCTTATTATAATACCATATTGGCGTCTATGAAAGATCGGACAGCTCCGTAAGGATGTCGTATTTTCAGCTGCTTTGTTAGGGAAAATTCAACTCTAAGGTTGATGTTCTGGAAATTTTACAAACAAGTGACGTCACTTTGTATAAATCGTTACGTGACACATTTTTTACTTTGGAAAAATGGTGTATTAGGGATATATTTGTTTACTAGAAACGTAAAATAAATAAAGAAAAAGACCGTTTAAAATGTTCATATAATTTATTTACACATTTATGAAACTATAATTAGGGCATGTAATAAACTTGATAAAAATTTGTGTTGTCTATGTAAATATATAAATGTACAAAATCTATGTCTCCTTATAAAAATTAACAATAATTTAAATTAAAATTTTAAGTCCAAATACAAGGCTTATTAAAATCATGGAATTTCAAATAAATTGGAACTTCATGAAATTAATAAAAATAGGTGAATTTTCAAAATACTCCAATTTGTAGTTACACTTCTTAATTTTTGGAATGTAAAAATCTCAAGAGTTATGCAAGGCAAAATTAAAATACCGGGAGTAAACCTTGTTTGAAAATTCACCGCGGTCAGTTTACAAGTGATTATTTAGTGCCCAGTTAAAAAAATAAAACTTTTATTAGCTATACATTTATCTAAGATTGAAAATGATCACGACTTGAAAATGTTTTTTATTTACAATAAATAAAAACATCCGTCAAACAATTTTTTGAAAGCTAATCAATACGGCTAGTCAAAATGGAGGATTTGAAAGATAGAATTATAAGTAGAATAGCAGATAATTATGACTATTTCACAGGAAGTTGATGATATGGTTCAGTATTACGTAGAGTTTTAAAACATATAAAGTCTCTCTTATGCCAACAATCTGCATTATGCTACCAAAATTAATATTACTACCGCTTGTTAATAAAACAGATATCAATAATTTTTCTGCCTAATAACAGATCGTAAATATATAAAAAAAACAAAGAGATAAGCCCACTAGTATGATAATAATTGTAAGCATTCGATTTTGGTTCACCAAAGTCCTTCTAATATAAATAAATTATTATTATTAATTAGTGAGAACTTAGTAGTGACACGTTTCAACATACCAAGGCAATACTTAATTGACCGATTGGAGCAGTGAAGTAATATCTCCATACCGTGTTATTCCTCTTCATGCGTAGATTATGAAGTATGACCAATGGAAAATATTTTCAATAATATAGACACAAAACAGTTATAAAGGTTATATGAAGTAATGCCCACTATAGAGTCTTGATTTAACAAAGGCAACTATTTAAATTATACTATAAAAAATACTACCATGTGGGCATTTCCATCAGTGCATTTTAAAGCAAACTACCTTCAGGAAGATATGGCAGCTTACATAGAAGATACCTTAAAAAATTATAGACTAAGGACAAAGCTTAAGTCAGCAGTAGATCACATCAGTGGTCATCAGATCACAAGTGGTATAGATGAAAACTGAGATACAAAATGGCAGAAAAAGTGTACACAATTAGATTTTTGGTCTAATATTGTTTAAAGTATGTTTAGGAGTGATATTACATTTTTAATACGACAGACAAACACATACAATTTAAGCATTTTGCCTTGCAATCTTCAATATATTCCCGTAATAATATCCAGATAATTACAATTTTATTTAAAAGCGAACAAAAACTGCTATGGGAAAATACTTCTAAAAAACATATATACAGTAAAAGTAAAAAATACTCGCCGAAATTTCTGGTCGGAGTAGCTTCAACACACCGAATGCTTTAATTCGAAAAATAATACGAAATTGTTAAGTTTTTAAGCTGCTTGCTCTTATAACGAGTTTATTTGGTCAAAAACAGACCATCTATGACATATTCACAAACTAAAATTTTATACTAGTGTCACCTACTCACCATGATTTAGGATGACCAACTTTCTCCTTTTGTCATACATACGAGCTTTTATATATTACTTTTAAAATATATTCTTTTTGTGTCGAATTTTTGATGTAACCTCCCTTTCCACCAGGTACTTACAAGTGATGAAACTATTTACTTTCTCTTGTTAATGATTTTAATAAGTTTGTTATTTTAAGATTCGTAGCTTCAATTCCATTTCCTTTTAGAGATATTGTAGTTACCGATAATACGGTTTGATTTTTTTGCATATTTGCTGGGGTTTCTTGTTTCTATAAACAAAAACGGACATCCAGATAACGGGAAGACTCTCCTTAAGAATCTGGTCATCATGATTTTTTAAATTACCAAACGGTCTATATTAATCAGAGGCCACATACAATTCTTCTTTTGGTGCTGTACTTACTTTGAGAATAGATCGTTTCTATACATATATGTGTGTTATGTACACATATATACATATACATACATATATATATATATATATATATATATATATATATATATATATATATATATATATATATATATATATATATATATATATATATATATATATATATATATATATATATATATATATATATATATATATATATAAACGGAGGAGCTGCTCTAGACGTATTGACAATGCTTTTTCATTTTGTCTGTCGTTGGGAATCGAACTGTCATCATTCGCACCACATGCAGATACACTCACATACGAGCTACTTAGCCCTACATACAATAAAGTCAATACTTTTTCGTTTTATCTGTAATGGGAATCGAACCAGATGCAAAAACAGCCACCTAAGAGCTACTTGTCCCTACATACAACAAAGTGAAATAATTTAAGTTAAGACAAAATTAAATACTTTGTACTGATTATTATCAATATATTTTTTATTATTTATGTTGCATATTTTTATTATGTTTGTTAATGTTTACTTGTAAAATTTGTAGTAGTTTGACAAATGACAATTCAAAAATGAGACATAGATTGTTCTTTTAAAGTAAAATCTAAAAGTAGCGTAGTAGTACCATACATAAATAAATATACGTAAATAATTCAAACACACTGACATTTGAAAGACTGCAAAAACGAACAGGCCAGGTCAAAACAATATTCAACTAGAATTGTTGTCTTCATTTTATAAAAAGCGAAAATAATCATTTAACTGTTGCTTTAAAAAGTTTTTAATTAATTAGAAAATAATTCTATCTTTCAAACCGTTCTAAACAAATCTAAAGTATTTTTTACTAAAAATGTGCATAAATATAAATATCCCTATAAATACATCGGTAAAATGTTACCCTTAATCACAAAAATATCAAAATCAGGCGACATGCCTATTTTCCCATTTTGAAGTATTACCAAAAATGCTTAAAAACCATAAATATCAGAGTAGGCTTGCTAATGTGCGGACCATTTCTCAGAAGTATGAATAATACTCTTCTCCAAATTTGATAATTGATTTTTTTATAGCCACAAATATGGTATTTATAATATAAAGTTTTGGCAGATATGTGAGGAAATGAAATAATACATTTTGTTGATATTTTTTTTGTTATCACCTTTGAGGACAGTAGAATACACACAATTTATTTTGTACGAGAAACATTGATGTTATTCCCGGTTCAGACTACAGTAGAAGTAAAAACATTTAGTGGTCGTATGAATTAGAATACTAAGTATACTGTAAACATGAACACTAGCAAAACTATTTATCAGAACCGGAAGCTTTAAATTAACACGTCTCAGGATTGGACATATTCTGAAAATAGGTAGAAAAATTGTCAAAATTTATTACATTTTCCGTACCTTTGTTAATAAAATGAAATAACTAACAAAAAAAAAAGGAAATTCATGTATAATACGCTCGCAGTTCAAGGAAGATGATCGAGCAAAAATACAAAAGAGGGAATCTAATCTAATCGTTATGAAATGACGACCAAAAAAGTGGCCTCTGATGGCGGACATATCCGGAAATGCGAATGCGCCAAATTTAAATTTTATGACACTTATGAACAGTAGCTATAAAATATTTTTCAAAATGTGTTTTACAAGAGAAATTTTAATTAAATATTAACGATAATAGTCTAAAATGCGACAGAATTGTTAAAAAACTTCAATATAAATAAGATTTCATGTGACAGTTGGGATAAACACTAACATAACCCAACTAAATTTGATTTAAACAAGAAAAGAGACTCTCTTTCCTTATTTATTGTGGCCTCTCAAGATGGCACCTCTGTCTAACAATATTTTTGCCCCCACTTCCTTTACATTCCCTCTTGTCTTTTTGTTCGATGGATAAGGTACACATGTCCTAAATATTCAAGAATCTTGGTCGTAAGCAGCAAAAAATGTAGAATAAGAAAACGAACGTATATAAGACAATGAACAACTACTGCATAAATTTATTGATACTTTCATAAGAAATACATATAAGATCCTTTGAATGTACCAAGATGAGGTCAAGATATGTATTAGAAACACTTCTTTAGAACGAAAGCGAAATGGTATTTATTCAAAGCTTCATTAATTGACATACTTTAGAACATATTACTACACTGTTAGTCCCAAAACTTCAGCTTTTGTAAAAATCAACAGCAGATCTTTACATTCGTTGTAGTATGGGTAGAACTAATACTACCCATAAAAAATAATTTGAGAACTAATATATTTTTGAAAAGTGGAAGAATGTAACTTTATAACTAGAAAGAGACGTGAGATTTCCACTTGGGTATAAATAATTTGCAGTTTTATCCAATTTTTTTGCTTCCAAAGTCCAACTATAATTTGATTAACGTAGTTAAATTATTTGTAAATGTCATATTAACAAAAAAAGCAAGATTAATGAGTAATCGCTGTCATCCGATAAATATTACAACAAAATTGAACAATACGCAAGAGAAATAATTTGATTATGAATATAAACTACAAGTTCGTATATTGTTGGATTCCGTTATAATGAAAAAAAAAAAAAGATTTATTATGGATATAATCTACAGTTCGTATCTAGTTTGATTCCGTTATAATGAAAAAAATATGATGTAATAATATTATAATTACAATACATGAAACGATTAAAATACTGATTTTTTTTTTCTGAGAAATGGTCATACAAGAGTAAGTATACTCTTATCAGGCATGTCTAAACAGTTTTAAACACACCCCCACCTGAAGTTGCATAGTGGTAAGTTGTTGGGTAGGCTTATGACGATAAGCGGTGTTTGAGTTTTTAAGCAACTCCGGGAAGTGGTCAGAGTATGGTGCATCTTGCTAGCCAGCTGGTGGGTTTTTTCGGTGGATCTGATGATTTGAGTTGATGTCCTCGTGGTGGGTTGCTGGCTTCCTAATACATAAAAATTTTTTTAATAAAACTCCAAATTGCAGTGCTATCAATAATGGGATTCAAGAGCAACTAAATATCCTGTTAGAAATACTTGATCAATGTTTGTATATCATAAATCACAAAATAAATTATACTAGTTTATAAAACAGGTGTATATACCTAAAATCAAGCAACATTCTACTCTTTCATAGAAAGAAAACTATTGACGAAATAGTTATATATATATATATATAATATATATATATATATATATATATATATATATATATATATATATATATAAGGATCACTCAGACGAGTGGTGGGTTCTTATATCGGTCTCTAGGTGGAGAAATAAAAGACAAAGTTGATAGGCTACTTTATCTATTTTGAAGACGTTTCGCTTTCGAGTTTTGAAAGCATCATCAGTTCATCTAAAAAATTTTACAATATGAGAACCACACAATCATGGAAACGATGTTAATTGTTACCTTAAAAAGATATGTAGCAGTCAATGTTATTAACAAATATGTGAATGAAACTAAGTAAATGGACATAGTACGCTGATCTTGTATAAACAGTTAAGCAACTAACAACATATATGAACTTGTACAAAAATTAGCACAGCAATTGACCATGTGGTCCAAAATAAATACAATGTTATTTATGTTAATAAGTGAGAAAGAACCAAGAAAATCATAAATAACCTCCAACTATTTAATGGATATTAAACTTTGATTTTAACTTTAGGTAGCATTATAAGTAATATTAATAAAATTCTACAAAATAGTGAATATGAAGTTACCGATCAAAGCCTTATGGATGTCGCCGTGAAAATGGCGTTAGATGAAACAGGAACGAACTAACCGCAAAAAGACAGCCAACCTTGAGGTCAAAATTACTTTTGACAGATCAACAAGGTGTAAATACCAACCCAGAATTTTGGGCGGTTAATTTAATTTTTTATTTTATAACTGAGTCTGGATGACTACCAGGTTGTAAAGGACACAACAGTGAAAAAAGTTGGTAGTGTAAACACAACTCCCCTCACTAACCGGCCCAAATTTACAAACCGGAGATTTTCACTCAAACTCATAATAATGTAATGACGTTAATCATGTGGCAAGTTAAATAGCCAGGTGGTTAACGATATTAAAATTTCCATACAGCCCAAGGTTCAATATACTTGGAGCTGTGATTTGTAAAGGATGCTATGAATCAATTACAATGTTTGTATTATTTTATATATAATTTAAAACTCTAATCAAAGAATTTAGTGTAATGAAATGCAATGTGGGTTGCATATGTAACAGTAAAATTAAGTAAAGAAATTAAGTTATTTAATTAATATATTTATTTATTTTATTTCTATTTATGTATGTAAAATTATTTTATGAAAAGTGGAAAAAAGTTCAACTAGTACACCTAATATGACATTAATGTAGTGAAAAGATTAAGTAGCCTAATTCTGCAAAATTAAAGCATGATATATCTGGCTCAAGTTACTTATGTCAGTTCTCTTATTCAATGCATTAGGATGTTTTAATATTGAACACATTTCCAAAAACTGTCTTTTCGCTAGATTGCGTTCAGTGGCAAGAATCTTAACTTCATTAAAATCCACATCATGTTTTGTATTTATCGCATGTTGTGCTAGAGCACAAGTGTGTTTCGATAAGTTAATGTCGCTACGATGTGAAGTGAGACGACCTTTCAATGATCTACCAGATTGCCCAATGTAACAAAGATCGCAATTAGCGCATGGAATTTTATAAATTGTGTTCACTTGTTCCAAAGTGGACAAGGGTGTTTTAGTTTTAGAGAACAAATTTCTAACAGTTTTTGCATTCTTAACAGCAATTTTAACAGGTATATTATTTTGTTTATACAATTTAATAAGCTTCTCAGTAACTTGAGGGAAATATGGTAAGGAAGAGTAATGCGTGATAGTATTCTCAAGATCGGTATTATGCAGAACAGTGCTATTTATAGAATTATTAGAGATGTTTATAAGTTGGTCACCATCGGGTATGTCATAAATTGAGGATCCATAACTATGCGAATAAAGGTATTTATTGATGATAGAGGAAGGATATGAATTCTCTATTAGAATATTTCTCAATAACTTAAAGGATTCCCTTCGATTAATTGGATGTGTCAATTTATTTAATCTAAAGCTTAAAGCTTTTATCAGGTTTAGTTTGTATTTCATAGGATGACAGGAATGGTAGTTAAGGAACCTATTAGAGGCCATTGATTTTCTATACCAACTTGTGGTTAGGGTGTTATCTCCCATTCTGATGACACGCATGTCAAGGAAGGGTATACTATTGGTGGTAGTGTCCTCAAGTTCAACAGTGAACTGTAAATGAGGATCAAACTCATTAAAGTGGGATAGGGTACCCTGAACCTTGTCAGGTGGTAGGGCTAATAATAAATCATCCACATACCTTTTAATAAAAGGGATTTGAAAATCCAAAAGACCCAAACGGTCAGAAACCAAATCATCCAATACAAAGTTAACTAGGATGGGAGAGATTGAGGAACCCATAGGTGTACCAAATGTTTGAAGGTAAAATTTGTCATCAAAGACTAAAAAATTAGTGTCAAACACAAGTTGTAACAGTTCTGCAAATATATCCCAAGACACCGGGCAGTTAGGTTTGATAGAATTCCAATGGTTTTTTAAGGAAGTAATTACACTGGACAAAGGTAAGTTAGTGAAAAGAGATACCACATCAAAACTTACTAAAATGTACCCTTGAGGTAGTTGAAAATTGTTAATAAATTCACTAAAGTTGAAAGAATCAACAATGTTGAAATCATTGTTGTAATTATATGATTTAGACAAGATGTCTGTTAGAAATTTAGCTATTTTAATATTAGGTGAGTTAATAGATGACACAATAGGTCTCATGCTCAACGTAGGTTTATGTATTTTTGGTAAACAGTAGAATCTTGGAGCATATCCATCATAATTATGTAAAGACTTAGCTAAAGGTTGATCTATGATCTTAATGTTTTTTAAATGTGTTATAAATTTATTTATTTTATTTGTGAATTTAGAACAAGGATTAGAAGATAGTGGTTGATAGTATCTATCATCATCTAACAGTGATTTACTCAAACTGAAATATTGATCTTTGTCCATAAGGACAGTAGCATTACCTTTGTCACTCGTAAGAACGAGAAGATTAGGGTGGGTTTTTAAAAACGATACCGTCTCCCTGTAAATCTTATCTAACTCTGATAAGGGTTGCCTAGGGCGTTTAGTGAAATTCAACAAGATGTTGTTCGAAGATGACCTAAGAGATAGAAGGTCGGAATTGTCCGCATGAGACAAAATATTCTCAACATCTGCTAAGATTCTACTAATTGAGTAGTCCTTGAACGAAGGTTGAAGGCCAAATTTAGGACCCAAAGATAACAGCTTAAGTATGTCAGGAGGAACCTCAATATTACTTCTGACTGAACCTCCTGACATACTTAAGCTGTTATCTTTGGGTCCTAAATTTGGCCTTCAACCTTCGTTCAAGGACTACTCAATTAGTAGAATCTTCGCAGATGTTGAGAATATTTTGTCTCATGCGGACAATTCCGACCTTCTATCTCTTAGGTCATCTTCGAACAACATCTTGTTGAATTTCACTAAACGCCCTAGGCAACCCTTATCAGAGTTAGATAAGATTTACAGGGAGACGGTATCGTTTTTAAAAACCCACCCTAATCTTCTCGTTCTTACGAGTGACAAAGGTAATGCTACTGTCCTTATGGACAAAGATCAATATTTCAGTTTGAGTAAATCACTGTTAGATGATGATAGATACTATCAACCACTATCTTCTAATCCTTGTTCTAAATTCACAAATAAAATAAATAAATTTATAACACATTTAAAAAACATTAAGATCATAGATCAACCTTTAGCTAAGTCTTTACATAATTATGATGGATATGCTCCAAGATTCTACTGTTTACCAAAAATACATAAACCTACGTTGAGCATGAGACCTATTGTGTCATCTATTAACTCACCTAATATTAAAATAGCTAAATTTCTAACAGACATCTTGTCTAAATCATATAATTACAACAATGATCTCAACATTGTTGATTCTTTCAACTTTAGTGAATTTATTAACAATTTTCAACTACCTCAAGGGTACATTTTAGTAAGTTTTGATGTGGTATCTCTTTTCACTAACTTACCTTTGTCCAGTGTAATTACTTCCTTAAAAAACCATTGGAATTCTATCAAACCTAACTGCCCGGTGTCTTGGGATATATTTGCAGAACTGTTACAACTTGTGTTTGACACTAATTTTTTAGTCTTTGATGACAAATTTTACCTTCAAACATTTGGTACACCTATGGGTTCCTCAATCTCTCCCATCCTAGTTAACTTTGTATTGGATGATTTGGTTTCTGACCGTTTGGGTCTTTTGGATTTTCAAATCCCTTTTATTAAAAGGTATGTGGATGATTTATTATTAGCCCTACCACCTGACAAGGTTCAGGGTACCCTATCCCACTTTAATGAGTTTGATCCTCATTTACAGTTCACTGTTGAACTTGAGGACACTACCACCAATAGTATACCCTTCCTTGACATGCGTGTCATCAGAATGGGAGATAACACCCTAACCACAAGTTGGTATAGAAAATCAATGGCCTCTAATAGGTTCCTTAACTACCATTCCTGTCATCCTATGAAATACAAACTAAACCTGATAAAAGCTTTAAGCTTTAGATTAAATAAATTGACACATCCAATTAATCGAAGGGAATCCTTTAAGTTATTGAGAAATATTCTAATAGAGAATTCATATCCTTCCTCTATCATCAATAAATACCTTTATTCGCATAGTTATGGATCCTCAATTTATGACATACCCGATGGTGACCAACTTATAAACATCTCTAATAATTCTATAAATAGCACTGTTCTGCATAATACCGATCTTGAGAATACTATCACGCATTACTCTTCCTTACCATATTTCCCTCAAGTTACTGAGAAGCTTATTAAATTGTATAAACAAAATAATATACCTGTTAAAATTGCTGTTAAGAATGCAAAAACTGTTAGAAATTTGTTCTCTAAAACTAAAACACCCTTGTCCACTTTGGAACAAGTGAACACAATTTATAAAATTCCATGCGCTAATTGCGATCTTTGTTACATTGGGCAATCTGGTAGATCATTGAAAGGTCGTCTCACTTCACATCGTAGCGACATTAACTTATCGAAACACACTTGTGCTCTAGCACAACATGCGATAAATACAAAACATGATGTGGATTTTAATGAAGTTAAGATTCTTGCCACTGAACGCAATCTAGCGAAAAGACAGTTTTTGGAAATGTGTTCAATATTAAAACATCCTAATGCATTGAATAAGAGAACTGACATAAGTAACTTGAGCCAGATATATCATGCTTTAATTTTGCAGAATTAGGCTACTTAATCTTTTCACTACATTAATGTCATATTAGGTGTACTAGTTGAACTTTTTTCCACTTTTCATAAAATAATTTTACATACATAAATAGAAATAAAATAAATAAATATATTAATTAAATAACTTAATTTCTTTACTTAATTTTACTGTTACATATGCAACCCACATTGCATTTCATTACACTAAATTCTTTGATTAGAGTTTTAAATTATATATAAAATAATACAAACATTGTAATTGATTCATAGCATCCTTTACAAATCACAGCTCCAAGTATATTGAACCTTGGGCTGTATGGAAATTTTAATATCGTTAACCACCTGGCTATTTAACTTGCCACATGATTAACGTCATTACATTATTATGAGTTTGAGTGAAAATCTCCGGTTTGTAAATTTGGGCCGGTTAGTGAGGGGAGTTGTGTTTACACTACCAACTTTTTTCACTGTTGTGTCCTTTACAACCTGGTAGTCATCCAGACTCAGTTATAAAATAAAAAATTAAATTAACCGCCCAAAATTCTGGGTTGGTATTTACACCTTGTTGATCTGTCAAAAGTAATTTTGACCTCAAGGTTGGCTGTCTTTTTGCGGTTAGTTCGTTCCTGTTTCATCTAACGCCATTTTCACGGCGACATCCATAAGGCTTTGATCGGTAACTTCATATTCACTATTTTGTAGAATTTTATTAATATTACTTATAATGCTACCTAAAGTTAAAATCAAAGTTTAATATCCATTAAATAGTTGGAGGTTATTTATGATTTTCTTGGTTCTTTCTCACTTATTAACATAAATAACATTGTATTTATTTTGGACCACATGGTCAATTGCTGTGCTAATTTTTGTACAAGTTCATATATGTTGTTAGTTGCTTAACTGTTTATACAAGATCAGCGTACTATGTCCATTTACTTAGTTTCATTCACATATTTGTTAATAACATTGACTGCTACATATCTTTTTAAGGTAACAATTAACATCGTTTCCATGATTGTGTGGTTCTCATATTGTAAAATTTTTTAGATGAACTGATGATGCTTTCAAAACTCGAAAGCGAAACGTCTTCAAAATAGATAAAGTAGCCTATCAACTTTGTCTTTTATTTCTCCACCTAGAGACCGATATAAGAACCCACCACTCGTCTGAGTGATCCTTATATATATATTGGATTGACGGTCGTACTCCTTTTTCCGATATATATATATATATATATATATATATATATATATATATATATATATATATATATATATATATATATATATATATATATATATTATATGGCTCTATATATTAGGCATTTACTTAATTTTACTTTACTTTCTAATGCAGAGGTCGCCAAACGGTGGATCGCGAGTTACCGGTAGCTCGCGAGGACGTTTTGGGTAGCTCGGGACGAGAAACCCACGATGTATAAATAAAATAGAGTTTTTATTAATAAAAACCTATGGCGTTGTCTAATAAAATTAATCTTAAAACGTTATTACTTTTGTGATGCTTGTGCGTTGTTTGTACCTTACGTCGCGAGACATCAGCGACACGAATCGCCATGACTTCACTTGGCACTTGCACTAGTGTGTGCTTTGTTGCTACTAGTTTGTTTTAAAAAATGGAAAGTTCTAGTCAAAAACTAAAAACTTATCACTTTCGTGAAGTGAAGGACAAGTGTGTGTGTTTGTTATGCAACGCAAATGTTTCGATGGGGAAGAAAGAGAACATTGAACTGTTCACTCGGGGATTGAAAACAATTTTAACTTGCTATTCGAAGAGAATAGTTAAGGCAGTAAAAAGCTCTCAGACTCCCATTTATTCTGTAAAGTTGTACTAAAATATCAATTCTTTTAGCGACATAAAATGTAGAAATAGATAATCTGTCCCGTGTCCCTATCTTACGCTTCTGGTGAGAATGAAAGTTTTTTTTACTACAATTTTAGGTGTTTTAGACTATTTGAACTGTTTCATCGATTTTAAATATTTCAATTAATCATCCTGATTTCAAAAAGGAGCATTATTTTACAGCTATATATTTACGTCAAATCAAAAGGCGGATATTTTGAAGCTCTTTGAAAATATTAATTTTAAAGGTGTTTTCTTAACTTTTACATTTGGATTACAGGTAATCCAAATTTAAACAAAGTCATAAATTTAAGATTAAATAATAGATATAAATTAGGAGATAATGCACCATATATAGTACATATCAGCACCTCAGAAGTAAAGTGTACTAAGTCACAAAAGTGAATTATTGAGAAAATGACGATTGAAGTTGTGAGCTATTTGCCAAAGCGCTAGTGTTGCTAAGTAGTAAAATAAAAAACTTTGTGATTCGGTCAAATATTTCTGCAACGGTCATATTTTTGACACTAAACATAAAAAACATTGAACCTACAATTTTTTTGAAAAAAGTGACTTGGTACATTTTACCTCGATTTTCTTTATTCAAAAATGTGACTTAATACTGAAGTAATAAAGGTGTTTTCAACTATTCCTCTGGGTATTTTTTTTACAAACAGATGTTCATCAATACCTAGCTTCAATATTCTCCAATATTTCTACTCACATACTCTTTAGTATTCCAGGCAATCAAAATTATGAGTAAGTGAAAATAATAGAAGTAAAGAAGGAGTGGTTGACTCATTTTTATTTCGTAACTTATACAAAAATAGAAACATTTTACAGTAGACTTAATCGTCACCAATAGTTTCATTTGATAACTTATTATAACGTGGTAAATTATTATAAAAACTATGGAACACCTTAAGAACCCATTTTCATAAATTCTGCAAATGTTAGTATTTAGTAGAGGGTAGTGGATTCAGTCCTTCACGGATAAGAAGCAAATTAATGTCACCGACGTTTTGGATTTCCCCTGAGTCTATTGAGATCCAGTTCATTAAAGTCACTTTTAAAATCTGTTTGATAAAATAAATAACCAGCTTAGATATTAAAAACTGTTCTCTATTTGTCGATTTCTTACGTGCTAGATAAGGCGACTGTTGAGATGAGTACATACTTTAAAAGCTCTTAAAATCATTCTGGCGATCTGTTGCCAATCCCAAGGTGTCATAATATAAAACTATGGCTGGTTTTTTAATTCGCTTTCTATTCGTGAATGATGCAAATCCACCTCTAGATGTGTATGTCCTCTCAATAAAAATTTATGACTTATACTTTTAAGATTGGGACAAATATGCAGGATATAAAAGAAGCACATAACCATACCGAGGTTGTTATTTTGCGATGGGCAATTATCGGACCAGATTATTAAATCTTGAACAGTAGGTGATATGTTTGAGAACAATATCAATTTGAGCAAGTAGGAGGTCATCTCCTTCCCCTTTCAGAGATTGACTCGTCCCACATACAGCAATATACATTTTTGTTGCTTGCATCGTGAATGGTGCAGTGAATTGTCCACAGTTTTAAACTATAGAAACTCTGTACATTTTTTAATATAGGAATAGGCAAGAACTTTTCAAGATCAACCATTATAACTTGTATTCTAGGAATTGTGAAAGACCTGCCCTTGTCATTTTTTTTAGATTGTATCAGTTAGATGCCTCTACTAAATGTCTACCATATTTATTCTGTAGGCTTTTCCTTTCTTCTAGAGTTGATGAATCATGCAGCTTAATTTGGAAACCGTCTGAAGTATCGCATGTATCCTTAATTGGCGATTTAAAGGTAGAGTTGAACTCTGTATTAAATATTTCATTATAAAGCCATGGCTTGGCTATATTTTCCAATGAAATATTCTGTTCCTTACATTGTTGCGCTTATAGAGTTCATACATTTTGGAAATATTCAAATGTGACCCTATAATTTTTATTGATCTATTTAGGCCAGTAATGCGACTGTACAACAGGAAATTGTAAAATGTGTTCTTTTACACTACGCCTCACATCTTCGTTGATTTTGTTGGGCAGAACCTTTTTTCCTTTTCTATCTTCAGATACACACAAGTTCAACATTCATCGTGGAGTTCGCCAGGGCGACACCATTTCACCAAAACTGTTTACAACATTATTTGAATACATGTGTAAGCGTGCAAACCTAGACGAAAAGGGCATAAACATAAATGGAGAGCAGCTTAGTCACCTCAGGTTCGCGGACGATATAGTCCTGATAACAGACCGCATAGATCATGCCATCGAAATGTGCGAAAGACTCTACCATGCCTCTACACAAGTGGGTTTAAAGATCAATAACTCAAAAATACAAGTGATGACAAACCTTGTTCTGAGTGAGAACATCAACATAGCTGGAACAAGTATAGAACAAACATCAGCATACAAATATCTGGGACACGAAATTCGCTTAAGTAGAGATAACCAGACCAATGAACTAATACGTAGAATAGGGTTGACATGGGCAGCTTATGGAAAGCTAAGAGATGTTTTCCAATCAGCTCTTCCCATCTGCTTGAAGAGAAAAGTCTTCGATCAATGTGTGCTGCCGGTTCTAACCTATGGTGCGGAGACGCTAACACTTACTAAGACGTCCGCAAACAAAATTCGAACAACACAGAGGGCAATGGAACGGTCCATGTTGGGATTAACCCTGAGAGACCGAATACCCAACACAGAATTGCGCCGTAGATCGGGAGTAACCGACGCAATCAAAAGAATATCAACCTTAAAATGGAACTGGGCAGGGCACGTCGCGAGAACGAAGAACGGCAGATGGACAAAACGCATTCTTGAGTGGAGACCCAGACAAGATGCCTTTAGGAATAGAGGACGACCACCATCAAGATGGACGGATGACCTGAAACGGACACATCAAAATTGGATGCAGTCGGCTCAAGACAGAAATTTGTGGGGTGAACTACGGGAGGCCTATGTTCAGCAGTGGACGAGTATGGGCTGAATGATGATGATGATCTTCAGATACCACACCATTAGTTCCTTTCTTCGATAAAACGGTTCTTACGAAGATCTGCGAAAGGTTTAATGTATCCAAGTAAAATAATTCGTGGTTAAAGGTTGGTAAAAGACCTCGGAGGCAGTACGAGTTGTCGATGCTCACACTGCAATAAAACTCTGAGAAACGTCCACTGTTTTCTGACGAAAAAGTTGGAAGTTCTAGGAATAGAACTCAGCTCTGCCAACAAATCCTACTCTCACGTCCTCGAAGGCAATATGCCGCGTAACCACGGGGTGCATGGCGCACAATGGGTGTGCGTTGTGTAGCTGACGAGAGAGGGTGAAAGGCGAGTTTCTGGCGCCTTAAAACTGGAACATATCGGTTATGGGAATAAACCCAGACAGAAAATTCTGGTCCTCCAGGTTGGGGGTTGTGCTATGGACCAGCGATCCATACACGGAAAAATACACTGCTACGAAACGAATACTATTGCCTCGGAATAGGACAGATTATCAGGACAAACGACGTAAGCTACGAATAAAGGACACTCTATTAGGGACATGGAACGTACTAAGTTGGTATCGACCTGGAATTTCCACAAGAGCAATAAAACAGCTGGAAGAACTACAATACGATGTGACTGCAATCCAAGAAGTCAGATGGACTGGGTCTGGGACAATCCAAATGGAGAAGTCAATAGTGCTATGGTCTGGACATGAAACACATCATGAAAGAGGGTGTGGTTTTGTAATAAGCGAAAGGATTAAATCTGCTATACTAGATTTCAAAGCAATTAATGATAGAGTCTGTAGCATAAGAATAAAGGGCAAATGGTTCAATCTATCGATATTCTCAGTGTATGCACCAACCGAAGAAGCAGCAGAGGAAGAGAAGGAAGAATTCTATGACTCCCTAACCCGATTATACACGGAAGCCCCAAAACATGACATCAAAATAATATTAGGGGACTTAAACGCAAAAATAGGCAAAGAAGAACACATAAGGCCGGTAGCTGGAAATCAGAGTCTACATGACATTACCAATGACAATGGTTCAAGGCTGATTGAGTTTGCAGCAGGGTGCAACATGATTATCAAAAGCACCCAATTTGCCAGGAAAAACATATATAAGGTAACATGGAGATCAAATGATGGAAGAACGAGGAACCAAATTGATCACGTATTAATTGATGGGAGGCATTCCAGTAGTATAATAGACGTAAGAACTAGACGGGGACCAGATAGTGATACAGACCATTTCCTAGTAAAGGCCAAGCTCAGAACTAGAATCTCAACACAAACAACAGACAAACAGATGAAGATCGAAAGATGGAATGTGTCTAAATTGGAAGAAGAAGAGGGAAAGAGACAATACCAACTAGAATTGAGAAACAGATTCCAGGTGTTGGAAACGAAAGAAAATGAAAGAGAAAATATAGACCAGAAATGGCACTCCATTAAAACGATCATTACAGAAACAGCAGAGAAGTGTATAGGTCGGAAGAGAAAAGCAAAAAGAAAAAAATGGTTTGATGAAGAATGCGAGGATACCTTAAAAGAAGCAAACAAAAGAAGAATCGACTACCTAGCAAACCCGACGGATGAAAAACGTGAACAATATAATAGAGAGAGAGCCTTAGCCAGAAGAACAGTAAGGAGAAAAAAGAGACAACATTTACAACAACAAATTGAAAAAGTAGAACGTGAACACAGAAGCAAGCAAAATAAAAAAATCTACAAAGAAGTAAGACAACATAAGAAAGGTGCATATATAAGAACACCGAACTTTGTGAGAGACAAAAATGAGCAAATGATTACAACTGAAAATAAAATAATCGAAAGATGGGCTGAATACTTTGAAAGTCTGCTAAATGTCCAGGTAGACGCGGATGGAAATAAAGCAAATTGTGAGTACCAAACGGCCGAGATAGAAGTACCCCCGCCAAGCCTGGAAGAAATTATCACGGCGATAGAAACCCTAAAAAATGACAAATCCCCGGACTAGACAATATTGATGCAGAACTGATTAAAAAAGGAGGGCATGAACTTAGAACTAAAATACACCAATTAATGAAAGAAGCCTGGGAACAAGAAATAATGCCAAAAGAATGGAGTGGCTGTATTATCGTGCCAATACATAAAAAAGGCAGAAAGGATACATGTGGCAACTACAGGGGAATCTCACTAATCGGTACTACATATAAGATATTAGCTTCAGTTGTACTAAAACGATTACTGCCATATACAGAGGAAATTATTGGCGATTACCAATGCGGCTTTAGGCCTGGAAGATCAACAATCGACCAAATATTTACTATCAGACAAATGCTAGAAAAGTATTGGGAATATAATAAAGAAGTACACCAGATCTTCATAGATTTCAAACAAGCATATGATTCCATAGATCGCTTAAAACTGTGGAGTGCAATGATGGAGTTAGGCGTACCAAAGAAGCTGACCATGATTGCGCGAATGTGTGTCAACAATTCCTTTGCACAAATTAGAATAGGAGGCAAAAATTCAAAGGCTTTCGGCATAAGCACCGGGCTCAGACAGGGAGACCCGCTGTCTCCATTACTATTTAACCTAGCATTGGAATACGCAATGCGAAAAATCTATACCAGAGTCAAACCAGACATAACTGCCAGAGGAGCAAAGATTATTCTCGCATTTGCAGATGATGTAGATGCAGTAGCACAGACAACACTGGAAGTTAAGGATATAGTATCGAACTTTGAAGAAGCAACACTAAGCGTAGGCCTGAAAATAAACGAAGAAAAAACTAAATACATGGTCGTATCAAAAAAGGAACGACAGCGAATAAGACAAAACATTACCATAAACGATCATAATTTTGAGGTGGTCAAAGAATTCAAATACCTAGGAGCAACAATTACCAGTGAAAACACAGGAGAACGGGAGGTTGAAATACGAATACTGGCGGGGAATAAATCATTCTTTGCCATTCAACATCTAATGAGGTCAAAGCTTCTCTCAAGGCGTGCCAAAATCCAAATGTACAAAACCATAATACGACCAGCAGTGACATATGGAAGTGAAACATGGACATTGAGAAAGAAAGAAATCAATAAGCTATTAGTATGGGAACGCAAAATCCTGCGAATTATATATGGTCCTTGAAGGGACAGCGTGACAAATGAATGGAGGAGCAGATACAACAATGAAATAGAGACTCTCTTCGGGAAAGGAAACATCGTAAGATACATAAAAGCCAATAGATTAAGATGGGCAGGCCACGTGGTACGGAGTGATGACGACAGACTGATTAGCAATGTATTTTGGGAAAGACCAGATGGTAAAAGATCGACAGGAAGGCCTAGAAAAAGGTGGAAAGACGCTGTCAGGGAAGACCTGGAGAAGATGGAAGTAAGGGCATGGGAAATAATAGCACAGGATCGGAATCAATGGAAGGCAATAGTAAACGCGGCAAAAACTCACGAAGAGTTGTAAAAGCCAATGATGATGATGAAGTAAAATAATTTACAAACGAATACATATGTCTGGTCTTTGGCAAGTGAATATCGTAAAGTTTTGTTCTGTTGATTTTATCTTTCTTCCGTCCTTTCACGTCGTTTATGGATGGGCTCAACTTTTACAGTTGATGTGACAGATTGACGTTTCCGATTAATATCAATTTAAGCAGACCAAAACTCTTAGCCAACTAATAATTTGGATCTTCACCTGAGTCATCAAAGATTTCGTCTAATTTAGCTTCGGAGCAACCATCTGGCCCATCACTTGGGTTTGGTTCTGTTGATATTATATCATATAGTTGCTCAATTGTTGTACTCTTCGGTATGCTATTAAGTATTTTACCACCAATATAGTCTGGTTCGGTATCAAATTGCTTAGAGTTATCAAGTAATGGTTTTTCTAGCGGTATCGTGTTATCTGTATCAAACTTATCTTCAGAATATTTGTTATAAATCACTTAGTACTCATAAACGCGGTAAACGTAATAACAATTGAATACCAAGTCAGACGCGCGACTACAGGCATTCGAGGTAGTAAAGAGAATGAACTGACACAATACTGTTCACTTCTAACATAATCTGTGGGTTAATACTGTTTAACGTCACCTATCTTTGTTATCGATTGGTATTGAACGTAGATCTGTTTAGCAAAGAAAATATGAATATCAACTCATCTGGTACTGAAATCTCATTTTTGATAAAATAGTGACTTGGTAATGTTTACCTCTAAGGTGCTGATATAGAAAATAAAAAGGTAATATCGGCAAATTACACAGGATAGGCACGACCCAATCAATAAACCAAAACGATCAAATAGCATTGATTCTGGTAACGTAGGCAAAGAAATAACGGAAGCGCACAGAAAAATCTTGCAAACACCAAAAGTACAAAGTCGGCCTTGTTATAACAACCGTATTTTCCATAATAAAACAGATACAAAATGATAATTAAAGTAATATAGGAGTAATTATAGTGAACTTTATTTCAACAACTTTAAATCAGATTAATCACAATTTAGATGAAAAAACGTTGGAATTACTGAAAAAAATATTTCACAATTATTGTTAAACCGTGATGGCTAACATATCATTTCTTCAATGGAATGCAAGGTCAATTAAACCAAATAAGGGATATTTAGAAAAAAAATTGTATGACAACAAAATAGATATAGAACTAATATCAGAAACATGGTTAAAGAAAAGTAACTTTATTAACTTTACGGGTTATAATATCTTTAGGAATGATAAGGATGATGGATATGATGGTGTGGCCATACTTTAATTTTTTTTATAATGCCACTTTTCATCCAATCAATGACGTAATGTGTAATAGCATACCGATTAAAATTAAAACTGGTAAAAATATTAACATTTATTGTATTTATGTAAAACCAAATCTCAATATTATGGTAAATGAGTGGAAAAAGTTTTTTAATCTTATGGAGAAATCTTAATTGGTGGTGATTTTAATAGCCACAATTGTTTGGGGTTGTAGTACTATAGACACTATAAGAAAAAATCTGTTGAAAGAAGCTATTGAGGACTGTAACCTCGTACTTTTAAATATTGGCAAAGAAACTTTGCTGCCTAGAATCATTATTATTAATAAATCGGCAATAGACCTTACAATATGCTCAGCAAATATTAGTCATTGTTTCAATTGGGATGTTGTAGACAATACTTAAGGATCAAATCATTTTGCTATTGTTATAAAGTCAAATATTAATGTTAATAAAGCTGAATGTGTAAATACAAAATTCCAATGGAATATAAATAAAGCGGAGTGTCTCTTTTCTCTTCCACCACTGCTAATTTCGTGTAACTTGATAATAATTTAAGTTACAAACAATTGGTAAATAAATTAAACGAATATTGCAAAACATGTATACTGGAGAAAAGAACAGGGACTAATCCACGATTTAGGAAAACTTGGTGGAATGACAATTGTAAAAAAGGTTATTCAAGAACATTAACTTGATGTACGCAAGTTTAAGTTACAGTTCAATATACAAAATTATATTAATTATAATAAATGTGTAGCAGAAACCAAAAAAGTTATATTAAGCGTAACGCATGGAGGAATTTTTGTGAAACTTTAAACAAAAATACACCAATAAAAAATATGTCAAACATTTACAAAATATCTAGTATCAAATATTCAACAAAACTGAAAAAACGCATCCCAAGCAGAACCACACGTTGTGCGAAGAAATGCCCAGTTTAATTTTGATCTGCAAATCTAGAAGAGGAAGAGAAATAATTGTTTTTATAAATTGTTAATATGTAATAATATCCTAGAGTCAATCAAAAATTACACTGAATAATTCACGAGCGAAAAAACTCACAGTTGCCTAAGCCCAGAAGGCATAGGAAAATTCGAAAATAAGCCAAAACGGGTAAATTGGACCAATATTTAAACAAGATCAGTGACAAGATACTGGAAGAAATGAACATTCAATTCTTTTTTCTTTCTATTTGTACCGGGTTTCTCATTATATTTTGGCCCAGGTGACATTTCAAAACGAAACAATTATTAATTTATTATAAACTATGAGTCCTCATACCGAAATGGGTTATACTGCAGATTAAAAAGTAGATATATTCTCAATTTATGTAAAAAATAATAAAAACAAGCAAACGGCAAGAAGAGAACATAGGCTGATTTATCCAGATCGACAGACTCTTTCTGCAAATACATTTTTATATAATTAGCGTCATGTCATAAATGCTTGAACGAAAAAAACGTACCATCGTAGGAAATGATGATGAAGATCTTAATACTTTGCTTTACTTTGAAGGTAAAAATTAAATACTTAAACATTAGATTAAATCCATAATAACATTTTTATTTTAGAAAATTCCGAAACTAGTCTAAACAATGCTACTAATGTAAGAGTAAAGAGTTTTAAAAAAGCACAACTATAAGCCGTACAAAATATTACCGGTACAAAAACTTACCGATGTTCATAAGAGAAAGGGTTTACAGTTCTGTCAAGACATGCTTACAAATTTGAACATCGGTAATCTAATTATTTTTATAACCTAATAACATCCTAATTATTTTTATAACATTTTATGGACAGATGAATCAAATTTTTCAACTTCAGTCATTTTTAATAGAAGAAATAGGTATTCGTGGGAACAGAAAAATAATAGAAAAAGAAAAATTAAGCAAATAAAAAAGCCAGGAAGAAAATCAATAAATGTGTGGTGCGGAATATTTCAAAACAAAATAGTTGGAGCATTGTTTTATGATTATAAATTAACTGGGGAATCATATTTGGACACAGTTATTACAGAAGTGGATGAGTTATTAAATCAAAATTATACACAAAATCAATTAAATAGTATGATATGGCAACAAGATGGAGCATTGCCACATAATGTCGTAGCCGTTCAAGAACATTTTAATAATCAATTTAATGTGTGGATCAGCAAGAGTACCATTACATGGCCACCAAATAGTCCCGACTTAACACCATGTGATAGCTTTTTATGGGGGTTTTTAAAAATAAAAGTGTATTTTGTTTTAAATACATATATTAACAATATCACGGCAAAAGTTCGAGTGGAAATTGAAAATTTAAATGGTCATAATAACACAATATCTGACGCATTAGAAAATTTGAGACGAAGACATTACTTGTGAATTAATAACAATGGAGGCCGCTTTCAGCATCTATTGTAATCTTAAATGTACCTAGTATTGCATCTTAAATGTAGTATTGTAAGTCATTAATTTTGTTGACTTTCTAAATATATTTTTTTCTTACCTTAGTATAGTATAGTAGTACCACACGCCATTATAGAACAAAACTAATGCTACACTATATTAAATATTTCTAATCAGGAAATGCAGGGCTACTCAAAACTATAAAAAAAAATACAGGGTGTCCCATTTGAAATATTGAAGATGCATTTTACTGGTCACTCCCTGTATATAAAATTTGGTCTGTTGCTATACTGTTGGTCGGTACATATACAAAAATACAATTTTTATTTGAAACTTTTTTTGTATTCCCGAAATTAAGGAAAATAAGTGGGGGTCAAAATATAATGAGAAACCCTGTACATTCCGTTATTTTAGCGTTTTAACGGTCTCCATCCTAGGGATCAATGAATGTGCATAACAGAGCCGCAGATCCATATTGGATTTATTCTGCTGCGTTTGAAATACACTGGAAAATTCTTACCAGTGAAAAGAAATAAGGCAATCAAAAAGACCCTCAAGAAACCACAATCAGAAAATATTTATTGATCTCTTAGTGTTAACCAGAACATAGTTTCGTGTTAAATGCATAGAAACCGCAATATTCACAGAGAGTATTTTTGTTTAAAATTATCGATTAACTTTAAAATAAATGCAATGACAAACGCTAAAACTAAATGAATCTTTTAAAAATGAAAAATTATTCCAGCGCACTGTGTTACACCTAATTAATATAAATATTTTCAATTAATAGAAGAAAATCATGCAAAATCAAAAAAAAGTTGTTAGATTGTAAGCAAGAAAATAAAATTGTTAAAAACAAAAAGCAAAGAAAAATAAAAGCAATATTTGTTAGAGTGTTAGCATGCCTACAGAAAAAATACTATTTACCTTCTGCCAATATAGAGGTGAGCAAGAAAATATAAAAGTACATTAGAACGCTTGTAATAGTTTTACCTACATAAATTATCAAAAATAATTCAAAATGTGAATAGACATTATTAACATAATGTGTAGATAATGTGTGACAACATATTTTAGCAATATCATTAAAGAAAATATCATTTTTAAATTGTATTTCATTGGATTTGTAGCGAAATTAGTTTTAGTCTAATGACACCTCTTAGGGAGAGCGCCCACCAAACTGGTATGACAAGTAGCAAGTAGCGCGCGTCTAGCATGTTACTTAAAATGTAACTAATGAAAACGAATGATTCAGCGCACACCAAAATGACCGTGAAGTCATTCATTCTGATCATTCGTTTGCATTGATTACATTTTAAGTAACATGCTATAATAGACGCGTGCTACTTGCTACTTGCCATACCAGTTTGGTGGGCGCTCTCACTTAAATGTAACTAGTGGTGCCCAAATGCAAGACCAAGACGAGACTTAGACAGTCTTGGTCTTGCGCCAATACACCTGGTCTTGGTATTGCAACAAGAGTCTTGCAAGTCTTGTAGTTACCCATTACCCTATTGCTATTTATTAAACGTTACTTTAGATCTGAGAACAACGTCACAAAGCAAGTACATTGTAAGCTTGAATTAACATAGCCATAATAAAACAACCAAATTAATAAATGTCTAAACAACTGACACCGGGTAGGATTTGAAGCAACGATCTAAGCGATCTGTGCTTATGCTTTAACTAACTCAGTTATCTGTAATGGCCCACGTAAGTCAATCTGTTTCTTAATAAACGTTTGCATTTAATAGGCTTCCATGTGCTAATACATAGTTAAAACACAAAAAAAAAAACAAATTAATGACATAAAGTTGACTGTATTTTAAAAAACATTATCTGACTAGAAAGGGATTGATGGACTATATATGAAATGGAAATCTTAAAAAAGATTGGCATGTGGCAAAAAATCCACATACATGTATCAAAGTGTACATATTCGTTAGGAGATAGATAACAAACTATAATCCACTTATTAAAGCAACATAAATGTTGTTAACAATCTTAGTTCTATTTTATAGATAATCAAACTTAATACAGAGATATCTACACTTAATAAATACATTAATTAACCAAAATAAAGTAGTACAGCTATACAATATATATATATATATATATATATATATATATATATATATATTATATATATATATATATATATATATATATATATATATATATATATATGTCTGTGTGTGTATAGGTGCATAATATATGTAATGGGTAATAAGGTAATAATTATATTTTTTTACATGCCCACTTTTTCCACCGGTTATTAAAAAGTTTGTGGTATCTCCACCGAATTTTTGGTTTTTCAGGAAGAAATATTTGTAATTCTAAACCTTTCTAGGTCGGCACAATTTACACAAAGCAATTTGGGATGAATGAATAATTTCCAAAAATTCCTCAAATTTGTTTTTAGGTCTTTTAGATCTATAAATCCAACATTCACTACTTTGAATATAACTATTTGAATCTTTGTTCCTTATGTCAAATTGTAAACTTGTCACTCCGGGAACAACAAGGATTAGATGAAAAACAATTATTATTACATTAGACTCAAAAGAAAGCTCAATTGGGAATGAAGTTTAGCGATGTCGAAAGAGTAACTACTACTAGTTACTTTATGTCCGTTACTATCCAATACCCTAAGTAACAAACCGAGAATTATATATCGTTACTTCGTTATTCTAAATATTTCGGTATTTTGTTAACACGGTAGACGACATTATCTGTTATTAATATGTCTCGTTACTTTTGAATATTAGCCGGGCTCTTTCATAGCACAAACAATGTTAGGCCGAAAGATTTGTTTATTTAGATTCCTCCTAACTAAATTATAATGGGAAAAAATTGAATTATGAAGTGGGGATCCGTAGCAACAAGTGTTATATTTTTTATTAGCTAAGGTGACATATTTTTAAAATAATTTCGATAAGATATTACTGTCGGCGTCACAATGCAAGTACATTATTTTATGATTAGAGGGCAGCTATTCTCAAAATCTGGACAATTAATTTCATAGCGAAGAAGTCATCTGCTGGAAAAGAATGTACTTTATGTATTTTATTTTTACATTGTAATTATGACCTCTGAGTACGTATCAAACGTGATTTTTTAATGAATATTTTGATTCGGTATATATGTTTATGGTATTGTTCGTAATGCACATAAATCCAGTTTTCCAAATTTTTGTTACATATTTTTTGCGTCTCATACAGTCTCTAAGTATATACCCGAACTACTATACTCGCTAAAACGACACTCAGTTATAACTGCAAGACGCATGAGTCTAGCAGGTTTAGTCTTGTTCTTGCTTAAATCTTGCCGGTCAGTCTTGGTCTTGCTAAAATTAGGCGGTCTTGGTCTTGCGAAAACGCAAGAACGAGACCAAGACCGATTTTGGGCAACACTATATGTAACGATATCAGTTGTATGTTGACAAATACGTTCGCATATACCTACAGAAAATGTCATTTAATAGGAAGAAGAGGGAAAAAAATCAGTCGTTATTCAATATCATCCCCAACTTTGTCTTAACAGTTAAAAGTAAAATGTATTTCTGAATCAGTTCATTCTCCAACTGTTCTCGTCAACAGCTAGTGCCATTTCTTACATTCACTCACTAATACGTTCATTGTTGTTTTAACAGAATTTTCAGTTCATACAGTAGTAAAACTCCTTTCCTATTCCCACCTAATAACTACGTAGATATGTTGTTGATTTATGATGAATGTAGGAAACATGCTCAAGCCTTATACAGGGAACGCTTATCCGAAAGAAGAACACCGTCTTATGTAACTTTTGCTGTGGCTGAGGAGAAGATGCGACAAGGTTTATTTCCGAAATGTAAACATAGAAATCATGTCAAACCAACACAGACCGAACAAAACTTGGTGAATATTTTAGCATATGTAACGATTATATCTATATGTGTCCATAAGGTCCATTGCTGGAGTGTCTTCGACTACAGTATAAAGGATTTAAAAACCACCATTACCATCCATTTAAACTGTGTTTGGTTCATGATTTGCCACACACAGATTTGGATCGAAGACTAACCTGCATCGCCTCAATGCAACTGATGATACAAGACATTCATGACTTGTTAACTAGAATTTTGTGAAGTGATGAAGCTAGTCTCCATACGTAAAAGAGGAGTTATGGTATGACATACCGCCACATTTCCAAACAGATGGATTGGAACTAACGGACCCTATCGATTGCCTCCAAGATCGCTTGTCTTATCACCCTTAGATTTTTTTGTATGGGGGTTATTTAAATGGAATCGTTTATCATGAAGAACATACATACGTAGACGATTTAAAAACTAAATTAGACAAGCGTGTACCCTAATTAAAAAATGATTGATAACAGTTCTATGAAGAATTTTAAATTATAGTATGATTTATCAGTTGTAAACATAAATTTGTAATGTTCCGTTTAATTATTTATTTTGGTTTCCAAAAGAGTGAATATGCAATGTCACTTGGGCTCACGATGTATACCTTATTGGTCACGTTTAAAAAAAAATTCGTACCCAAACATATTTTAAATTCACAGCACATCAATCACTGTGCCAATCTTATCTCTTGTTATAAATAATGTATATTATGTTGATATATTACGTATTTAAATTATCCTTATTTCATTTTGAATTATTTTTGCACTATTTTAAAGATGAAAAGGTGTTTTTAGCTAGAGAGCAAATATGTATCGAATAAATTATTTTTACCTTTTCATCTTCACAGTTTAAAATATTGTAAAGCACAAAAACTTACCAGCTTTTTTTCCATTTTAGTTTTTATATCCCTAGCTAATGTGAAAAACGCTTCTTCTACTCGAATACTCGCTTTTGCACTCGTTTCAATAAATTTAATACCATATTCTACGGCAAGCTGTTCTCCTTTCTCCTTTGATACTTGCCTTTTGTCTTTTAATTCACATTTGTTACCTAATAACATTTTTTCCACATCTGCCGATGCATTTTCTTCGATGTTTCTAATCCAGTTTTTGATATTTTCGAAACTTTTTTCATTCGTTATATCATAGACCAACATAATACCCATAGCCCCACGGTAGTAAGCGGTTGTGATGGTTCGAAATCTTTCTTGGCCTGCCGTATCCCTAAAATTGTTGGAATTAAATTTTTTGCTTATAACATTCATATTATACAATGGTACAATAATAAATAAATAAATGGTACATAAAAAATGTGAATTATATTGGAGAAATTGGAAAACTAATAAAAGAAAAATCACTATCTTGAAGTATATTCTATACAATTTTTAATAACATCCGTTTGTTTTAACTACTTCAACCAATAAAACACTAAGTAAACAATTTTGTTCTAGTCCATCGAAATCCATTCGTTGGAATGCATATATTTAATTATTAATTGCAACTTTAAATAATACGGTGTGCGTATGTCAGCGATTTTATGTCGTTCTCTGACTACATAATGATAATAAGGCTCTATAGTAGTTATTCTGACTTTACAGTTAAACGTTAATTGAAAATGGAAATTCCTAAATTAAGCCAAGGGAATATCTTGGACATCCGTGCAACAAATTGTTTAAAGTGTTAAAAGTTTAACCGATAAAGCAAGTGCTATAACGGGAGTAAGTATTAGTACTATTTCTAAAATACGCAAAGAAGCTGCGGAAGGAGGACTAAGGCCCATAAAAAAACAAGAAGACGTACCAAAAGTAGAGTGAACAGCAGCTAGCTCACTTACGATGCAGCAGTTCATAAGTGGCTTCGTGCCATCGTGCATAGTTTTTTCTTTAAAAATTTATTGCCGCCATTGAACAGAGTTTTTGCACAGTTTAAAAGAGACAAAGATTTAGCAAACATGTCACGCACAATAATGTGGAGAATACTCCATGAAATGAATTTGGATTTTTGCAAACGAGGAGTAAAGTCAAGCATGATTGAACGGCTCGATATTCTAAAATGGAGGCATCAGTATTTGCGTGAGATTTAAGAAAACTTCATTCTTAAGAATACACCGTCGTTTATTTGGACGAAACTTCGGTGAATGGTGGACTCTCAGTGACTTCAACCAAGGATGAGTTTTTTAAGGGGTTGTCAACAGGCCTAAAACAGCCGACACAACGAGACCCCCGATTTGTTATAGCGGTTATATACGGGTAGAGAATTGGACTTTGTAGAAGGTGCTGCTTTTTGCTTTTTAGCTAAAAAACCCAGCGGAATATCAGGATGGTCCTATATGTGAACAATGGTTTAAGAACAAGCTGCTTCCTAATCTTCCAGGGAAAACTGTTGTGGTGATGGACAACGCTTCGTACCATTCGAGGAGAGAAGAAGTGATTCCGACACAAGCCTTCAATAAAGATCAAATGAAGCCATAGTTGCTGGAAAAAGATATCTTTTTTGAAGATTATAAAATCGACCAGATGTACAAAGAGAAAAATGTTGCCATTCTGAGACTACCTCCATATCACTGTGAGTTAAATCCAATTGAAATGGTATGGAGTCAAGTCAAAAGACATATTGCTTTACACAATACAGAGTTTAAGACCGCCGCTATGGAACAATTAATAAGAAATGCGTTTGGTGTAATAATAGTGGAAAACTCGAAAAACTATTGTTAACTTGCTATTAAGGAAGTGCAAAAAGTTTGGGTTATTAACGGGTTGATGAACGATATTGATTCTGTGGTATTAAATGTGACGGTTGAGAGTGACAGTAATGAAAGTGATAGCGCTGATAGAGAAGATGAGGATGATGTTAATATGCAGTGAGTAAATTATGTGATAGTGTGCAAATCGTCGGACACAAAATGCCAAATCCGAAGTCTGTAAATAATAGTCCGGCAAAAGTGAAAATTAGGTAATAGTGCGAAAAAGTATCGGATGGTGCAATATTGAGTTAAACAAAGTTCTTAAAAATGCCTCATCCTCCAGATGGTAAACGATACAAAACTGGACAGAAACTAATATACAACATAGACTTTCCACACAATTTTTTAAATGCCCTCCCAAAAATGCCTTTACACTATGCTAGAAAATGCTCCTCCAAATTGTATTTGGAACCTACGTTCCATACGATCATGGATGTCTATAAAGTCTACCTTAGTAAGTGTGAACAAGAAACAGTTGGATGTGTACGCAGGAAACCTTTAGTGCAATGATTGTCAAGAAAAATATTTCAATTTTACACACGAAAAAGAATCCATGTAATACTTGTGCAAGCTACAGAAGTGGAATTATTATGGAGAATATTTGGCTGGATCATATTAACAAAAAGGATACAGCTAGAGCTGCAAAAGACAAAGATAAAAACAAAACAGCACTTGGCAATCAAATCACCCTGAAACTCGATGTTCAGGCTGTAAAACTTGCACCATTCATCCAGGCAAATGCTTTTTATTACAACAAAATTGTGCTGCAATAACATCACAGTATATAACGTAGCTACAAAACACGCTACTTGTTACTGGTTTTCTGAGGGCCAGAACAATCAACTGGTAGCCTCTATATTCACTTCTTAGACTATCTTGCCAAATACTGTTTCACTGATGATAGAAAACCGATATATTCGGACGGATGTACGGTGCAAAATAGAAATTGTGTTATGTCCAACGCTTTGATAAACACAGTGCACTCCTGTATTGAACGAAAATTAAAAAACCAGAAAATTAAGCTTCCAGGCGACTACATTGGTATTACTAGAGAAGCCAGAAAAAACCCATGACCGTATGAATCAATAAACTGTAAGTTCAGTTTTTTTTTTTTAATTATACAAACCCTCTGACATATTCACCGATACGACCAGGTAGAGTTATGGATATCAGGGTTATCAATTATAATCCACGGGGCGTTATCAAGGTAAAACTGGACCATTCTAGCTCAAAACTCATTGAATTTCCAACAAGGTCTAAAAAGTATCCTCCGATTGAAAATTATCCTCCGCTATACACGCAAACGTGAAAAATTAAAATACAATTATAAGTTGTAATATGTCCTATGTATCACAAACTTTTATTTCAATTTATCCTAACTTTTAAGAAATAAAATTAACGTGTTTTTTTGCACCTCGTCCATTAACTATATCTATAAAATAATTTTTTCGCTCTTCTGAAAAGTAGCGATTTTTTTGATAGGACATATTGATCCTTCACCATCGATATAGATCTAATATCTTTTTCTTCAATACTAGTATCTATTAGGTTGTTTTTAGATTATCTTTTTACATATTTAACATTTTACGGGAAAATATTTTAGATTGTTTTCCCACTTATAACAACTCTCATATTTGATTACCGTCAAATATCGAATAACATTTTATTAAAAACAAGAAAAATTCCCGTAACTTTCATTATTCAAAAATAATTATTTTACAGACACTTATCCTTTATCGTTATAGACAGGCTTCCTCTGATTATTTATTATATTATCGTGTGTAAATTACCATTTAGACGAAATCAGTTAGTAGTGACTAAATAATTTAAAGACAGAAACATTTTTAAAACGTACCTGCTCAGGTCAAAATTTTGTTCCCGAATGTAATATTTTTTACGTCCAAAATAAATTTACATGGAATGCGGAAGCCGGATAAGAGTCTGTTGTGCTTTTAGTAAAGTAGTTGCAGAAATGTACTAAGATTTTCTTAATATTCATTCTTCAACAATTTAACTGGATAATTATAATTGCTCTATATATTTTTAATTTAAAAGAACTATCAAAAGGAATACCTTGTATTCCTACTATAACAATAATGCCAATGATAATTTTTTATTATGGATATTTTGGACTTCTTTGTCGATTTCTGTTATCTCTTGAACCAACAATACGCACGTAATATGGTTCGAAATCATAATGCTTCAATAGTTCAGCCAAACAGAAATACTCTTAATCACTGGGTTATCTGATTGTGAATTAGTAATAAATGTATACAACAACACCATGGTATAGATCAATACACGGTGGCCCTTATTAAAAACCTACATTGGGATCAAATGGTGTCGATTAAAATAGGCAATCGTATGACACCAGAAATGTCAATAAAAAGAAGAGTTCGCCAGGGCTGTATAATTTCTCCATTATTGTTTAATATATATTCCGAAAAGATATTCCAAAATGCCCTCAAAATATTGAAGAAGGAATAAAAATCAACGGAGAATATGTAAACAACTAAGCTATGCAGACGACATCGTCATTCTTGCGGGCAGTGCTGAGGGTTTGCAACGACTTTTGAATTCCATAACCAGAGAGGGAGATAGCTTGGGGTTGATTATAAACACAAATAAAACAAAAGTAATGGCCATTACACGTGCACCAAATGCCGACATTAATATTCGTATCTACTACAAACAGATAGAACTCGTACACAAATTCCAGTATCTTGGTTGCTGGGTAACAAACAATCTTGACTACGAAGTTGAAATACTTGCTCGTATAGAGTATGCTAGGTCCGCTTTTCAAGAAATGAAAAAAATTATAATAAACTTATAAACATTCATTTATTCCATATTGCTATCGGAGTGGAAACATGGACTCTCGGAATCACAAGTATGAGACGTGTAGAAGCCTTTGAGACGTGGGTTTTTACAAGGATGCTGAAGATCTCTTGGACAGAGCCCGTGACCAACAAGGAGATGCTGAGAAGAATGGGGACTGAGAGAAAACTCCTAAATATTGAAACCAGAAAAACGAGTTATCTAGGACATATTTACAGAGGAAAAAAATACACCTTCCAACGACTGATAATGGAAGGGAAAGTGGGAGGAAGAAGAGGTCCAGGAAGAAGAAAATGCTCCTGGCTGAAAAATATAAGAAACTGGACAGGCTGGACACACATTCGATACTAAGAACAGCTCAAGATAGAGAGCAATTTGCTGTAGTTATAACCAACCTTCGGATTCGGCAACGCTGCGGTCAAGCGTATGAAGTGCAATTGGCTTGCTCCTGCATTAAACCCGAAAATCGAGAGGAGCAGAGTGAAATAATTTTGCCAAAGTATCAATAAGTGTGTGTAAAGTTACAACGCATATCGCAGTCTGAATAAACCGACAGTAAGTGGCTAATTACTCACAATAATAAGCAAAATCAGTTGTTCCGATACGAACAGTTTCTGTTGTTTAATTTAGCGATAAGCGCAAAGGAACTTAAGCCGAATTTATAAATGGACATAAACATAATTTTAGTCTTTACCCATAATCTTATTATATAAGCATAATGTTGAAAGTTAATAAATAAATGTACCCATTTAAAAGCATTCATAATACATAAAACATAAATTTAGTCCTTAAAACGTGACCTTCAAAGTTGGTAACTTTCAACATTTATGAATTAAGTATTAAACATTATGGAATTGTTAGAATATGCGCATGTGTAATCCAACGTAAAAAATTAAAGAACTGTTCCTCATCCCATTCCTTATTACGTTTTGTATTTATGGGTCTTACACTATACCTTCTTACTCTTCTTTGCTTGTTAAGAACTCTGGCAGATATAGTCGCTACAATTGTTAAATAAAGTGGGACTGCTGCCATGGCCAAAGCAACTTTTCTATTAATCTTCATATTTATTTAAAATTATTTCACTTTTCTATGAATCTAAAGACCAGAAAAAATTCTTCAAGATCTATAAAAATTTTGTTAGGTTTGTATTTTCTGAAGTAGTTTTTAAATATTATGGTTAGGTATTATGTCTAGTTATAAACCAATCTTAAATCTTGTGAATTATGATTGTGGTTAAAGTTATGTTTAGACTTATGATTATGTACTATGTCCGTTTATAAACCTGGCTTAATTCGACCTCGGGATTCTGATCGGTAGAAAAGTGGTGTTACCGTAATGCAAAAATAGTAAAGAATTTAAAGAGAACAGAAGTATACAATTTATTGTGAAGAAAACTGCAGCTTAATAGAAGACCGATCGATAAAAGCAAGACTTACGATGGGTTGACCGTGGTCTACTTTTTACGCGATTGGGTGGTTGAACTGAGCAACCGATGACAACACGAGCACAATAGAAAGCAATGAGTAGTGAAGATGAGTACACCACGGAGGAGGACAAAAGAAGGAAAGGCTCAAACATTTGAATGAAGATAACTCAGGTAGTTGAAGATAATTGAGATAATTGAACAAACAAATGAAGATAACCCAGGAAAAATAATGGATATGATTCAAGGCTTGCAACGATTTATGGAAGCAGAAACGAAGGAAATAAAACAAGAACAAAAGAAGCGTCTAACAGAATTCAAGATCTGAAAAAGGAAAATACGCAAATCAGGAAAGAGAATCAAGAGATCAAGAAAGATCTTAAACAAGCAATGGACAGAATTGAAAGACTTGAGAACAAGAAAAGAAGAAATAATGTAGTAATTCAGGGACTACCAATATAAACAGTGAAGAGCAATATGCAAAGATTTATAAGTACGCACCTGAACATTGAGATTGAAATAGAAAGAGCAATTAAAATAGGAGAAAAGTCCTGTTTACTAGAACTAAAAGATAGTAACCAGAAATACATACTTATGAACAATAAAGCCTAACTAAGAAATATTAGAGAATACAAAGTATATATAAATGATGATACGAGCGAACAGCAGAGAATTATTCAAAAAGAAATTAGAGCTAAAGCTAAGGAAGAAAAGAGTAAAGGGAGTACAGTCCAAATGGGGTTTCAAAAACTTATTATAAATGGAGAAGTATGGACGTGGAACAGGGAGATGAAGGCTCTCAACAAATCCAGGAAAAATAGCAGACCATCAGCCAAATAGAACTGATCAACCTGGAATAACAAACAAGGCGAGAATAAGGTTTAACGATATAAATGAATTGGAAAAAAAAAAGAAAACTGTAAGAAAGAAAATTTAATACAAGATCAAGGTGCAAATAGACTACAAACGTACATAAAAATGGCTACGTAGAACGTCAGAAGCCTTAATGGAAAAGAGAAAGAATTAATAGATGAATTTGACAAAGTACAATTAGATTTTTTGGCGATCACGGAAACTGAAAAGAAAGGTCAAGGAATGGATGAATTGGATAAAGAACATGTATTTTTATAGAGCGGAGTCAGTACCGATAGTAGAGCGGCAGAAGGTGTTGGATGCCTAATAAGAGCAAGTTATATGCCATATGTTAAAAATTGGAAATTTACATCACAAAGAAATTTAAAGATAGAGATAACACTAGATAATTCAGAAATAACAACTATATTAGTCACATATGGCCCTAATGATGACGAACCATTGAAAGTTAAAGAAGAATATTGGGAAGAGTTCAATGATGCTATAGAAAGTGTGAAAGGTAGATTAATCATTCTAGGCGATATGAATAGCAGAGTTGGTAAAAGAGACGATGATAACATAGATATTTTGGGTATACAGGGGGAAGATACAAGAAACGATAATGGAAGAAGGATGATAGACGTTTGCATGGAGAATAATTTGATTATAACCAACACATTTTTTGAACACAAGGATATACACAAGTTCACGAGAGAAGTCAGGAGCAGAAATGAATAATCAATTCTAGATTACGTTCTAATTAATAGAGAATTTAGGAAAGAGGTTACTGATGCCAGAGTTAAAAGAGGCCCAGAAATCTATAGTGATCACTATCTGGTAGTGGCAAAGATAAGATTACCCCAAAAAACACCTAAAACCACTAAACAAAGAACGAAAAATAATAAAGTGAACGAGAATATCCAAAACTATAAACTAAATGACCAAAAAGTCGCGGCCATGTTCAAAAATAAAATAGAAGAAAAACTAGCCAAATTATCTAATGCACATAGTACTGACAACTTACAGGAAACTTGGAAACAATTTAAAGAAACAATCGTGACAGCAAAAGAAACCATGTAAACAGAAATAAGAAGCAAACACGATGGTCGGACGATGAATTAAAAGCCCAAATAAAATATAAAAAACAGAAATGGAAAATATATTTAAACAAGAAAACAGAAAATAGTTACGAAGAATATAAACGACAAAGAAAGGTGGTGAAAGAAATGGTGCTCAAGAAGAAGAAGGAAGCCTGGGATGAGTTTGGAATGAAGATGTAGGTAGATAGCCGGGGTAACTAAAAATTGTTTTACAAGGCACTAAAGATGCTAAGAAAAAGTAAAGAAACAACGATAAAGAAGGTGAAACGTAAAGACGGCACGCTGATTATCAGACCAAATGAGATTATGGAAAGATGGAGAAAATACTTCAGCAAACTCCTAACACCAAGACAGCCGAAAGAGGAAACTGTAATGATAGAAGTAGAAAGAGAACATGGACAAGAAAATTAATAATACAAAGATAGGTAAATCGGCTGGTCATGACAAAATCACTGCTGAAATGTTTAAGACAATGGGACCGAAAGGAGTTAAATTTTTAACCAAAATTATGAACATGGCTTGGAACCGATGTACAGTTCCCGAAGATTATAGATATATAGTTCCCGAAGAAAATTATAGAGGAATTAATCTACTCAGTACCGTCTCCAATATATATGGAAGCATCCTAGAAAAGAAGTTAAGACACATCGTTGAAACACATCGGGATGAAGTACAAAGTGGGTTTAGGAAGGGACACAGTACGCAAGACCATATATTTACGTTGAAACAAATAATTGAGAAAGCTAGAATAAAGAACACAGAAACATATATGGCTTTTCTAGATATTGAGAAAGCATTTGACAGAGTGCCCAGGAAGCAGTTTTGGAAAAGTCTGCAAAATAGAAATATTGACCATCAACTAACAGGTGCTATCAAAAGTTTGCATCAAAATACCAAGAGTTATGTACGTAAGAATAACTTGAAATGTTAGAAATGTTTGCAATAAACGAGGGTCTAAGACAAGGAGGTGTTATGAGCTTCACACTGTTCGTATTGATTATTGAAGACATAATTAAGGAAACAAAAGTAAGTATACATAAAGTACATATCGAATATAATAAACTACGATCGGTCGGTATAGCTGAGTGTGCTTTCGAAAGGGACGCAACGAAAGGGACTTCCGGAAAAATATAGATAGCTGGAATAATGAGCTGGCAATTAGAAACATGAAGATTAATGTTAAAAAAACCAAGGTGATGCTAATAGCGAAAACTAACCGAAATGTTACGAGAAAGTAACCAACAACTTATAGAACAAATAGATGCATTCAAATACCTAGGGGTTACAATAGACAGAGAAGGTACCATGCAGAACGTAATAACAGATAGAATAAGTAGTGCTTCAAAAGTGTACCATAATCTTAGTAGAACATTCATAGGTAAACCGGAAATCAGCAGAAGAACCAAAATGACAGTTTATAAGACAGTATTCCGACCTATCTTGATATATGGAAGCGAGAGCTGAATTTTAACAAAGCAATTAAAAAGCAAGATACAAGCCATTGATATGAAATATCTAAGACGAGTCAAAGGAATAACACGACGAGACAAAATAAGAAACGAAGTTGTTAGAGAAGAACTGGGCACAGAATCTGTACTACGTGCTATTGAAACACAACAGATAAGATGGTTTGGTCATCTGTGCCGAATGAGCGACAACCGACCCGTTAAACAAGTCTGGAAGGTTAAAGTGAAAAAGTTTAAAACCAGAGGCAGACCACGGAAAACCTGGGATGACGAAGTAGGGCAGATTTTGAAAATTAGGGGAATGGAATGGTCAGAAGCTCAAAATATGGCAAAAAACAAGAAAGAATGGGCAAAGTTCGTGCACAGAATAGCATAAAAAACAAGAATTCTGTATTTTCATTGGATTTGAGATGTAATGTATATCTGTAACCTGTATTTTTATGTACCTCACACCTTAGGGTAGAGAGGTGTTCGATTATATATATATATATATATATATATATATATATATATATACTTCTAGCGGTTAATATGGGCTCCGTACTAAAACGGTATTATACTAACTCCAGGAGAATATACGCCGTGTATATTATTATCTGAGTAGCGCTTTATGTAGACTCCGACTAATACGTCGGATCAAGTGGACTCCGTAATAGGATCAAACATTTTTGGGATCCGTATATAACTTTTCCCGTACACTTCTTAACTCCTGCGATGTTGCCAATAATTGTATTAGTAGTAGATTTTTAAATTTTATAGGTGGTACATTTTGGAACCTATTAATATGAACATCGAGTAGCGTAATCGTCTAACAGTTTAAGAAACTCTTCTGTAAGATCTTTATAATTTTTCAATTACTGCAGTTTATGGCGTGTAATATTTATTTCATGAAGTAGTTAAAATTAGACTATAATAATTTATAAATTAATCTTTAATATTATAATTTTTTGCTGTCTAATTTCAATATGTTGATTTTTAATTAACAAAATATTTGATGCATTAAAGTCGCGTAGCTATTTTCACCAAACATTCAATTTTAAAGCTATTAGTATAAAAGTCTAAAAAAAAGTATAAAAATCTAAGGAATTTAATATGGATACACACGTCAGTGTGCTTTTCTCAAGTCTCAAGTTTCTCGAATCCATCAATCATTCATTGTATTTCTAATACTTTCATTTTAATCCTCTCCAATCAAGATTTTAAAGCAGGTTTGCTCCATTAGTCCATTTTTATTACTTTTTGTCACTATTTCTCCTTTTTCATTATCATCATCATTACGTGGCGCTACAACACTGGGTGGGTCTTCGCTAACTACAAATTTTCTCCAAGTTGATCAATTTTCCACGAATCTGTAATCAAATGAAATGTTAATATTTTGAGATATAATTGGATATTTTCTCTCCATTGCTTACTGAGACGTCTAAGCGGCATTCTTTCTTCTGTGCTAACTTCCTTCCATACCAGTTTTACAAGTTTGATATATTGGCGTCTATGCATGTGTCCGATCTACCTTAAGCGATTTATTTTTCTAAACAATATCGTTATAAAAGCTTTCTTTATTCAGTATGGGTTCTTATTCTATACGGATTTGTAGAGATATGATAATGAGGTTAAAACATTTTTCTAATTATTTTTATTTCAAATATTCGTACTTCTTCCTTATTTTTTTTAGTCAATGTCAATGATTCGCATCCATGTATTAAAATAGGTCTAAAATTTGAATTATGCTAAAAGTATTTAGTTATTGACATTATTATTAACAGTGATTATTTATCTAAAATATTTAAAGTGTTCTATATTTTGGAAATTGTAGTTGTTAACTTTAATATTTTATCTATATTTATTAAATTGGTCTTTTCTGTTGATTCGCTTGTATTTGGTTTTCATTTCGTTGATTTTTCGTGCTCTCTTTACTTTGTGGAAGATGTTTGCGGACGGGAGAGTTTCTTATGAGATCTATGTCATTAGCATATGCTAGGAGTGCTTTGTACCTTGGGCCTTTAATGAATTACATCTTAAATAGGCGATATTTCCATTTTAGTAAGCTGTTCATTAATTTTTTGACTATTTGAATCGACAATCTGTATTTTATTCGACTGTTATATCACAGAGTTTCTTGGCGCATATTTTCATTCTTGGTTTTTTGTTTCCCGTATCATTATTACAAAGATTTTTCTGGAGATCGACATAGGGAACCCGGTGGTATGTACATGATGTTTTCATAACCAACATCGAAAATTTGTCTTACTGTAAAGTCATAATGATTTTACTAGGAAATATAGTGTTGTTTAATAATAATAAAGTTCAAGCAACAATTCCTATATGCAATACCTTGGTATGATATTTCTGCTCCCCGACACCAAGTAGCAGTCCCGAAAACATTAACACTGCTACACTCATGTTTCCTATCATCCAAAAATTAGCCAGTCCAGGACTATACTGTCTCATAAGTAAATAGAATATGTACGGAGGTTTTTGGCAATTTAATAGGATTTTGTGTGTTAGAATATTATTTCTCCGAGAAAGTAATAGTACATTGTTTACCGGGTAGGAAAAGCTTAACATTCCTGGACGACTGTGAAGATTAGCAACACAGAGTCCAGAAATGTGGCTTTTCCTACGAGGTAAACATACTATTTTACGCAAATCGTTTAAAATTCGACTGATATTGATTGATTTAAAAAAAAACGCGATAATTTTATTGCCAAATAAATGGTGCTTTGAAATTCTTAATAAAATTACTTGGGTTACTATGGAAACTTATTGAGGTTGAATTGTCAAACTTTTTTATAGTTTATGTAGAACACTAACAACTGTACGGAAATATCATTTCCTTACAGTAAGGAAATGACATTTCCTTACAGTAAGGAAGTCCTGACTTTTTCTTCAAGAAATTTTGACAAGAATGTCAAAATTTCCTGGCGATTTGCGGAAAAGAATATTTATTTGCTATCCAAATATAATCCATAAATTAAATATTAGAATGCTATAAAATAATGCTACTAGCAGCAAAAACGGTATAATAGTCACTAATGAGAAAATCAAATAAATGTTTTTTAACATACAAAAGAAAGGATGTAGAGTAAGGCATAACGTAACAATAAAGCTATATAATTTTGAAAGATTGCAGCGTTTTAGATATCGTAGATAACGTTGTCACATAAGAAATAAAAGGGAAAATTCAGGTAGCTAACTGATGTATATAGAACCCTTTTAACACTTTTAAATCCAGAAGCCTAATATAAATCTCTAAAATCAGGATATATAAAACAGTGAACCAGTGCTAATGTGTGGATATGTAACGAAAACGTATTAATTAGATCAGGATTGCTAGAAAAGCCATCAGAGGTATTTCCCGACTTACAAAGGTCCGAGTACTAACCAATATCGAACGAAACTAATGCCAAGGTCAAACACATATATAAAGATAGCAACGAGGTACAAGAACCTAAATCTCAACTCCAAAGTTGCGCTGGCTTTATCCAAAGGCTCTCTCATTAACTGCATTCCCAAGTTAAATTGGTAGGATGGCCCGAGAGAAAAAATGCCCTTAGGATGTCCACGGATAAAGGGCGCAGATTTAGGAATAATGAGACTACTTACCGACTCATCATATTTATCAACACCTGCTATCCTACCTACAATCAATACATATCTGTTGAGGACTATCAAATCAATTACATGTAATCAAACGAACTAGGCTTACAAAAAGTATCCTAGGAAAGGCACTTCGGCAATATTGACATATATTTTTAAAACGCCATTTATGTCGCTGAGTTTGCAATAGGAATGAGGAGACAAAAAGGAAGAAATGGTAATAAAATCTTGTTGCGTTCCGACTATACGATGACGATGATCTCTATATAACATATAGGAAGAAATGGAGAATAGTGTCCATGTTCAATTTAGAACTCGTTGGTTTTCTCCCTTTCGAATTGGGTATGTATATGTATTACCATAGAAAAAATAAAAAAAAAACTATAACTATGAAACTCTATCTAAAATAGTAAAATCGATAAACAAATTATATAAACAAAAAGATTATATAAATCCCTAATATTTAAACAGACTGCTTTACAAAAGGTGAACGAATAAGCATAAATAAATTGTCAACAAAATAAATCAGAAGAATATGACACAGTATATTGCTTAAAAAGAATTCTTATGTGACTATGCTAAAATATGATACGATCGGAAAAACGGCAATGACTTTTACAGCTGATTGCCACATAAATATTAATGTAACGCAAATATGATGATATTGCCTCGTACTGTTATATAGCAATTTGTTGTCACATTGCTGAAAGTTACTTGATGGAAATTCATTGTATCTAACAATAAAACAAATATGCGTTTACACGTTATAGATTGCAACTGAATAAGTTGAGGAGGGGAAAACTGTTTGTCCCAAGTTCGTATTCAGAATTATGTCTGTATTTTGTAATTTGCCAATTTCCGTAGGTTTAAATTTTCATGGATATCACTAGACTCGAGAGCAGTGTATGATTCCTTAGTTATGTTTTTAAAGGATAGTAAAATAACCATCTAAATAATTATGCATTAGTTAATAACGTAACCTTTGTTTCTAACCCAATTGTCAAATTCCTTTTTTACCGTGGCCTAGTGTTGTACGTCTTTTTAAAAAATGCCTTGATGGGCCCCTAGGCGAGAAGAGAGTGACCCTGTTTACCTGTCTTTTGTTTTGTATATTTATTAATATAAACTCAAACAACTATTTGTACCATGTTGAGTCTGGCTAAATGACTAAAAGTCTATGCCAAAAAAATTTCATAGAATCTAAAGACAGCTTAAGGCCTTTATTATAAATATACTTTTTAGTAATGAAAATAAGTAAATAGAACCTAGAATATCCATGTAAAAGAATGTAATCTTTGATCTCTGGAATAAACTCATCTCCTGAACAATGGCGCCGATATATATGCAGTTAAAATTGTGTACACCTATTTTAACCTGTTTGTTTCCTTATTATCCATATATGAGTTGTGACCGATGTTACAAACTCATTTACTTTTTACAAAGAGTCTATATAAAGTAAATACTTTGTCATTTTTTATGGAGTTCAACGTAGAAGCCTTCACGAAAATTTAAGTACTAATAAGACCACCGCAATCGGGCGTACCTTGGGTAATGAATAATTAATTAATTGGTTAATTCTTCAATCACTCGTCCAATATGAGTTTTGTGAAATCGGTCCTTTTTAGGACCAACTATTCTATAGAGATAAAGTAAACTATATCTAGAGATAAAGACAATTCATAAGCCTGATGGAAGGTGTAATAAATAAAGCAAATACTATATTGAGTAATTATATAAGCAAAAAGTATATAACCTTTACATTAACATGAATAATATGATTTGTCACTTAACTGGGTATTATACATACGCTATACTTTACTTAAGCTTATCAGACATAAACGCTTAACACAAATGTGACGTATTTCTAGTGCAGTAAGCACATAGAGGGCCAAACCTAGGGTATTTGGTATAAAACTAATCGCAGAAGATTACATAATAAGTGCCGGCAAAGAAGCAAAGAAAAACTTAAATGAGAGAGGACTCAAACTAGTCACTGCGGGAACCATTTAACTATGTTGAGCTTGGATCCACTATCCACGTATAAAATAAACAATATTACGGCTCCCGATTGAGGATCTGAGCACAAAACTAATTATAAAATTTTGACCAAAAATACTATAATGGCTAATATCTAAACTCTGTAGACAAGCAAAGCAAAGACAAAGTTATCACTATGCTTTAACCTGGCAAAAACTCCAACGACCACAAAAGCTATCGGCCAATATATCTATTTATTTTGTCAGCTATACAAAATAAATCTGTACATGATCCTTAATATAAACCGATAATAGAAGAAGAACTCAAATTAAAAGACAAAAGTGGCTATATATGACAGGGAAGATCGTGTACATCACAAATACTAAATCTTGCCAACACAGCGAAGACGTGTATGAAAAATACGACAAAAAAACGACACCTTAAATTAGAGGGCATTTTTTCAAAATCTATGTGATATCCCCTTAGGTAATAAACTCACTTGTATTATCCGTGTATGCCTACACAACATAAGATTTTTCGTATCACTCAACGGTAAGAATAGCAGATGGAGAACGTAGAAGAACGGTCTTCTTTGGGGTACCGTAATCGCACCTACGCTGTATAACATTTACACAACCCATACCGGTAAATAGTAGGACTTTTATTATGTAGACGATACATCTATCGTTGCATAACCAAAAACTTTTGTTGCTAAAGTAGAGAAAAATCTAAATAATACCTTAAACAAACTAAATATAGAATCTGAATCAATTTTAAGCCACACCCCGGAAAAAGTTAGGTATGCTCCTTCAATGTTCCTAACAAAGACGCTTTCACAAATCTGAACATATACCTGAACCAATAGTGTCAAGAAATCCTTAAACTCTGCACTTGCTATAAATACCTTGAAGATAGTTTCTATCACACTTTATTATTCACAGAACTTTGTTTAAAACTAAATGAAAACCTAATACTACTATAAAAATGAAATGAGAACCAAAAAAATAATATTCTCCGCAAACTTGTCAGCTAAAAATAGGGAGCACATTCTTCCACCCTTAAAACGTAGACTTGAACTCTATGCTTCTGCCGAATATACCTAGTTATTAAGACTCACATCCATACATAAGCTCTACAAATATCGTAGCTATCAATCCACCTAATATCCGAAGATAATTAGCTAGAGAACGAAAGAAACAAAGTCTAGATTCGTAACATCAACTCCACGCATACCAGCCCATTTTATGACTAGAATCGAAAAAAAAACTGGCCAGATCAACACATCTGCAGGATATACAAAAAAAAGTAAGCTGCTCCTCGACATCTGAACCCTAGAAAGAAACTTCCTGATGGTAGTTATCTTCCTTAAATCTGCCAGGAGGACTCCGGTTAACCTATGTGAATGTGGGGTGGTACAAGATTCATCACTCTTTCTTAGTTGATTTTATCATCCAAATCGGTCTTTTCTAAAGGAAATACTAGATAAAATATTCAGAAATATGTAATGATCGTGAAGTAATATAATTCTTGTTAGATAAATTAAGCATTCTTCCCTTTTTAGTGCACTACCACCCATTTTTACACAAAAATATATCTATTTTAGCACTATATTTCGAGATAACCATCTATCCAGAATTATATGTAATACACAGATACAACTAGAAATAAAATAATAAAAAAGCTGTATACAAGATATCATAAAACAAGAGATGAAATAAAAAAAGTTTTTATTAAGAGGGTTCTTAAATAAAACGTATAAAGACATACTCACGTTAACAAAATACATTAGGAAATTTCCGCATATGAAACAAAATCCAATTTGGTAATGAAATCCTTTTGTATCTATAAAGCTATTTTTAGAGAAGCACGTACCTACCAAAAACAGGTAGTTATTAGTATACATATCTGTTACACACTGTAATGCGTATGAATGATAACAAAAATAAGAAGTCCATATAAACATACTTTATTGAAAGAGGTAAAAGTACACTGCTAAGAAAGTACATTGTATTTCTTATACTTTCATTTTAATCCTCTCCAATCAAGATTTTAAAGCAGCTTCACTCCATTAGTCATGTTTGTTGCTTTTTGTCACTGTTTCTCCTTTGTCTTTATCATTATCATAACGTAGCGCTACAACACTGGGTGGGTCTTCGCTAACTACAAATTTTCTCCAAGTTGATCGATTTTCCACGAATCTGTAATCAACTGAAATGTTATTTTTTTTTTAGATATGGCATTTTCTGTGCTAACTTCCTTCCATACCAGTTTTATAAGTTTGACATCTTGGCGTCTATGCATGTGTCCGATCTACCTTAAGGGATTTATTTTCCGGAACAATATTGTTATAAGAGCTTTCTTTATTTAGTATGTGTTCTTATTCTATGCAGATTTGTAGCGATATTATAATGAGGTTAAAAAATGTTTATTATTTTTTTTTTAAATATTTGTAATTCTTCCTTACTTGTTTTACTCATTGTCAATGATTCGCATCCATGTATTAAAATAGGTCTAAAGTTTGAATTATTATCTGTATTTTTTAGTGGCATTATTATTAACCGTGATAATTTATCTTATAAGATATTTAAAGTGTTCCATATTTTGGAAATTGTGATTGTTAACTTTAATATTTTATCTAGATTTATTGAATTGGTCTCTTTTGTTGATTCGCTTGTATCTGGTTTTCATTTCGTTGATTTTAAGTGAAAAATTTTTCGTGCTCTCTTCACTTTATTGAAGATGTTTGCGGACGAGTTTCTTATGAGATCTATATCATTAGCAGGAGTGCTTTGTACCTTGGGTCGGTAATGGATTACGTCTTAAATAGGCGATATTTCTATTTTAGTACGCTGTTTATTAATTTTTTGACTATTTGAAACGGTCCTGCAAGTGACAACAGTAGGTTCATTTAATTTCGCTTCGTAATAAACTTAAAATTATTCGGGAATTACAAGTTAGAAAATTCAACCGAGTTCAAAAATAAGTATCAAAAGTTAAGTGCATACAGGTGATAGTAGTTAATAAAGAAAATACCATCAGACAAGTAAGATAGAACTATTTTAATAATTTTAACAAGTCTTAAGTAAATGAATAATTGAGTGAAAGATTAAAAAAGTGGTTTTGGCGAATGTTCGAAGGGTCGACCTGCTTAGGCATTCCTACGCGTTTTTTGTTTTTGTTTTTTTTTTGGCAGATAAGAAAGTAATTAGTGCTGACAAGAAATTAATGATCAAAATAAAAGCCACATAATTTTATTACAAAAATCCAGATCTGGCTTTAAAATAGATTTGATTAAAGTTGGGATTAGAAATAAATTAAATTAAAATAATAAATTAAAAGTAAATGTAATACAATAACTAAATCGAATGAACAGCAAAAGAAATAAGCCAGAACACGATAACTCATTCGACGAGGAGGAAGCCTTAAAAAGAAGCAAAGCCACGTTAAGAACATTTTCAAAGGATAACATAAAAAATCGCGAAATGGAAGAACTAAAGAAACTACTAGAAGAAATAAATAAGGAGATTAAAATGGAAATAAAAGAGCTGAAAACAGAAATGAAGGAAGAAAATAAGGAGATGAGAAGATATATAAATAAAGTTAAAGAAGAGATAAAACAAAATAACGAAGAAATAAAAAGCATAAAACTGGAAATAGAAAGGGTAAAGGAAGAATGGACAAAAGAGAAAGAAGAACTGAAAAGAGAAAACGAACTAACCAAAACCGATAACAAAAAGATAACGGAAGAATTAAATGATCTAAAACGCTCATTAGAAAGGTTAGACAAAGAAAAAAGAATATAATCATCAGTGGATCAAAAATAGACTCTGAAGACCCAAAAACATTGAAAGAGGGAATGACTACTATATTAGAAAATCATCTTGAAGTCAAAACCAATATTAAAAGAGCACAAAAAATAGGAACAAAAACATGCTTAATTGAACTTGAAAGCGAAGAAGAAAAAACAACAATCTTAAGAAACAAATACAAACTTAAGAATGTGAAGATCGAAAATATATGGATTACAGAGGATCTCACAAAAGGAGAGAGAGAGAGAAAATGGAAGCTTTAAGAGATAAAGCAAGAGAAATGAGGGAAAATGGAAAAATGGTCAAAATAGGATACAATAAAATCACAGTGGACGGCAAGGAATGGAGATGGTGCTATAAAGAAGAAAATGTGTTGGAAATAGCGTGTTCCAAAAACTACCAGAGCAACATAAAAAGAACCAAGGAGAGGCCAAGCAACAAGTAGAGAAAGAAGAATTACTAAATAAACCGGACAATGATGACAAATGTTTAGTTTTAAGTAGTAATAGGAATAGGATAAGAAATAATAAAAATAGATTATAAATCAATTTTAAGCCAAACCCCGGAAATGTCCCTAATAGAGACGCTTTCACAAATCTGAAGATATACCTGAACCAATAGTGTCATGAAATCCTTAAACTCTGGACTTGCTATAAATACCTTGAAGATAGTTTCTATCACAGAACTTTGTTTAAAACCAAATGGCAACCTAGAACCAGAAAAATAATATTCTCCGCAAACTTGTCAGCTCAAAATAGGAAGCACATTCTTCCACCCTTAAAACGTAGACTTAAACTCTATGCTTATGCTGCCGAATATACCTTGCTAGTATGGGTGACAAAAACACATACTTAACACATAAGTATATTTAGCTATAAATTAGTCAGTCATCAGATCATCACATCTGCAAGATATACAAAAAAAAAATATAAGCTGCTCCTCGCCATCTGAACCCTCGAAAGGAACTTCCTTATGGTTGTTCTTCTTCTTCAAGTGCCCTGTCCGTTGCGAACGTTGGCTATTAACATGGCAATTTTGATCTTGTGTGCGGCGCTTCTGAATAGTTCGACCGATGTGAGCCCGAACCACTTCCGCAGATTTTGGAGCCACGAGTGTCTTCTCCTGCCTGGCCCTCGCTTACTGTCTATTTTTCCCTGGACAATCAATTGTAGCAGACGGTACTTATCGTGTCTCAATATGTGGCCTAGATATTCAAGCTTTCTTTGTTTAATTGTATTTACGATTTCTTTCTCCTTTCCGATTCTTTGGAGTACCTCTATGTTGGTGACATGTTCGGTCCAGGATATACGAAGAATGCGTCGGTACACCCACATTTCGAATGCTTCTAGTTTTCTCGTTAGCGTCTCCGTCAGCGTCCAGGCCTACACGCCATACAGCAAGATCGGAAAAATGTAGCATTCAACTATACGTAGTTTTAGGGGAAGAGACAAATCCTTGCTTATGAGGAGCTTTTTCATATTGCTAAATGCTGCTCTAGCTCGTTCTATTCTCGCCTTAATTTCTATGGTCTGTTCCCATTTTGCATTTACGTTGGTGCCAAGGTACACATAAGACTCTACATGGTCAATTAATATGTTACTTATCCGTAATTGTCGAGCAGGTTGTTGCTTTTTGCTTATCAGCATCCACTTTGTCTTCTTGAAGTTGAGGCTCAGGCCGTATTCCTCACTAACTGAATAAGGTCTTTCCATTACTTGTTGTAATTCGTCTATGGTACTGGCAAGGATCACCGTGTCGTCGGCGTATCTTATATTGTTCGTTAACTCGCCGTTTATTTTAATGCCCTCATTTGCATTTTCCATACATTTGTTAAATATTTCCTCGGAATACATATTGAATAGGAGTGGGGATAATATACATCCCTGACGGACACCTCTTTTGATCTGCACGCTTTCAGTGAGTTCGTTGCCAATTTTTGCTCTTGCTGTTTGACCCCAGTATAGGTTTGCCACAATTCGAATGTCCTTGTCGTCAATACCTGTCTTTCGCAGAATACCTATCAATTGTTCATGATTGACATTGTCAAATGCTTTTCTAAAATCTACAAAGCACAGATACACGTCTTTATCAACGTCTCTACACCGTTGTATAAGCACCTGGAGAGCGAAAATTGCTTCTCTAGTTCCAAGTGCTTTCCGAAAACCAAACTGCGATCTATCAATATTTGACTCACATTTATCATATATTCTTCTGTGAATGATCTTAGTGAACGCTTTAGTGACATGATTGATCAAGCTTATAAGCCGGTAGTCATCACAAATCTGGGCATTTGGTTTCTTCGGGATTGTAATAAATGTTAACTGTAGCCAGTTCTCCGGGATTTTACCGCTATTATATATGTTGTTAAAAAGTACAACTAGATTATCAAGGAACTGTTTGTCTGATTTACATAGGATCTTTAATATTTCGCAGGGTACATTGTCCGGACCTGCTGACTTATTGTTTTTTAGTGCTGCAATGGCATCTTCTATCTCCGATTTAAGAATTGAAGGTCCTGTTTCTCCTTCTCCATATAGGTGATCATCATTCCTGTTAGATGCAAATAATTTTTCTATGTATGATTTCCATGTTTTTAAGATCGTTGATGGCTCCGAGATAAGATTTTCATCGCTATCTTTTATGCTGTTGGGTGACTTATTGAATTTCCTCTTGTTTGTCATCGATTTTATTTTTTTGTGCATATTGTAACTGTCGTATTTTCGTTCGTATTGTTCTATTTCCCTGCATTCGTTGGAAAACCATTTTTCTTTGGCTTCTCGAATTTTCGTTCTTATGGTTTTGTGGATCTGCTGGTATTTTTCTGCATTTTTATTCGTGAATTTACGTCTTTCATCCATCATATCCATTATCTCATCAGACATCCATTCTTTCTTTTTTCGTCGGTCACGCTTTAATAGAGTCGCGCATGTTGTTTGGATTGCTTCCCTCGATTTATCCCATCTCTCTATTATGTCCGACGTGTTCTCGTTAATGTCCTTTATTTTCTTTCCTAGTTGTTCTCGTACTTTTATTTCGGTTTCTGGGTTAGTGAGTTTTTTAATATCGATTGTGTTTAAATTAGATCTTTTCTCGAGCCGTTTTACTCTCATGACCATTCTGCATACCAAAACATTGTGGTCCGTATGAACATCGGCACCTGGGTACCTTTTTGATGATTTTATCATGTTTTTATATCTTGTTGGTACTGCTATATAATCTATATGATTTCTGATGATGTTGTCAGGTGAGTCAGCGGGGGATTTCCATGTGTAAAGTCGACGTTTGGGGAGCTTGAAGAGTGTATTACTTAACAGCAGGTTATATTCCTGGCAGAAGCATATAAGTCTATCACCTCTGTCGTTTCTCTCCCCTAGGCCGAAGTTTCCCACGATCTCATTCACCTTGCCTCTGCCAACCTTTGCATTGAAATCTCCCATCACTATTGTTACTTCATGATTTTTTGTCATTTTCATCAGGCTTCCCAGTTGTTCGTAGAATTCTTCGCTGGTTGCCTCATCTTTATCTGCCGTTGGCGCGTATACCTGTAATATATTAATATCCACCGGTGTTGCTCGAATTTGTAAAAGCATCATTCTATCCGAATGGGGAGTGAAAGATTTTACTGCCGAATTAATATGTGGGGCAACTACTATTGCAGTGCCGTTTCTGTGATGTTTTGTGTTGTTTCCAGCATAGTAAACTTTATATCCAAGTATATCGCATTGTCCAGAGTTGTTGGTTGTTATCTTCCTTAAATTTGCCTGGAGGACTCTTGCCTGCAAACACCGGTTAACCTGTGTGAATGTGGGGTGGTATAAGATTCATCACACTTTCTTAGTTGACTTTTCCATTTAAATCGCTCTTTTCTGAAGGGACAAGGTTTATTTATTTGAACTAAACATGTTAAGTATAGCCAGTAAGCTTTTACTTATAAAGATCATTGCAAATTTGAAACTAACTCTACTTATATTGATAACATATTACCCCTAAATAGAAAATAAAACATTCAGAAGTATGTAATATTGGAGAAGTGGTATAATGCTTGTTAGATAAATTCTTTGTTTTTTTGTGCACTACTACCCATTTTTACACAAAAATATCTATTTTAGCACTTAAATATTTATTTTGAGATAACCTTTTATCCAAACTTAAATGTAGTACATAGATAAAACCAGAAATAAAATAATAAAAAAGCTGTATACAAGATATCATAAAACAATGGATGAAATAAAAGAAGTTCTTATTAATCGGATTCTTAAATAAAACTTATGAAGACATATTCACGTTAACAAAATACATTAGGAAATTTCCGCATATGAAACAAAATCCAATTTGGTAATGAAATCCTTTTGTATCTATAAAGCTATTTTTAGAGAACTCGTACCTACCAAAAACAGGTAGTTTATAGTATACATATCTGTTACACACTGTAATGCGTATGAATGATAACAAAACTAAGGAGTCCATATAAACCGTCCAGACTTTACGCGAGAATTATACATCTTACAGCAGAGTTGCCAAACTATCAGAGCTTACTTAAACCGATATACATATGGTTCCAATATACAGTGAAAAAGATCTGAACGACCCCTATAATATATACACGTGAACTAAGCGATATACATTTATGATACAGGGATAATTATGGGCTCCAAAATTTTTTTAAAAATTATGAAACTATACATGTTGACGAATCGACAGAGCCAATATTATGGAATTGTCAAGTGAGCTCCGTATATCGGTGTCCACTTGACCACGGAGCTCACCTGAACCTGAATTTTAACATGGGCGGAGTCCACTTTATGCCGTAAATATATATATATATATATATATATATATATATATATATATATATATATTATATATATATATATATATATATATATACTTCTAGCGGTTAATATGGGCTCCGTACTAAAACGGTATTATACTAACTCCAGGAGAATATACGCCGTGTATATTATTATCTGAGTAGCGCTTTATGTAGACTCCGACCAATACGTCGGATCAAGTTGACTCCGTAATAGGATCAAACATTTTTGGGATCCGTATATAACTTTTCCCGTACACTTCTTAACTCCTGCGATGTTGCCAATAATTGTATTAGTAGTAGATTTTTAAATTTTATAGGTGGTACATTTTGGAACCTATTAATATGAACATCGAGTAGCGTAATCGTCTAACAGTTTAAGAAACTCTTCTGTAAGATCTTTATAATTTTTCAATTACTGCAGTTTATGGCGTGTAATATTTATTTCATGAAGTAGTTAAAATTAGACTATAATAATTTATAAATTAATCTTTAATATTATAATTTTTTGCTGTCTAATTTCAATATGTTGATTTTTAATTAACAAAATATTTGATGCATTTAAGTCGCGTAGCTATTTTCACCAAACATTCAATTTTAAAGCTATTAGTATAAAAGTCTAAAAAAAATATATAAAAACCTAAGGAATTTAATATGGATACACACGTCAGTGTGCTTTTCTCAATTCTCAAGTTTCTCGAATCCATCAATCATTCATTGTATTTCTTATACTTTCATTTTAATCCTCTCCAATCAAGATTTTAAAGCAGGTTTGCTCTATTAGTCCATTTTTATTACTTTTTGTCACTATTTCTCCTTTTTCATTATCATCATCATTACGTGGCGCTACAACACTGGGTGGGTCTTCGCTAACTACAAATTTTCTCCAAGCTGATCGATTTTCCACGAATCTGTAATTAAATGAAATGTTAATATTTTGAGATATAATTGGATGTTTTCTCTCCATTGCTTACTGAGACGCCTAAGCGGCATTCTTTCTTCTATGCTAACTTCCTTCCATACCAGTTTTACAAGTTTGATATATTGGCGTCTATGCATGTGTCCGATCTACCTTAAGCGATTTATTTTTCTAAACAATATCGTTATAAAAGCTTTCTTTATTCAGTATGGGTTCTTATTCTATACGGATTTGTAGCGATATGATAATGAGGTTAAAACATTTTTCTAATTATTTTTATTTCAAATATTCGTACTTCTTCCTTATTTGTTTTAGTCAATGTCAATGATTCGCATCCATGTATTAAAATAGGTCTAAAATTTGAATTATGCTAAAAGTATTTAGTTATTGACATTATTATTAACAGTGATTACTTATCTAAAATATTTAAAGTGTTCCATATTTTTGAAATTGTAGTTGTTAACTTTAATATTTTATCTAGATTTATTAAATTGGTCTTTTCTGTTGATTCGCTTGTATTTGGTTTTCATTTCGTTGATTTTTCGTGCTCTCTTTACTTTATTGAAGATGTTTGCGGACGGGAGAGTTTCTTATGAGATCTATGTCATTAGCATACGCTAGGAGTGCTTTGTACCTTGGGCCTTTAATGAATTACATCTTAAATAGGCGATATTTCCATTTTAGTAAGCTGTTCATTAATTTTTTGACTATTTGAATCGACAATCTGTATTTTATTCGACTGTTATATCACAGAGTTTCTTGGCGCATATTTTCATTCTTGGTTTTTTGTTTCCCGTATCATTATTACAAAGATTTTTCTGGAGATCGACATAGGGAACCCGGTGGTATGTACATGATGTTTTCATAACCAACATCGAAAATTTGTCTTACTGTAAAGTCATAATGATTTTACTAGGAAATATAGTGTTGTTTAATAATAATAAAGTTCAAGCAACAATTCCTATATGCAATACCTTGGTATGATATTTCTGCTCCCCGATACCAAGTAGCAGTCCCGAAAACATTAAAACTGCTACACTCATGTTTTCTATTATCCAAAAATTAGCCAGTCCAGGACTATACTGCCCTCATAAGTGAATAGAATATGTACGGAGGTTTTTGGCAATTTAATAGGAGTTTGTGTGTTAGAATATTATTTCTCCGAGAAAGTAAAGAATATTTATTTGCTATCCGAATATAATCCATAAATTAAATATTAGAATGCTATAAAATAATGCTACTAGCAGCAAAAACGTTATAATAGTCACTAATGAGAAAATCAAATAAATGTTGTTTAACATACAAAAGAAAGGATGTAGAGTAAGGCATAACGTAACAATAAAGCTATATAATTTTGAAAGATTGCAGCGTTTTAGATATCGTAGATAACGTTGTCACATAAGAAATAAAAGGGAAAATTCAGGTAGCTAACTGATGTATATAGAACCCTCATAACACTTTTAAATCCAGAAGCCTAATATAGATCTCTAAAATCAGGATATATAAAACAGTGAACCAGTGCTAATGTGTGTAACGAGAACGTATTAATTAGATCAGGATTGCTAGAAAAGCCATCAGAGGTATTTCCCGACTTACAAAGGTCCGAGTACTAACCAATACCGAACGAAACTAATGCCAAGGTCAAACACAAAAATATAAAGATAGCAACGAGGTACAAGAACCTAAATCTCAACTCCAAAGTTGCGCTGGCTTTATCCAAAGGCTCTCTCATTAACTGCATTCCCAAGTTAAATTGGTAGGATGCTCCGAGAGAAAAAATGCCCTTAGGATGTCCACGGATGAAGGGCGCAGATTTAGGAATAATGAGACTACTTACCGACTCATCATATTTATCAACACCTGCTATCCTACCTACAATCAATACATATCTGTTGAGGACTATCAAATCAATTACATGTAATCAAACGAACTAGGCTTAAAAAAAGTATCCTAGGAAAGGCACTTCGGCAATATTGACATATATTTTTAAAACGCCATTTATGTGGCTGAGTTTGCAATAGGAATGAGGAGACAAAAAGGAAGAAATGGTAATAAAATCTTGTTACGTTCCGACTATACGATGACGATGATCTCTATATAACATATAGGAAGAAATGGAGAATAATGTCTATGTTCAATTTAGAACTCGTTGGTTTTCTCCCTTTCGAATTGGGTATGTATTTGTATTACCATAGAAAAAATCAAAAAAAAAAACTATAATTATGAAACTCTATCTAAAATAGTAAAATCGATAAACAAATTATATAAACAAAAAGATTATATAAATCCCTAATATTTAAACAGACTGCTTTACAAAAGGTGAACGAATAAGCATAAATAAATTGTCAACAAAATAAATCAGAAGAATATGACACAGTATATTGCTTAAAAAGAATTCTTATGTGACTATGCTAAAATATGATACGATTGGAAAAACGGCAATGACTTTTACAGCTGATTGCCACATAAATATTAATGTAACGCAAATATGATAATATTGCCTCGTACTGTTATATAGCAATTTGTTGTCACATTGCTGAAAGTTACTTGATGGAAATTCATTGTATCTAACAATAAAACAAGTATGCGTTTACACATTATAGATTGTAACTGAATAAGTTGAGGAGGGGAAAACTGTTTGTCCCAAGTTGGTATTTAGAATTATGTCTGTATTTTGTAACTTGCCAATTTCCATAGGTTTAAATTTTCATGGATATCACTAGACTCGAGAGCAGTGTATGATTCCTTAGTTAGGTTTTTAAAGGATAGTAAAATAACCATCTAAATAATTATGCATTAGTTAATAACGTAACCTTTGTTTCTAACCCAATTGTCAAATTCCTTTCTTACCGTGACCTAGTGTTGTACGTCTTTTTAAAAAATGCCTTGATGGGCCCCTAGGCGAGAAGAGAGTGACCCTGTTTACCTGTCTTTTGTTTGGTATATTTATTAATATAAACTCAAACAACTATTTGTACCATGTTGAGTCTGGCTGAATGACTAAAAGTCTATGCCAAAAAAATTTCATAGAATCTAAAGACAGCTTAAGGCCTTTATTATAAATATACTTTTTAGTAATGAAAATAAGTAAATAGAACCTAGAATATCCATGTAAAAGAATGTAATCTTTGATCTCTGGGATAAACTCATCTCCTGAACAATGGCGCCGATATATATGTAGTTAAAATTTTGTACACCTATTTTAACCTGTTTGTTTCCTTATTATCCATATATGAGTTGTGACCGATGTTACAAACTCATTTACTTTTTACAAAGAGTCTATATAAAGTAAATACTTTGTCATTTTTTATGGAGTTCAACGTAGAAGCCTTCACGAAAATTTAAGTACTAATAAGAGCACCGCAATCGGGCGTACCTTGGGTAATGAGTAATTAATTAATTGGTTAATTCTTCAATCACTCGTCCAATATGAGTTTTGTCAAATCGGTCCTTTTTAGGACCAACTATTCTATAGAGATAAAGTAAACTATATCTAGAGATATAGACAATTCATAAGCCTGATAGAAGGTGTAATAAATAAAGCAAATACTATATTGAGTAATTATATAAGCAAAAAGTATATTAACTTTACATTAACATAAATACTATGATTGTCACTTAACTGGGTATTATACATACGCTCTACTTTACTTAAGATTATCAGACATAAACGCTTAACACAAATGTGACGTATTTCTAGTGCAGTAAGCATATAGAGGGCCAAACCTAGGGTATTTGGTATAAAACTGATGGCAGAAGATTACATAATAAGTGCCGGCAAAGAAGCAAAGAAAAACTTAAAATGAGAGAGGACTCAAACTAGTCACTGCAGGAACCATTTAACTATGTTGAGCTTGGATCCACTATCCACGTATAAAATAAACAATATTACGGCTCCCAATTGAGGATCTGAGCACAAAACTAATTATAAAATTTTGACCAAAAATACTACAATGGCTAATATCCAAAGTCTGTAGACAAGCAAAGCAAAGACAAAGTTATCACTATGCTTTAACCTGGCAAAAACTCCAACGACCACAAAAGCTATCGGCCAATATATCTATTTATTTTGTCAGCTATACAAAATAAATCTGCACATGGTCCTTAATATAAACCGATAATAGAAGAAGAACTCAAATTAAAAGACAAAAGTGGCTATATATGACAGGGAAGATCGTGTACCACAAATACTAAATCTTGCCCAACACAGCGAAGACGGGTATGAAAAATATCAGGTATGAGGAGTCGTATTTGTCAATCTCAATGCCGCTTACGACACCTTAAATTAGAGGGCATTTTTTCAAAATCTATGTGATATCCCCTTAGGTAATAAACTCACGTGTATTATCCGTGTATGCCTACACAACATAAGATTTTTCGTAAGAAAACGGTAAGAATAGCAGATGGAGAACGTAGAAGAACGGTCTTCTTTGGGGTACCGTAATCGCACCTACGCTGTATAACATTTACACAACCCATACCGGTAAATAGTAGGACTTTTATTATGTAGACGATACATCTATTGTTGCATAACCAAAAACTCTTGTTGCTAAAGTAGAGAAAAATCTAAATAATACCTTAAACAAAATAAAAATAGAATCTGAATCAATTTTAAGCCACACCCCGGAAAAAGTTAGGTATGCTCCTCCAATGTTCCTAACAAAGACGCTTTCACAAATCTGAACATATACCTGAACCAATAGTGTCAAGAAATCCTTAAACTCTGCACTTGCTATAAATACCTTGAAGATAGTTTCTATCACACTTTATTATTCACAGAACTTTGTTTAAAACTAAATGAAAACCTAATACTACTATAAAAATGAAATGAGAACCAAAAAAATAATATTCTCCACAAACTTGTCAGCTAAAAATAGGGAGCACATTCTTCCACCCTTAAAACGTAGACTTGAACTCTATGCTTCTGCCGAATATATACCTTGCTAGTATGGGTGACATCAACACATACTTAATACGTAGATTTAGCTATAAATTAGTCAGTCAAATTCAGAGTACCTATATTAAGACTCACATCCATACATAAGCTCTACAATATCGTAGCTATCAATCAACCTAATATCCGAAGATAAGTAGCTAGAGAACGAAAGAAACAAAGTCTAGATTCGTAACCTCAACTCCACGCATACCAGCCCATTTTATGACTAGAATCGAAGAAAAAACTGGCCAGATCAACACATCTGCAGGATATACAAAAAAAAGTATGCTGTTCCTCGACATCTGAACCCTCGAAAGAAACTTCCTGATGGTAGTTATCTTCCTTAAATCTGCCAGGAGGACTCCGGTTAACCTATGTGAATGTGGGGCGGTACAAGATTCATCACACTTTCTTAGTTGACTTTATCATCCAAATCGGTCTTTTCTGAAGGAAAAGGTTAATTTATTTGAACTAAACATGTAAAGTACAGTCAGTAAGCTATTACTTATAAAGTAAAGATTATTGCAAATTTGACACTACCTCCACTTATATTGATTACATATTACCCCTAAATACTAGATAAAATATTCAGAAATATGTAATGATCGTAAAGTGATATAATTCTTGTTAGATAAATTAAGCATTCTTCCCTTTTTAGTGCACTACTACCCATTTTTACACAAAAATATCTATTTTAGCACTATATTTCGAGATAACCGTCTATCCAGAATTATATGTAATACACAGATACAACTAGAAATAAAATAATAAAAAAGCTGTATACAAGATATCATAAAACAAGAGATGAAATAAAAGAAGTTTTTATTAAGAGGGTTCTTAAATAAAACGTATAAAGACATACTCACGTTAACAAAATACATTAGGAAATTTCCGCATATGAAACAAAATCCAATTTGGTAATGAAATCCTTTTGTATCTATAAAGCTATTTTTAGAGAAGCACGTACCTACCAAAAACAGGTAGTTATTAGTATACATATCTGTTACACACTGTAATGCGTATGAATGATAACAAAAATAAGAAATCCATATAAACATACTTTATTGAAAGAGGTAAAAGTACACTGCTAAGAAAGTACATTGTATTTCTTATACTTTCATTTTAATCCTCTCCAATCAAGATTTTAAAGCAGCTTCACTCCATTAGTCCATGTTTGTTGCTTTTTGTCACTGTTTCTCCTTTGTCTTTATCACTATCATAACGTAGCGCTACAACACTGGGTGGGTCTTCGCTAACTACAAATTTTCTCCAAGTTGATCGATTTTCCACGAATCTGTAATCAACTGAAATGTTATTTTTTTTTAGATATGGCATTTTCTGTGCTAACTTCCTTCCATACCAGTTTTATAAGTTTGACATCTTGGCGTCTATGCATGTGTTCGATCTACCTTAAGGGATTTATTTTCCGGAACAATATCATTATAAGAGCTTTCTTTATTTAGTATGTGTTCTTATTCTATGCAGATTTGTAGCGATATAATAATGAGGTTAAAAAATGTTTATTATTTTTCTTTCAAATATTCGTAATTCTTCCTTACTTGTTTTACTCATTGTCCATGATTCGCATCCATGTATTAAAATAGGTCTAAAGTTTGAATTATTCTCTGTATTTTTTAGTGGCATTATTATTAACCGTGATAATTTATCTTATAAGATATTTAAAGTGTTCCATGTTTTGGAAATTGTCATTGTTAACTTTAATATTTTATCTAGATTTATTGAATTGGTCTCTTTTGTTGATTCGCTTGTATCTGGTTTTCATTTCGTTGATTTTAAGTGAATAATTTTTCGTGCTCTCTTCACTTTATTGAAGATGTTTGCGGACGAGAGAGTTTCTTATGAGATCTATATCATTAGCAGGAGTGCTTTGTACCTTGGGCCGGTAATGGATTACGTCTTAAATAGGCGATATTTCTATTTTAGTAGGCTGTTTATTAATTTTTTGACTATTTGAAACGGTCCTGCAAGTGACAACAGTAGGTTCATTTAATTTCGCTTCGTAATAAACTTAAAATTATTCGGGAATTACAAGTTAGAAAATTCAACCGAGTTCAAAAATAAGTATCAAAAGTTAAGTGCATACAGGTGATAGTAGTTAATAAAGAAAATACCATCAGACAAGTAAGATAGAACTATTTTAATAATTTTAACAAGTCTTAAGTAAATGAATAATTGAGTGAAAGATTAAAAAAGTGGTTTTGGCGAATGTTCGAAGGGTCGACCTGCTTAGGCATTCCTACGCGTTTTTTGTTTTTTTTTTGGCAGATAAGAAAGTAATTAGTGCTGACAAGAAATTAATGATCAAAATAAAAGCCACATAATTTTATTACAAAAATCCAGATCTGGCCTTAAAATAGATTTGATTAAAGTTGGGATTAGAATTAAATTAAATTAAAATAATAAATTAAAAGTAAATGTAATACAATAACTAAATCGAATGAACAGCAAAAGAAATAAGCCAGAATACGATAACTCATTCGACGAGGAGGAAGCCATCAAAAGAAGCAAAGCCACGTTAAGAACATCTCCAAAGGATAACATAAAAAATCGCGAAATGGAAGAACTAAAGAAACTACAAGAAGAAATAAATAAGGAGATTAAAACGGAAATAAAAGAGCTGAAAACAGAAATGAAGGAAGAAAATAAGGAGATGAGAAGATATATAAATG